>JAQFVV010012401.1:14827110-15427110 GCA_028023455.1 Epiperipatus broadwayi
TGCATTTTTTTTGTGGAAATTGCTACTGTTTTTCTGGCCCAAAGTAGTTTATTATATATGGTTTTAACTTTTGAAATGAATCCCTTTGAGAATGAAATAACCGGTACATAGTAAGTTATTTTGGTTGTGATAAGCTGGTTAATTAACTGTACTTTGGAATATAGTGAAAGATATGCCTTGGACAAGGAGTTTATAATTTTTGTGGCTTCTTCTTTAAGTTTATTTTGGATATGGCATCTTATTCCTGTAATTCCCATATGAAATGGGAACCCAAGGAAAGAGTTTTGTTTTGATTTGTAAATTGATGTACATGGTTTACCAGTGTATAGTGAGCAGGCTGTGGTTTTTGCTGGATTAAATGTTAATTCATATTTTTGTGAATATTCTTGTAATATCTTTTGGAGTTGCGGTATTTGTTTTTTTGATGTTAGGAATATGGTAACATCATCCAAATAGGTGATGCATGTAGTGTGCTGTGTTGTGTCTGGTATCTCAATCACAGTAAATGCATTTTGTATGCTTTTAATAAGGGGATTGATGTAAAATATAAACAATAGTGAACTAAGAGGGGATCCTTGGGATATAGATTTGGTGGGTGTGAAAGATGGTGAGTTTCTTCCATCTAATGTTATATGGATCTCTCTGTTCAGAAGCAGGTTAGCAATTATATATAGATGTGTTCTAGGAATGGATCTCTCTGTTCAGAAGCAGGTTAGCAATTATATATAGATGTGTTCTAGGAATTTCTGTGTCTTTTAGCATTTTTAGAAGTGTGTATATATTGACTGAGTCAAATGCAGCTTCTATGTCAAGCTGCATTACAACGGGTCCATATTTTTTCCACTGTTTTACTGTGGCTAGAATTGCTTTGAAGAATAAGGCTGCTTCTGTTGTTGAAGAGTTTTTCTTTGCATATTGTGCTTCGGAGATAAGTGGCATTATATACAGTTCAATTTCATCTTTAATAATTTTCTCCATAATTTTGATCGGCAAAGGTCCCATAGATATTGGTCTGAGGTCTGTAATAAGTGGGATAATTGCTTTCTTTTTATTATAGGGTACTATGGCTATTGGATAGACACCTTCCATGGGTTGAATTTGTTGCGCTAGATGGTTTGCTAACTGACACAAATATTCTATTGTGAATTTACTTAGATGCTTTAATACAAACAATGGGACTCCAGGACTACCTGGATGGCAAGCGTTTTGAATAGAATTTAGTTTTCTTGTGAATAGATCTTTTGTGAATGGGGTTTTTGTCTCTGGTGGGCCAAACAGATTGTGTGGTATTTTATATGGTTGTTTTATTCAAAAATTGGCATAATCATATTGTGTCCTGCATATGTTTCACTATTTGTATATAGTGCCATTGGCATTTTTACATCTGGTTGGTTACCCAGCACCCATCTTATATAATCTCTTGTCCAAGTGTGTGGCCTGGTTAGGCATACATTGCTTCTCTTTATTTTCAGATAGCTTTCGAGTTCATCACATGCTTTATTGTATGCATGTGTAAGGCTTGAATATATACTGCTGGGTGCAGTGTGATGGGTTAATTATTCTCTGGTGTAACTGATCTGCCAGAGACAAAAGTCTTGATGGTGTAGGTTGTTTTTTTGTTATATGGTTGATGTTAAAGGACATTCCCATAAATGCTAGATATTTCTGGACCAGGTTCAAAGTCATATCTTTGATGTTGTTTAGCATTAAGTAGGTCTCAGAGAACAGAAATTCAGGGGTTGTTTCTGGGAGTAAAACTCTTATTGTTCTTGTAAGTGGAAAGCATGATATTTGAATTTGGGCACAGTCAATTGTGACTATTTGAGCTGAGTGATCGGAAAAAGTTGAGGGAGTTAGTTTTATTTCAATAATGTGGTGAAGCATTGGAGAATAAAAGCACAGATCAATAAGTGAAGAGAAGTGATTATTGTGGAAAGAGATGGCATCATCTGGCAAAAAACCTTGGCCACTCATTAGTGGTATGTTTATTCTGTGAAACCAACATTGGGTAAATTCCTGATATTTTAAATTCAAATCTCCAATTAAAACAGTTGGGTTTGAAGTTGTAGCTAACCTTGAATTAATGTTTGCAATTATGGTATCTGTTTTTTTTTATCCTGTAAAGACATATATACAAAAACCAGATTTATTGTTATGCTTTTTTGGTTGAAGATTGCAATTAATAAGTTCATGTCAATGTGAATTATTTTGAACATTGTGAATGGGAAATTTCTAGCAATTATGAGTCCAGTGCCAGCTGAGGGAGAGGAAGAGTCTCTGGAGCATGCACAGAAACCTTCCATATATAAATGTTTGGCTGGGTCAGTTTGTGATCCAGCATAAATTTTTGTCTCAAGTATACCAAGCAAGTGTGGTTGTATATCCTTGATCCAATGTTTTAACTTATTAATTTTTGAGGTTGAGTTCAAACCCCTGACATTGATTGCCACAATTTTTATTTTCATTATATGTTTTTTGGTTGAGATTTAAATATTAGGGTTGATCTGGTGTTTCTTCTCATTCATTTTCATATTCCATTTCCAGATCTTCACCTGTTTCCACTCTAGTTGTATTGTTGTGATCAGAAGGGCTAAGGTTGGATTTTGTTTTGATTTTTTTGGGCCCTCTATTTTTCTTTGGTGGGTGGCCTGGTTTTCTTTGTTCTGTGTCAGCTTTGGTGATTTGAGGCATATTTGGGGTGATAGCTTCCATAATTCCCATTGTTGTATTATTTTTAATATTGGGTGTTTGGTGTGTTATATATATATTTTCTTGATCACTATTACTGTGTGAGTTTATTTGTTCTTTTATTATCTCTTTTTCATCAGTATCTTTGGTAGGCTGACTTACATTGTGCGCTGTTTTTTCCATTGGAGCCTCTTGAGGCTGTTGACTTTGTTTTTTTTATCAGTGGGGGTTTGAATTTTATTGGTTGATTTTGTTGATAAATCCAGAATTTCAGGTGCTGGCAATGTGTGTACAGTTTTTTTATTATTCAATTGCTGTTGATCTGTGGTTTTTTTATTAATTTTTTCTTGTTTATTACTTGTTTTCGTTATCTGTTTTGTACTGTTTGATTCCGGTTGATGAGCTTCTGTTGGTTGATCTTCAGAGCTGGGTTGGTTTGTCTGTTTGATTTTGGTGTTGCAATCGATTGCTAAGTGTCCAGTTTCACCACACACAAAACACATTGACCTTAATCCGTTTATGTGAATGGTCAGTATTGCATTCTGGTCAATTATTTGTGTTGGAATATCCTCCAGGTTTACATTGTCATTCAGCTTTATTTTGAAATGTAAGTTGTTCCTGAAAACCGGTATGGGGGTGTCAGATAAGTAGATTTGTTTTATATAAATAGCTTTGCCAAATGACTGTATTAATTTTTGAAAATCCTGAATGGTATATCAGAAGTAGGTGTTTTTAATTATTCCATTACAATAGTTTTGCAAGCTTTGATCGACTATTATTAGTGCATAGCTTCTGAAAGTTTTTACTTTAGTTTGAAATCTTGCATGCTGATGTTCATCGAAAAACTGAATAGCAATGTATCGCGAGTTTGGATGCTCTCCAATACTAGAGACTGTATCCCACAATGTTGTTGCTGTCAGCTCCTCGTAAAGAAGCTCTCTGGGGAATTTATAGAGTGCTAAATTTCTATCAGTGACAGCTAACACTAATGATCTCGGTGAAAAAAATTTTTGGAAAGTTGCGAATAATTTTTTTGGGATGGTGCTGTTGAAATCAACGTTTATTTCTTGCAGTTCATCTTGATTCCATATTGTTGGGGAGGGCTCTTTATTATTGTTTTTTATGAGGTTTAAATTATTTATGTCGGCTTGATTTACCTTCCTAAATCTTGCTGTCTGTGTTAATGCTGGACTTTTTTCGATGCTGTGAGGCTGCAGGTTTATTTTTGTTAAGTTCGCATATGTTTTTGCGCTAGTCGCAGTTTTCATTTTATTGCCATTTGTTTGAGCGCAATTTACGTCGTTTGCTTCTTGACATGATGCCATGCTTGTTTATGATGTTAGAATTTATTTTTTGTTATGAACAACTGTATTACTTACTTTTTCTAGAAAACAACTGTTCAGTAATCAGCCATCACTGTCTTTATCTATCACAGATATATATCACAGTTTTTAAGTGTGAAAACGATTAGAATATGGGGAAAAAAGATTATTAATAAGACCTTCATTCTTGATGACTTAGGCATACACGCGCATTCGCATTTATATTATTATTATTATTATAGCCTCAGTAAATATTACTTACGTAATCAATGGGCGTTTAATAAATTTATAATTACAACTTTATATTATTATTATTATTATTATTATTATTATTATTATTATTATTATTATTATTATTATTATTATTATTATTATTATTATTATTATTATTATTATTATTATTATTATTATTATTATTATTATTATTATTATTATTATTATTATTATTATTATTATTATTATTATTATTATTATTATTATTATTACATTTTCAAAGTAAAGTAATTTGAAAATAAAATGAATATTTTTATCTTTCCTCTAGCTATTAAATAAGTCATTTTTAATTACCTTCATGGTAATAAAATGTATGTTCTTTATTATACACATTTTTTTAAAACAATCATAAATATTATTATACTAGGTTAAGAAAATACTATATAATTTTATGGGAAGACAATACTTGTAGACTACTTCACAGAAGCCTTGTTTTAAATCAAGATTATAAGCCAATCTATAAGTCTTTCTGCTTTTAGAATAAACTGCTCAAATGATCAAAAATCATTCATCTATTCTCACAAGAAAAAAATAAAAAGAAATCTACTTTGTTTTTACACCAATCTGTACTGATTATCAAACATATAATTTTTTTAAAAAATGATCATATGAATAATATTTATAGTAACTGACAAGCTAAAGTGTAATTGTTTTTCTACCAAAAATAGCAATGTATTCTGTACAGATTAATATGGTGATAGAGTGTCATACTCGTGAATGAAAAATTTGTTTCATTTATATTTTAGTGAAGTAAATATATATATATATATATATATATCTGCAGAGCTTAATATCATTTTTTATTTTTATTAATATATATATATATATATATATATATATATATATATATATATATATATATTCTATTCTATTGTTAAAATTATTCCAGTGACTTAATTCTAAATATTTTTAGGATATTATATATTGCATCATCTCTTGATCACAGTAACAGTAATTGAGTTTATGTTCTCTGAGCTAGATTCATTCATAATGGTCTATTATATGAGAGGTCTATATTTGTGTTTTCATCCAGTTGATGATGATCATTATCCTGTATTAGCACAAAGAAAATATTCTTTGAAGTTCATGCACTACATTTTATTTTATTCTCTATTAGACATTAAGTTTATAGTGGTGAGTACATCAATGATATTGAATGGCCAGAGCAATAATGATGATGAGCATGTTTTAATATCCCAGAATTATTGTTTTTATAATTATATATTCTGATGGATGAGCACTAAATTTATGCATCCAAAAACCTAAACAGTTGGCCTGGTTTACAGTAAAGCCAGTTCTCAAATCCTGTCACAAGATTGACTCCTAATTTATTTTGTAAATCACCCATAATGATGAATATTATTTATACTTATTTCTAATGCTAATGAATTTAGTTAATTATGATTATACTGAAGATAGCTAGCCATGCTGATCTCTTAGAGTGGTCTCTCATGCTCAGTAATTTACATTTAATATTTTCAATTTTGAGTCAATTGATTTGTCTTCACCCCAGGTTTACCCTCAAAACCTCCATAGCATTACAATATATATATATATATTCTGCCATTGTCATCGTGTGTAGCTCCACTACACATCAGGCCAATCACATTGAGGGCCATAATCTAACCGCCTCGTTCCCGCATCTCCACTTACCCCAAAATAAATGTAATATAGTGAAAATCACATAACCAGGTTCTAGCTCTAATAATTAATGAAATATTCAATTAAATGCTTTACTAGCTCAAGTTCCTTAAAATTAACTTAGGTTCTGTTTTAAACTAACTCAAATAAATATTCAGAAATTCATGAGACTAGAAGTGGAAATACTGGTGACAAGGTAGATTACATTGAGACAATATCCCACAGGATACCACCTCAATGGCATAAGAACACTATCCCCCCTTATACTACTATTACACATAATAACTACATAGTATTCTTATGACTTCCGCAACTTCTAATCACTAAGACTCATTTAACAATTAAAGTATTAATCTTTTATCTCTCATAATAATAATAATAGTAATCATCTAGCTCAAATGAAATAATCTCAGGATCTTAAATTTATTCGCATGTTAATAACATATGGTAGCAAAATATGATAAGGGATTTTATGTCATACTCTACTACTCTGAAATTAGATTAATAATAAATAAATAATAATCACAATCTTCATTGCTTAATCCAACTAGTACAGCTTTTCTTTCATCGCAAATTTATAACCGTAATAAATTAGTTAATAATCTAATATCCCCTTTTTTATCTTTAAGTAATAAAATAAATTAATAAGTGGCAGTGTTTAGATAATCTGATAAATAAAGCAAGTGGAAACTAATAGCATATAATTTAGCAAAATATTATGATAATGGATTGATGACCAGTAATGCAATGCAATTTTATAATTATTTAATTACAAGAACATCAATAAATATTTAAGATTAAACATACTTCTCTATTTATCTTTTGTGCAAACAATCATATATTTAGTTTAATGGTTGTGAACATACCCTGTGAATTCATGCAATGATGTAGAGAAAACAAAACTCAGACACAAGTTTTAATAAACAAATTTTAAAATTTTATTAACATCAATAAAAAATAAATAAAACAAACAAATCCATCTACATCTATTTACAAGGGATATCCTCATTTTTCCTTACACTACAATAGCTGAATTATACACATTTATATTTCTTTTATCGTTAATTAAACTTATTATGCCTTTTAAAAGTTATTTATTTATTTCTCATTAGGTTTATCATATCATTTATTTTAACTATTTTATGGGTAACACCATTCTTTACCTTTTAATATTCAAGTTACTGTATTATAAATCATCTATGTGGATAAACATCATTTATAACATCATAATTTTACAATCAATATGGTTTTTAAAAGAAAATTACATTTTCTTGTAACTTTATATAAGTCACTTCGCATATTATTCAAATATTATTATTACTTTTAACATTTGTTTTCCAATGCTCGTAAACTGTAATACGTTTATTCCATATGCCATACTTATGTATAATACTATAACACGGGTTTAATTATCACCTGTTACAGTTTCACATATACTATAATTATCGAATGTTATTGTATTTTTTAAATATGCAATACTTATATTTTTTAAAATATAATTAACAATAAGAAAACGTGAAATTATATTTAATATTCTTGTATATTTCTATTTGGATATACTTTTATAAAATTATAGTTCATTTCTTAAAAAGAATTAAAATAATTCTCTAACTCCTTTCCTTCTTAGGATATCTGCATCTTTCTTTCAATAATCATAATCTATTCTTCGTTAATACTTAACTATTCTTATTCCAAATAAGAGCATGACATACATTCTAAAATATCTATTGTTTCCCTTTTAATAGACCTATCATATAATGATGTAGTTGCAAGAAATACAGATAAAGATAGCGAAAGATGTATAGGATATCGGGAAGATAGATAGATAACTTATCCGCAATATACTTCAAAAAATGTATGGAACAGTGTGAATAGGTCCGACATTCATTGTCTAATAACCTTGGCGATAAGCATGATGTGGCAGCTATTTACTCAGCTTTACCAAACATCTAGTATGACTCACAAGAAATATATAAAATACCACTGTCCAAGATAACATTTGTACCAGTCGTAGGGCTTTGTTAACTACGCTGATTAACATCTAAAACTACTTATTATTTCACTCCCTGTAGCATCCTAGTTTTTAATACATCCTCTTGGTTTCCGAATCACCATGTACTACCAAGTCACTACCCAAACTATCTCTCGAGATTTTTACTATATCCAACATCGATAAAATACTAACTACTTTTTTAAACAATAAACAAAATTTGCTAATATAAAAACATTTCCCTATTCCATAAGAACAATTTGTCTTGCTTTATTACACTGTAGGTTCAACATCTACATTTTGTTAAAATAACATTTAAATATCCCAATCGGAAAATTAACAGAAAATATCACATAACCATCGGTTATATTGAACTATATTAATAACACATAAAATGATTATCGTATGCATATTTTTAAAAATCTAATCACATCTCAAAGTGTTTTAGAGTGTTTTTTTTCAAAAATGCGTTTTACAACAATAATAACAATAAAACTTTTGCACTACATTCATTCGATTCTTAGCTAATCTAAATAAATAAAACATACATTATATATCATTAATAAATATAAATGTTACCAAAAACAATCTTTATCTTCCTATCAGAGTTCGTAGTAGGTTTCTTTCTCTTCGAGCATCGCAAATATACAAATTTCCACATACATACAATTTTATTTTAAAATTCAAAATCAAAACATATTATTTCATATAATGTTATATCACGAATTAATGTATTTTGTTTTCCCTATCGCTATCTAAAACTTAATGTTTAACTTAGATTAGTAAAGAAAATAATTCAAACCATAATCACATATTTTTCTGACGGTAAATCTTGGTTAGTCCCATAATATTTATTATTTCTTCTTTTGTCCGAATGTTCTCCTTTATGCTTATTAATGTTTTAAATAAATTAGTTCATTTAATAAACTGTTTAGACGATCTTTAGTTTTAGTGTTTAATCCAAAATTATTAGAAAATATTTTATTTAGTTATCCCACGAAGCTTTTTAATGTTCTGGCGAATATTACCTCGGCGCATTGATGCATCTTTATTTCTAGTTAAACTACAATTATTTAATAATTACGGTACCAATTGCATTTTCCATGGATCCAATATTTTATATTTCTCTTCTGTAAAATATTTTTTTTTTCTTTAGGCAAGTGTTTTCCTTGGTAAACTTCATTTTCATTCATTATTATTTTATATACACTACTTTCGATCTTTAACTATTTTCTAGAGTAGAAAGCAATTCAAACTATTTCAATATTAAAATTCCTTTTGTCCATTTATTCTTATATGAATAATACTTATTTTTATTTTCCATTATCTTTATTAACTTTGCGCACAATGTCCTTTCATTGATTTTATACGCACGAACGCAGCTTTCATAGTGATACGCTATATAAACTATATCAACGAATAATATTAACATATTTGGAATATTATAAAATTTACAACTTGGTTTTAAGAATCTACACATTTTCTATTAAAACTCCGATTATATTTCGATAGAATCCACTGGCATGTTACTGTAAAGTTAGTGAAACATTACTATGAAAAACTTTTTTTTTTAAAATTTTATTCTAAGATTCTCTTCGGATGATTTTTAAATTGTCAGTTGGTTTCTTTCAAAGATATTATTAAAATTATAATAAAATTGACTAATAAATTGAAGAAAAAAAAATTTAGAGAGCTTAAAATTTTACCTCTGCTCTGGAGTCAACACATTTTTGTTCTCCCTGTTTATACAATTAGTTTGCGTGATTTTGGTTGTCTGTCAAGATCTATTTTTTATTGGTTAATCCCTACTTGGATTTATAAACAATTTCTAAAGTTTTACAATCATGATGTAATAGACTTAAATGTTAACTCATTATTATTTTTAAATCAATTATTATCTATTACAATTTAACTACCTTTAAAACAATTTTGAAATAATAATTAATAAAGGTGTATACTACTTATTTTTATTATGATGTGTGACAATTCCATCAACATCTATAATATACTATTTAAATATTTTAATTATTAGTATTAATTTAAACCAGTGCTTATACATAGAATTTTCCAGACAGTCACGTAGTCATTTCCGGTGTTTAGTCTAATTTTATCTGTCTTAATAAATTTGCTACTTATATTATATAAAATTTTGAAAAACAATTTAGAAAAATATAGAATTAGATACAATTCTCACCATCACAATATTTACTATTAAATATATCATATTAATTTTTTACTGCTTAATATAGTCTATAATTTTAAATACTATATAATATTAATTTTAAAATTTTTTAGTAATTGACCATTTATAACCATCATTGACCTATAGAAAAGGGCACAATAACCTCCTCCTTCGAATAAAAAATTTTAAATTAATGTCTATTTCATTCATTGATATTTAATTTCTTTATCACATACCATGATTGAATTCAACCTTATATCACTAAAATACAAACTATACTGCTTTTAATACAAATTCACATATTATTCAACTATTATACACAAAGTTTTATCTAATATTAAAATTCTATACTTCTGATGAGTATGGGATCAAGCTTCTAGCATTGTATGTACCTTTCTCTTCCTCCGGTGTAATCAATATAAAAGCATTCTCTCCTACCTTGCTACAAATTTTATAGGGACTCTCATATAATTCAAGGAATTTCCTAAACTGATATCTTTGCAGGTTTCTAACATGGGGTGTTCTAACAAGAACTAGATCATCTACTCAGAATGGATGTGGTTTATTATGGTCCTTTTTAACTCTCTTAGTACCCATAATATGCAGCTTTACTTTAGCTTGACTTATATCATGATTTATATTTATTGGTTCTCTGGTTATGTGTATCGGTGTTTGAATCAGTAAATTTTCATGTTTGCCATAGTGTAGACGAAAAGGTGTGAAACCTGTGGATTCATTACAAGTGCTGTTTATATATTTAACAACCTCAGGAAGTTTGTGCACCCACTGTTTATGATCATCAGCTACATAAACCCTAAATAATCTACTGAGCTCCTGCATAACCCGTTCGCAGGGATTAGACTGAGGATTTCTAATGGAGCTCATGACATGTCTGAGGTGTTGAGTTCGAATCCACTCATTCCATCTACCAGATATAAAGGTGATTGCATGATCAGTAAGAATTATTTTTGGCTTTCCAACTAAAGGAAATTGATAATTAAGCATATTTTTAATAACATAATGAGTGCTGCTTTTAGGTACTGGATAGGCTGAAACTAACTTACTAAAAACATCATATGTAACAAGTATAAATTTTTGATGGTTGAATGGTGGTAAGGGCCCATAAAAATCAATCACTAATAATTCATTTGGATGATCTGGAATGATGGGTTGCATGATTCCCACGTAAGATTTACTGCAATGTTTAGATTTTAGACATATTTTACACGTTTTAACTTTTTTAATTACGCATTTATACATTTTATTAAAGAAAAATATTGACTTTAAAACATACATAATTTTTGGTGCGCCATAGTGCCCATAGCTACTATGAACGTACATAATCAGTTTATCAATCATGGAGTTAGGGACAACTATCCTCCATGATTCCCCCTGTTTAGGATTTATGTTATACATAAGTAAATTTTGATAAATTTTGTATCTTTCAAAAATCATTTTAACGTGTTTATTTTTGCTATTTATATTATCATGATTATTTAAGATAGTCATGATCCTATTTAATTTAGTATCCTGACTCTGAATCATATTGAGATTTTCATAATCATCACTATAGATTCATCCCTAACCAAATCCACATTACTTATAATTATGTTTTGGCTATTGGGATTTTGTGTCATTAAACAGATAGGGTGGCAACTAAGAATATCAGCAGGGATATTGTCTCTCTTCAATATAGATTACTCTATAATTAAATTGTTGGAGATATAAGCTCCACCTAATAAGTCTCTCATTACTGAGGTAGCTTTTATTCAAAAACTCTAGGCTTCTATGGTCGGTCAGTACAATTACACTAGAACCTAACAAAAATTGCCTTAATTTCTGAAAAGCCCAGACAACAGCTAGGGTTTCCTTTTCAGTTATAGTGTAGTTCAACTCAGCACCTCTCAGATGTCTGCTCAAGAAGTACAATACATGAGGTACCTGATCCTCATCGAGTTGAAATAACACTACACCCAGACCATAGTAACTACTATCTGTTTGCACATAAAATGTTTTATTGAAATCAGGATATATTAAAATTACGTGTTTTAAAGATTTATTCTTAATTAAGTTAAATTCATTATCATGATCTTGGGTCCACTTCCATATCTCAGCCTTTTTTAACTATTTGGACAAATGTATCGTGTCCTCAGCAAAATTTTGATAGAAACGGTTGTAGTAGTTGCACAACCCAAAAAAGGATTTCAGTTGTTTTACAGTTTTTGGTGTGGGGAAGCGCTGAATAGCTGCAATCATTTCTGGATGGGGTTGGATACCATGCTCATTTATTAAATGTCCCAGAAAAGTAATCTCTTTAGCGACTATTAAACACTTCTCCAGATTAATTTTGACATTTTTCAGAGCGCACTCATTAAAAAACATTTCTAAATGTTGGAGATGCTCTTCTAAATTGTCAGAAGCAATGACAATATCATCCACATACATGATGATATTTTCTTTTAATTGTTTTGAAAAAATCATGTCCAAACATCTGATTAAGCCAGCACCACTATTAATGAGACCAAAAGGCATCCGTCTGAAAACATACGACTGGCCCTGAAAATGAAATGCTGTGTATTGCTGATCATTCTCATGTAACGGTATTTGCCAATAACTAGCTGTTAAATCAAATGTAGAGAAAATTGACCTCTTATGAAACTTAGTTAGGAGCTCATGTACAGGTGGAGGAATGTCACGCTCTGGCACAGTTATAGTGTTTAACATGCGAACATCCAGACATACTCTAATATGGCCATCCTTCTTCTTTACAATAACCAATGGGTTTACGTAAGGAGAAGGGCACTGTTTTATTATCTCCCACTCTAGCATCATGTCTATTTGACTCTGTACCTCGTCCTTGTATTGGTAAGGAATTGGGTACATTTTCTGATGGAAAGGTTCATTACACTTCAATTTAATACGATGGGTATATCCCTCTATTATACCAGGGATTTTAGAAAAAATGCTTTTAAAGCTATACATTAATTGATATAATTTCTTCCTTAATTTAGAATCGACTGCATAAATATATTCAATTTTTTCTTTTATGCTAGCATCAATCAATGTATTATGGATGCATAGTAATTGGTTGGAAAGGTTATGCACCCCATATTCAAAATTAATCCTTTCCTTCTTACAAGTAAAAAATTTATTATAAAAATCTATTTGACACTCGTTTAAAATCATGAAGTCAGCACCTATTATGGCTTCATGTATCAATCCAGGCATAATAAGAAAAACATGCCCAAACTCTGTATTATTAATTTTGAAGGTAATCCAATTTGTTTGTTAATTTCGTTCTCTTTCCATTTGCTAGAGTTACTTGTATTTGTTTTACTGGCAATGAAGGTATATCACCTTTTATGCATACCAGATTTTTATATGTTGACTCTGATAATATGGAAGCTTGGCTTCCAGAGTCAATTAATGCTTCAATTCTTATACTTTCAATGTTTAAAATAATGACCGGACATTGATACGTTATAGGTGGTTCACCTATAGTAAAGGGTTCTAAGAAATCAATGTCTAAATCTAAAGTATTTAGCATCCACATCTGATCGTTCCCCATTTTGTTAGCACCGGGTCCTTTCAAAGAGGAACTACTATACAAAGACCTTCTTAGTTTAACTTTTTATCAGTTGATTTTATATTGGGTCTTTTTAAGATTGTGGTAACACCACTAGTAGAGGGTTGATTATTTTGGGTTTCTACTCTATTCCTAAAGTTATCGAACTTAACTGTTCTTCTATTATATGGGAATACCCTATCCCTATCTCTAGAGCTATATTTTCTTTTTAAACTTGTCTGAAACCTATGGTTATTATTACTAACATTAACATTTGACAATGGATAGCTAGGTCTCTCTCTATTGGATTTATATCTATTGTCCAGAGATGCCTCTGTAATCTCTAGCACATCCAATATTTCTGATACTTCCTCTATGGAATACCTATCAGCAGCAATTAGTAGTTGCTCTACATTCCTAGGTAAATTATGTCGCACTATTCTAACTATTTGTCCTTCAGACAATGGACATGCCGTGAGAGTCTTTAAACGGACAGCCTGGCTTCTAAAGAAACTAGTATAACTACCCCTACTGGAGTGATACTTTTCCTGCGTGATTTGGAATCTAATGCTGTCTTGTTTATCGGCATTCCAAAAACTTCCTATAATGAAAAATCGAAAATCTCTGTAAGTACTTGGCCTTTCAAACAACGATTGCCACCAGTCTTTGGCAGTCCCACCTAAATGGTTGCTACAAATAGCCAACTTTTCTTTTTCGGTTAGTACACATATCGAAAATAGCTCCTCTAAGCTATTGAGAAACTCCCACGGATTTTCCGCAAAATCTCCTCGAAATGGCTTCACTCTTATGAATCTTAAGGCCATTGAGCTATTTGACCCTCCATCATCATTAGCACTTTCCCTAGGTGGTTGGATGTCTACTTCCTTGACATCAGTATGTTCTAATGGGTAGTTTTCATTTTTTTTCTAAAAATTTTACCTTACCTATTGAGGATGGAACTATCTTTTCCTCAAACCTATTATATAATATTCTTTCCCTACCTAAATCTATCGTTTGGCCACTTATAGGTTTCATTTCTTCTATTTGTTTACAAACTTGTTGAAATCTCTCTTCAAAATTTATTTGCCCTATCACTTGCTCTACATATAATTTTTGCTCCTTTCTGAATTCATCTAAGTTTTGGTCCACTAGGTCTTTATATTCATGACTATTTTTCTCTAACTGTTGAGCTTGTTCCTTTACATCCTTTTGTAATTTTTACATCCTTTTGTAATTTCTTCATATTTTCCCCAACCTTTGACCTGTATTTATGTTCCTCAACCTTTTGCATATTCCCCAGATCCTGTAATTTTTCAATCAAAACCTGCTCTATATCTGTCTTGGTCTCTATCCTATCTTGCACTATTAAGTCCCTAAACCTTTCAACTAAATCTTGTTCCATTTCATTCCTTATCACTATTCTATTTTGTACTATCTCTTCTTTTATAACAGTAAAACTTTCATCCATATGCCCTATACGCTCCTGTATTTCATCAATTCTACATTCCACCTTTATTTTATTATCATCAATCTTTTGATTCAATTTGTTACTATTGACTTGACATCGGTTGATTGAATCTTCTATTTGCTTACTTAAACCTCTGATAGTCAACTCGAAAAATTCCTCAAATCTATTCTTTAATAATTCTTGATTTTTGTACTCTATATTCTCTACTTCATGTTTTAAGGACTCAAAGACCCTTTCATTATTATCTAGTCTCAGTTCTACCTGATTAAATTTATCTTGTACTTCTCCCTTAAGGTCTTCTACCTTCTGGCAGGTCTCCTTAAATTTTATCTCTAGATTTTCATTGGTTTTATTCAAGCTTTCATTAAGAATATCTAATTTTACCTTATTATCTTTTATATTTTGAATTATACTGTCATGAAGATTTTTAAACTTTATATCACTATCCTCTTGAAGATTTTTAAACTTTATATCACTATCTTCATTATTCTTATTTATGCTTTCATGAAGATTTTTAAACTTTATATCACTATCCTCTTGAAGATTTTTAAACTTTATATCACTATCTTCATTATTTTTATTTATGCTTTCATGAAGATTTTTAAACTTTATATCACTATCTTCATTATTCTTATTTATGCTTTCATGAAGAGCTTTAAACATTTGGGATATTTGAGCCATTAAAATACTCTCTACTTCCTTTTCAGGCACTTTTACCTTTTCTTCTTCTATTTCACTTTTCACCATCTCTTTCACCCCCTCTTCCATTTTACTCTCTACCTCATGAGTATCATCTACCAACGTTTCCCTTTCACTTAAGTTCTCACATTCTCTTTCCTCTGTACAACCATTATCAAGCATAGACTTAGACAGTTCCATTTCTACATTACTATCTTGGTTATCCATTTTTTTTTAATATTATTGTTTTTCAAAATCTAGTACTTCTAGTATATTTCTATTTAATCTCATAAATAAGTTCCCTACCAGCTTCTTCTATTCCCATACAATTGTCACCTCCAATAACCATAGACAGTATCTCCTACTCCCTACAATATTTCATCTTAGACAATAATAACAACAATAATAATTCAAAATCATGTGTCACAACATCATCCTCTACATGCATGATTCACAGATATTTTTGCACATTTTAAAACATTTCAAATATCTCTTCAATATTTCACTAATTGACATGGTCATAATAAATATCCAAATAATCATTAGCCACATATGCATATTTCAAAAATTTGATTTTCCAAGTCTTTTATAATAATGTAGTATTATACTTTTAAATAATCAGATCATCCACCACTTAGAATTGCAATTGTTTGAATCATAAACACTTAGCTCTATAATAATTAAATCCTAAATAACCATTACTATTTTAAAATATTAAATCATCACATTACTGTTGATTGAATATGATGCCCCCACTAACACATCTCAAGCCCCTACAGTTGGCACGTCACAATCTACCTATTTAACCTTCCCATTCCATGTAAGCCTATTATACTCTCCCCATTTTAATACTCGGGCCCAACACATTGCCAGCACCACAATCTGCCCTTGTCATCATGTGTAGCTCAACTACACATCAGGCCAATCACGTTGAGGGCCATAATTTAACAGCCCCATTCCCGCACCTCCACTTACCCCAAAATAAATATAATATAGTGAAAATCACCTAACCGGATTCTAGCTCTAATAATTAATGAAATATTCAATTAAATGCTTTACTAGCTCAAGTTCCTTAAAATTAACTTAGGTTTTGTTTTAAACTAACTCAAATAAATATTCAGGAATTCATGAGACTAGAAGTGGAAATACTGGTGACAAGGTAGATTACATTGAGACAATATCCCACAGGATACCACCTCAATGGCATAAGAACACTATCCCCCCTTATACTACTATTACACATAATAACTACATAGTATTCTTATGACTTCCACAACTTCTAATCACTAAGACTCATTTAACAATTAAAGTATTAATCTTTTATCTCTCATAATAATAATAGTAATCATCTAGCTCAAATGAAATAATCTCAGGTTCTTAAATTTATTCACATGTTAATAACATATGGTAGCAAAATATGATAAGGGATTTTAGGTCATAATCTACTACTCTGAAATTAGATTAATAATAAAACAATAATAATCACAATCTTCATTGCTTAATCCAACTAGTACAGCTTTTCTTTCATCGCAAATTTATAACCGTAATAAATTAGTTAATAATCTAATATCCCCTTTTTTATCTTTAAGTAATAAAATAAATTAATAAGTGGCAGTGTTTAGATAATCTGATAAATAAAGCAAGTGGCAACTAATAGCATATAATTTAGCAAAATATTATGATAATGGATTGATGACCAGTAATGCAATGCAATTTTATAATTATTTAATTACAAGAACATCAATAAATATTTAAGATTAAACATACTTCTCTATTTATCTTTTGTGCAAACAATCATATATTTAGTTTAATGGTTGTGAACATACCCTGTGAATTCATGCAATGATGTAGAGAAAACAAAACTCAGACACAAGTTTTAATAAACAAATTTTAAAATTTTATTAACATCAATAAAAAATAAATAAAACAAACAAATCCATCTACATCTATTTACAAAGGATATCCTCATTGTTCTTTACACTACAATAGCTGAATTATACACATTTATATTTCTTTTATCGTTAATTAAACTTATTATGCCTTTTAAAAGTTATTTATTTATTTCTCATTAGGTTTATCATATCACTTATTTTAACTATTTTATGGGTAACACCATTCTTTACCTTTTAATATTCAAGTTACTGTATTATAAAATATCTATGTGGATAAACATCATTTATAACATCATAATTTTACAATCAATATGGTTTTTAAAAGAAAATTACATTTTCTTGTAACTTTATATAAGTCACTCCGCATATTATTCAAATATTATTATTACTTTTAACGTTTGTTCTCCAATGCTCGTAAACTATAATAAGTTTATTCCATAAGCCATACTCATGTATAATACTTTAACACGGGTTTAATTATCACCTGTTACAGTTTCACATATACTATAATTATCAAATGTTATTGTATTTTTTAAATATGCAATACTTATATTTTTTAAAATATAATTAACAATAAGAAAACATGAAATTATATTTAATATTCTTGTATATTTCTATTTGGATATACTTTTATAAAATTATAGTTCATTTCTTAAAAAGAATTAAAATAATTCTCTAACTCCTTCCCTTCTTAGGATATCTGCATCTTTCTTTCAATAATCATAATCTACTCTTCGTTAATACCTAACTATTCTTATTCCAAATAATAGCATGACATACATTCTAAAATATCTATTGTTTCCCTTTTAATAGACTTATCATATAACGATGTAGTTGCAAGAAATACAGATAAAGATAGCGAAAGATGTATAGGATATCAGGAAGATAGATAGATAACTTATCCGCAATATACTTCAAAAAATGTATGGAACAATGTGAATAGGTCCGACATTCATTGTCTAATAACCTTGGCGATAAGCATGATGTGGCAGCTATTTACTCAGCTTTACCAAACATCTAGTACGACTCACAAGAAATATATAAAATACCACTGTCCAAGATAACATGTGTACCAGTCGTAGGGCTTTGTTAACTACGCTGATTAACATCTAAAACTACTTATTATTTCACTCCCTGTAGCATCCTAGTTTTTAATACATCCTCTTGGTTTCCGAATCACCACGTACTACCAAGTCACTACCCAAACTATCTCTCAAGATTTTTACTGTATCCAACATCGATAAAATACTAACTACTTTTTTAAACAATAAACAAAATTTGCTAATATAAAAACATTTCCCTATTCCATAAGAACAATTTGTCTTGCTTTATTACACTGTAGGTTCAACATCTACGTTTTGTTAAAATAACATTTAAATATCCCAATCGGAAAATTAACAGAAAATATCACATAACCATCGTTATATTGAACTATATTAATAACACATAAAATGATTATCGTATGCATATTTTTAAAAATCTAATCACATCTCAAAGTGTTTTAGAGTGTTTTTTTCAAAAATGCGTTTTACAACAATAATAACAATAAAACTTTTGCACTACATTCATTCGATTCTCAGCTGATCTAAATAAATAAAACATACATTATATATCATTAATAAATATAAATGTTACCAAAAACAATCTTTATCTTCCTATCAGAGTTCGTAGTAGGTTTCTTTCTCTTCGAGCATCGCAAATATACAAATTTCCACATACATACAATTTTATTTTAAAATTCAAAATCAAAACATATTATTTCATATAATGTTATATCACGAATTAATGTATTTTGTTTTCCCTATCGCTATCTAAAACTTAATGTTTAACTTAGATTAGTAAAGAAAATAATTCAAACCATAATCACATATTTTTCTGACGGTAAATCTTGGTTAGTCCCATAATATTTATTATTTCTTCTTTTGTCCGAATGTTCTCCTTTATGCTTATTAATGTTTTAAATAAATTAGTTCATTTAATAAACTGTTTAGACGATCTTTAGTTTTAGTGTTTAATCCAAAATTATTAGAAAATATTTTATTTAGTTATCCCACGAAGCTTTTTAATGTTCTGGCGAATATTACCTCGGCGCGTTGATGCATCTTTATTTCTAGTTAAACTACAATTATTTAATAATTACGGTACCAATTGCATTTTCCATGGATCCAATATTTTATATTTCTCTTCTGTAAAATTTTTTTTTTTCTTTAGGCAAGTGTTTTCCTTGGTAAACTTCATTTTCATTCATTATTATTTTATATACACTACTTTCGATCTTTAACTATTTTCTAGAGTATTTTCTCAAGTCATCTTAAAGAAAGCAATTCAAACTATTTCAATATTAAAATTCCTTTTGTCCATTTATTCTTATACGAATAATGCTTATTTTTATTTTCCATTATCTTCATTAACTTTGCGCACAATGTCCTTTCATTGATTTTATATGCACGAACGCAGCTTTCATAGTGATACGCTCTATAAACTATATCAACGAATAATATTAACATATTTAGAATATTATAAAATTTACAATTTGGTTTTAAGAATCTATCCATTTTCTATTGAAAACTCCGATTATATTTCGATAGAATCCACTGGCAGGTTACTGTAAAGTTAGTGAAACATTACTATGAAAAACTTTTTTTTAAAAAATTTTATTCTAAGATTCTCTTCGGATGATTTTTAAATTGTCAGTTGGTTTCTTTCAAAGATATTATTAAAATTATAATAAAATTGACTAATAAATTGAAGAAAAAAAAAATTTAGAGAACTTAAAATTTTACCTCTGCTCTGGAGTCAACACATTTTTGTTCTCCCTGTTTATACAATTAGTTGGCGCGATTTTGGTTGTCTGCCAAGATCTATTTTTTATTGGTCAATCCCTACTTGGATTTATAAACAGTTTCTAAAGTTTTAAAATCATGACGTAATAGACTTAAATGTTAACTCATTATTAATTTTAAATCAATTATTATCTATTACAATTTAACTACCTTTAAAACAATTTTGAAATAGTAATTAATAAAGGTGTATACTACTTATTTTTATTATGATGTGTGACAATTCCATCCACTTCTATAATATACTATTTAAATATTTTAATTATTAGTATTAATTTAAACCAGTGCTTATACATAGAATATTCCAGACAGTCACGTAGTCATTTCCGGTGTTTAGTCTAATTTTAATCTGTCTTAATAAATTTGCTACTTATATTATATAAAATAATTATATAAAATTTTGAAAAACAATTTAGAAAAATATAGAATTAGATACAATTCTCACCATCACAATATTTACTATTAATATATATCATATTAATCTTTTACTGCTTAATATAGTCTATAATTTTAAATACTATATAATATTAATTTTAAAATTTTTTAGTAATTGACCATTTATAACCATCATTGACCTATAGAAAAGGGCACAATATATATATAACTTACTTTAAATTGAAAATAATAAAATATATATATGTCAATGTATCAAACTGAATTGTCATTTTTAAAAATATTAATAATTGAGCACACCAGAATCATGGCAAACAATGATTTAAAAAAAATCATTATTTAATAATCAAAATTACAAAATATGTTCATTTGTACACTACCAAACATTGATATATAATACTATTAGAATTAATAATATACCAAGCATTATTAATTTTTTCCCCTATTGTTTGATTCACTACATACAATATTAATTTTTTGAGAATGACAATCATATTCAGAATTTTGTTCATGACTAAAGAAATCATAATCAAAAATGAGAATTAGACTTTTTTAATTTGATAAATATATTGTGTCAATCACATAGATGAACTAGCATTAGTGTCACTATAATAAATATTTAAATAATCAAAAACCTCATATGCAATAGGATATTCAATTTGATGTGGTTATTTATGCAATAAAAACATGGATAAGATGCACTTACTCATATGGGTCAATCAAAATAGGCAATTTTTTAGCATGAATAAGTAACATTGGGTTTAACAGCATTTAGATCTAAATTTTACAATGCACCAATATTGTTCTTTTAGATGATTGATAGTTTTTTAGCAGTGACATCAGTTGGATTTTAAACATCCAATCAATGTGTGAATGTGAATGCTTATTTTTTGTACATTTACACTCATGATTTTCAGTCAAAGTAGTGTTTGATACTGAAGAAAGAAGATGCTAATAATGATTATGTTACAAACTTTTTCGATCCATTATCAATGTCTTTTTAGTGAACTATAATTGCAAATTAGTTTCAAGAAATTACAGACTACTCAATTAAAAATTATTCAGTATTATGTGGAGTATTGTTTGACTTCCTTAATTTAAAGAAAAAGTTTTAAAAAATGGAAATACATTCTATTATAAAACAAAAGTATTGGAAACATATTTGTAATGAGATTTATTGCAAATGTTCTGTTATTTTTTATATATAAAGATTAATAATTTATCAGATAGAGTGGCAAGATTAGTTGATTAGTTTATTAAAAATGTCAAATGTAAATTATTCAGATTTGTAGCCAACAATTTATTATTCTGATGAAAATATAGAACGAGTTTTGATGAGATATATAGAATATTTTTGATCAAATTAAACAATATTTTTTATTACTAAACATCACATAATCACCATTTCTTATGTTTGCTCATAACTGTTATTAAAACAGATAAAGCTCTCCATACAGTAGTGCCTCTCAGTGAAATCCAGAGGTAATAAATCGATGCCAGAAGGCTTGTGCATAAAATCCCTATCTAATTCCTACTCATCCAATATCCCCAGAGTAGTTTCTAGCATGTGGCTTTCATCAATGAAAAGTCTTGGATCTGAGCCCTGCACTTACATCTTAGGATCTAATGCAACCCTCCAGCAGCCACCTTTTATCTCTACTTAACTATAAAATTATGAGAATAAAATTGAAAATGCAATACTATTTTCAATCCAAACTCATTAGCTTATAAAGTCATATAGGCTTGAACTCAGTTCAGTACCCATACATTTTGGTGTCTTTGGTTCTTTAATAACTATAGTCACCAATATTTCTATTAGACAGGATTGGTATTAAATCACTAAGATCACATGATCACAATTTCTTATGCTTGCTCATAACTGTTATTAAATTAGGCAAAATTCTCCATACAGTACTGCCACCCAGTGCAAGCCAAAGTAATCAATGAATGCCAGATATCTTGTGTATAAAATTCCTATCTAGTGCCTACTCATCCAATATACCCAGACTAGTTTCTAACATGTGGTTTTCATCAGTGAGGAGCCTTGGATCTGATTGTTCTGCACCTAGATCTTAGGATCTAAAGCAACTCTCTAGCAGCCATTATCTCTACTTAACAGGAAAAATTTGAGTTTTGCTTCTTTAATAACAGTTTGTAAGCAATCCTGCCTAATAAGATATTGGTGACTATGGTTATTAAAAAACCAAAGACACCAAAATGCATGGGTACTGAACTGAGTTCAGACCTATATGACTATATAAGGTAGTCAGCTTGGATTGAAAATATTGCATTTTCAATTTTATTCTCATAGTTTTGTAGTTAAGTAGAGATAAAAGATGGCTGCTGGAGGGTTGTATTACTTCCTATGATTTAGGTGCTGTGCTCTCAGAGCCAAAGCTCCTCATGGATGAGAGCCACAAACTAGAAACTAGTCTGGAGATATTGTATAAGTAAGAACTAGATAGGCATTTTATGCACAAGACTTCTGGCATCCATTGATTTCTCTGGCTTACACCGAGTGGCATTACTGTATGGAGAGTTTTGCCTGTTTTAATATTTTTTATTATGAAAAATTATAATGCTGGAATTAAAACAAAATTGAAAGATAAAAAAAAACAGATATAAAAGAAGACTTTGATTTGTAGAATTTGTGGGAAAAACTCATATATTATAAATTTTATTTACTGAGAAATATCTAAAATAGATAGTTTTAAAATATTAAGATATAGAATGACTGAATGGCATGGCTGAAGATCTATCAGCCCCATATAGCTATTTGAGTTGGATAGCTGGGTTTGAAGACATGTACATGTCTGAAAATTTCAGATTTTCCACTCAATAGATAACTTTTAGCTAAGTGCTTAGCTTTGGGTTGGTATTTTTAGATCTAGTGTCTGAACCTACCCTGACACCTCTCTGAGGAGTGCCAAAGCACGAAACCATGGTCAGGGGTTTGGGGAGGGGTTCCTGACAGAGATTTTTAAATGCTAGCTCTGGCTAAGCATTTATCATAAAGCTTGTAGAGGAATTGGCAATCCTCACTGTTTATAACTTACAAGCTTAAGAGATAGGGTCATGTGATCTATGAATTGATCTATGACTTTTATTTTGACTATTTATAGTCTCTGCCAAAAAGTCTTATGCAATTTTATATTGCTATGACTACTACTATATGGCATGGCTGAAGATCTATCAGCCCCATATAGCTATTTGAGTTGGATAGCTAGGTTTGAAGACATGTACATGTCTGAAAATTTCAGATTTTCCACTCAATAGATAACTTTTAGCTAAGTGCTTAGCTTTGGGTTAGTATTTTTAGATCTAGTGTCTGAACCTACCCTGACACCTCTCTGAGGAGTGCCAAAGCACGAAACCATGGTCAGGGGTTTGGGGAGGGGTTCCTGACAGAGATATTTTAAGTGCTGGCTCTGGCTAAGCATTTATCATAAAGCTTGTAGAGGAATTGGCAATCCTCACTGTTTATAACTTACAAGCTTAAGAGATAGGGTCATGTGATCTATGAATTGATCTATGACTTTTATTTTGACTATTTATAGTCTCTGCCAAAAAGTCTTATGCAATTTTATATTGCTATGACTACTACTATATGGCATGGCTGAAGATCTATCAGCCCCATATAGCTATTTGAGTTGGATAGCTGGGTTTGAAGACATGTACATGTCTGAAAATTTCAGATTTTCCACTCAATAGATAACTTTTAGCTAAGTGCTTAGCTTTGGGTTGGTATTTTTAGATCTAGTGTCTGAACCTACCCTGACACCTCTCTGAGGAGTGCCAAAGCACGAAACCATGGTCAGGGGTTTGGGGAGGGGTTCCTGACAGAGATATTTTAAGTGCTGGCTCTGGCTAAGCATTTATCATAAAGCTTGTAGAGGAATTGGCAATCCTCACTGTTTATAACTTACAAGCTTAAGAGATAGGGTCATGTGATCTATGAATTGATCTATGACTTTTATTTTGACTATTTATAGTCTCTGCCAAAAAGTCTTATGCAATTTTATATTGCTATGACTACTACTATATGGCATGGCTGAAGATCTATCAGCCCCATATAGCTATTTGAGTTGGATAGCTGGGTTTGAAGACATGTACATGTCTGAAAATTTCAGATTTTCCACTCAATAGATAACTTTTAGCTAAGTGCTTAGCTTTGGGTTGGTATTTTTAGATCTAGTGTCTGAACCTACCCTGACACCTCTCTGAGGAGTGCCAAAGCACGAAACCATGGTCAGGGGTTTGGGGAGGGGTTCCTGACAGAGATATTTTAAGTGCTGGCTCTGGCTAAGCATTTATCATAAAGCTTGTAGAGGAATTGGCAATCCTCACTGTTTATAACTTACAAGCTTAAGAGATAGGGTCATGTGATCTATGAATTGATCTATGACTTTTATTTTGACTATTTATAGTCTCTGCCAAAAAGTCTTATGCAATTTTATATTGCTATGACTACTACTATATGGCATGGCTGAAGATCTATCAGCCCCATATAGCTATTTGAGTTGGATAGCTGGGTTTGAAGACATGTACATGTCTGAAAATTTCAGATTTTCCACTCAATAGATAACTTTTAGCTAAGTGCTTAGCTTTGGGTTGGTATTTTTAGATCTAGTGTCTGAACCTACCCTGACACCTCTCTGAGGAGTGCCAAAGCATGAAACCATGGTCAGGGGTTTGGGGAGGGGTTCCTGACAGAGATATTTTAAGTGCTGGCTCTGGCTAAGCATTTATCATAAAGCTTGTAGAGGAATTGGCAATCCTCACTGTTTATAACTTACAAGCTTAAGAGATAGGGTCATGTGATCTATGAATTGATCTATGACTTTTATTTTGACTATTTATAGTCTCTGCCAAAAAGTCTTATGCAATTTTATATTGCTATGACTACTACTATATGGCATGGCTGAAGATCTATCAGCCCCATATAGCTATTTGAGTTGGATAGCTGGGTTTGAAGACATGTACATGTCTGAAAATTTCAGATTTTCCACTCAATAGATAACTTTTAGCTAAGTGCTTAGCTTTGGGTTGGTATTTTTAGATCTAGTGTCTGAACCTACCCTGACACCTCTCTGAGGAGTGCCAAAGCACGAAACCATGGTCAGGGGTTTGGGGAGGGGTTCCTGACAGAGATATTTTAAGTGCTGGCTCTGGCTAAGCATTTATCATAAAGCTTGTAGAGGAATTGGCAATCCTCACTGTTTATAACTTACAAGCTTAAGAGATAGGGTCATGTGATCTATGAATTGATCTATGACTTTTATTTTGACTATTTATAGTCTCTGCCAAAAAGTCTTATGCAATTTTATATTGCTATGACTACTACTATATGGCATGGCTGAAGATCTATCAGGCCCATATAGCTATTTGAGTTGGATAGCTGGGTTTGAAGACATGTACATGTCTGAAAATTTCAGATTTTCCACTCAATAGATAACTTTTAGCTAAGTGCTTAGCTTTGGGTTGGTATTTTTAGATCTAGTGTCTGAACCTACCCTGACACCTCTCTGAGGAGTGCCAAAGCACGAAACCATGGTCAGGGGTTTGGGGAGGGGTTCCTGACAGAGATATTTTAAGTGCTGGCTCTGGCTAAGCATTTATCATAAAGCTTGTAGAGGAATTGGCAATCCTCACTGTTTATAACTTACAAGCTTAAGAGATAGGGTCATGTGATCTATGAATTGATCTATGACTTTTATTTTGACTATTTATAGTCTCTGCCAAAAAGTCTTATGCAATTTTATATTGCTATGACTACTACTATATGGCATGGCTGAAGATCTATCAGCCCCATATAGCTATTTGAGTTGGATAGCTGGGTTTGAAGACATGTACATGTCTGAAAATTTCAGATTTTCCACTCAATAGATAACTTTTAGCTAAGTGCTTAGCTTTGGGTTGGTATTTTTAGATCTAGTGTCTGAACCTACCCTGACACCTCTCTGAGGAGTGCCAAAGCACGAAACCATGGTCAGGGGTTTGGGGAGGGGTTCCTGACAGAGATATTTTAAGTGCTGGCTCTGGCTAAGCATTTATCATAAAGCTTGTAGAGGAATTGGCAATCCTCACTGTTTATAGAATGACTGGATTTGTAAAAATGCAATTGAAAAATAGCTGAATTTCTTTTAATGTTATCTTTATAAATAACTGGAATTAAAATAGCAAGTAATTAATAAGTTTTTCATTAAGTCATGACTATGTATCAAGAAAAATATGAAAGTATTAAAACTGATTTATTTAAAAGAATAGAATATTTTTAAGGGTCATAAAAATAGTTCATGATGATATATGGAAATATAATCTGAATTGACAAAATGTAAAATAAGTCTTGAAAGTATATGGTGACATTTTGATTTTGGAAGAAATGCTTCAGGATTAAAAGAAAAAGATACTATTATTATTAAAACCATAATATCAATATAAAGTGGTGGAAAATTTCTACAAATCAGCTCATACAATTGTAAAATCAACTTTTGAAATGTAAAATATTTTAAATTGTGAGATTAAAAATGCAATTAGATCTATGAAAAAATACAAAACTTCCAAGTATGATGACACCATTTTATACATAAAGCAAAGCATTTAAAGAAGTAAAGAAGTTGTTGGCAAAACTATATACCAAATGCCTAAAAAAAATTCTAATACCCAGAAGAATGCAGTAGTATATTGATGTGTGAAAAAATTAAATAAATATATTAGAAGTTTAGATCTATCAATTGTTAATAGTTCTGTACAAATTTTTTTAAGTTTCTTACAATTCATATCTAGAGAACTTTGAACTTTAAGCAATTCAAATAGCAAGCTATAATTAAAAGTAATTATAACAATGCATACTATACCTATGTTACTAAAAAAGTTATAAAAAGAACTAACGGATATGAGTTTTAAATATGTACATTATAAGAAAGGCATTGGTCTGGATAAAATTTTTCTAAAACTCAAAAGATTTTAAATGCAAACATAATTTCCAAAAATCATGAAATTCTAAATTTTGTACAGACAATTATCCATAGAAAAAAATATATTGGAAATGTATGCAGGTTGAGTTAGCATTACTTTTATTTTATATTATTTTAATTAGAAATGAATTATTGAATTATATATTTTGTTAGATATTATTGATATTGCAAACTTGTAGGATATATTAAGATTATTATTTCATCCATTCATGAATTATTTCACATGATTAGTTATTAGATGAGAATAAAAAAGTAGGATTAAAGATAAAAAAAATTTAATGTCCAAGGGTTTTTCATATAAAAAGAAAATTACATATTGACAATAATGAATTAAAAAAAAATAACTAAAAATTTTTTAAACAGATTATTTATACAGGTGGAACATAATCCTCAAAATGTAATAGTAAATCAATCATGGATGGAATGTCTTTGTTAGAAATAACAATATTAAAATTAAATATTCTTACTTGAAAAAAAAAAAAGGTTTTAACAAATATGTTTTATCAATGTTTAACTATAGATTGGAGATTTGATTCTTAATAGAATTAATGTCACACAGTAAAGTATGAAAGATGTCTGTTGACAGTTACAATAAAAGATCAAAGGCAAACTATAAGACATATCAATGAAACTATTGAAAAAAGAACTTAAATAAAAATGAGTTAGATATATTTTTTGAAGAGATGACATTATAGGGATCATGCACGAGTAAGTAATAGGTCTTACATTAGAATCCAAAATTGTAAAAGATTTATAAAGGGTCATAAGTGAGGTATTTGGAGTAACATAGTTTGTTGTACTAATTTGGAAAATTGCTATGAATAAAAAAACTGGCTTGTTATTAAAGAAGATTTTATCATGTAATGAAATAATTGTGATATGAAAATGATGAGGATGACAATATAACTAAAAAAATATATATTTTTATTTTTATTTATAAATATTTAACACAAATATAACTTATTTTAAAGATTGAAATTGAATGACAATAGGATATTAGATATTCAAGGATACACACAGAGAACAACAATTTATGATGCAAGAAAATAAACATATATAGGTAGAAAATATATCACAATAGTAAATAGTCTATTATGAAATCAAAATATATCAAAAATCAATAAAGAAATAAATATAATAGAGAAAAAAATCTAATGATTTTATTACTTAGAGCATCAGAAATGCTAAAACTGGAATTGATCAAAGGATGTTATATACCAAATCTGATACTCTACATATTTATCAAAACAAGAAAAGCTGAACAATGGTGATAAATATTTTTATATATGTTGGTGAAGTTGGGCAGTTATAGGTAAAAATGAAGAATGAATTAAGATTACAGAAATAGATTGTAGGTCAAGATCTGCAGGATCGTCAAGGAAGAAATAGAAGTAATAACAAAATGGAGAAATAATGAATATTGAAATACATTCCAGTAAATGAAATCAAAAATTTTTTTCTAAAAAAAAATTAAAAAAACAAAACAAAAAGTTAAAAAGAGTTGGAAATAAGGAAGGAGGTAAAGAAATTATAGAGACATTTTCAGAAGGATTTAGGATTGTCAAATAAATGTAGTGATTTAGAATTAAAGTATATCGCCGAGTTTTATAAACTAATAAGAATATACATCTATATACACAAAACTTGGTTTTTCTTTTTAAATATTCCATGAATAAATAATATAATTCCATCAGTAAATAAAATTTTTGCTTTAAATATTGTTGCTTAATAAAAATCTGTATTTTAAATAAATATGATCTAGAATTTTTTATCGATGTAGTAAACATTTGTAGAAATAATTGCTGAATAGAATTTATTTTCTGTTCTTCTATCTAGCATTAAATAATTAAATTAATCACCGATACATTTTTATTGATTGTTTTTTGAATATGTAGTACATTGTGTAACTATAGATATAATTATATAAATCTAATAACAATCAGAAAAAACAATTTCTTATTTTTGTTTAATTGAAATAATAACGAATAAAAATTACAAGATGAAGATTATATAGGTATTTTAGTTATTTAATAAACAATGCATATTTTTAATAGTAATAAAGTATTTATTTGCACAGAAATAATATTTTAAACATGTAAAATAAACAGTATTGATTAAAGGTTAAAAATATTTTTATAAAAGTACAAATTAGATAAACAACATCTTAAAAATTAGAAATGCAAATAACAATAACTTTTATTCAAAATAAAATCAATTTTTAATTACACTTTTACAATTCAAATTAAATTAAGCAATTTATATTGTGTTTGCATAATTAAATAAATTTTATTTTAAATAAAAATTACCATAATTACTAGAATTTTTTCCGATTTTTATTATTATTATTTTTTCAATGAAGAAAAAAGTTTTTTTAAAAAAAAAAAAAAAAAAAAAAATTAAAAAAAGCTACTGGATTTTTTGCAAACTTGTTAAAATACCATTCTAGTTTATTTTTTCAATTATTTAATGTTGTATTTAAAAACTTATTTAATAACTTTTCTAGGAACTGAATTTATGAGAATATTATTTGATAAAAATATAATAAAACTTTAAATTCATAATACAATTTTAGAATACCAACTTTTTATCTAAATCACAGCAAATTAGTCCTAAAGTTTATTTATATATTTTTCAAAAATATATCGAATGATCAATGTTGTCTATAGCAATATTGTAATTACTAGTATTATTTATAGAAGCTGTACTTTTTTAATATACATTACATGAGATTACTAATTTTTTTCAATTTAATTCATTATACAATATCTTTTATAAATATTTCTATATTTATTTTTTGTCAAAAATTATTTATTTTATTGCTTATCATTGTATATATATATATATATATAAAAGACATATTTTGCATGTTCATCCATGTTAAAAATGTTTTAAATATTGATATACCGATGTTTCGACTTGATCACACAAGTCATCCACTAGGTGATAAAAGGTAGAAAGATGGTTGTAGAAGTGCTACAATCACTGATTAAAAAAAAACAAAACTGTTAAAGTATATATATATATATATATATATATATATATATATAATACAAATATAAAGTATATATATATATATATTGTAGTTAGTAATGGATCATTATGCAAGGATTCTTTTTAATAATCACCATCAATTTACATCTAATATTTGACATTATAATTAAATAATTCAATATTATGATCTTAAAAAAAATGAAACATTTTACAAACATAATAATGACCATTGTCTAACATTGGTGACATCATAAAATAGTGACTTCATTAAAGAAACATCATATAAAAATACTGTGATGGCATTTATTGAAAATTTTTTAATATAATGCAGAGTTTCTTTATTTATGAAGCATACAATAATATGTTTTGGTTATAGAACTAAAATACAATTAATATACTTTATTTAATTTTCATCCAATGTTTCTACAATGAATTTAGTGTTTTCATTTATAACATATACAATGTAAAAATAGTTTAATCATTAATAACAACAAAGGCAAAAATACCAGTTTTATTCAATGCAGTAACTATCACTTTAATCATGCACAACAACAAAATTTATTTATCACTATTTATTATTTTTCTTGGTATTACACATCATTTAGTCAGTATATTTTAAAGATTGTAGTAACAATCTCTTATTGAATATCTTACCTTGCCAGTGTATTTTAAAAGATAGTAGCTCAGTCTCTCTTTTATATTGCACTATATTTTTCTAATAATCTTATTGTTCATTTATCTTATATTTAGAAATATAATGCTTTATTGCAGTAAACCTCCCAGTGTTGATCTTACCCAACAGTTGATTCTCATTATCTGTTTGACTAGTAATAAAGTCCTAGTTTATTTTTACCCTCATATGTAGGTGCTTTTCCTTGAGTTCCTGCCATCATTATATTTTTGCGTTTGCTCCATATCTCTTAAGATGGATTCTCTTTGTAGTATATTTGGTCTAAAGCCATGGACAGTGTATTACCATGACATTATCCTGACAATTGATATTTTTCTAGATATTGAAGAATCCCATCCTTATCTTCAGTTGCACTCTTAGTCTATCTGAGAGTTGTTTGTTTGGATATATAGGACTTGTAGCTGTACCTAACCAGCACCATGAGATATTCAATTAAATAAAATGTTTTATGATAAATTTAAAATTGTACGTGGCTTCATCAAATATAATACATCTTTTCAATTTTCATCACAGAATAAGGATTGCTAAGTTTATATTTTTATTAGGTGTTAAATATGTTAATATATAGAATCTATAATGGTATGATTGTATGTTAAATAAGATAACTTATTTAAAAATATCAAAGATATAAGAGGTTTTGTTAATCATTAATATTATTTATTTATTTTAAAACTGCAATACATAATTTTTCTCTATATTATATTTTGTTCATTTTGTTTTTTGAAGATTCATTTCAATAACTGTGCAAGACAGCTAGATATTATTTGTTTGAAAGTGATAATGTTAAATAAATATTATTTTTTATTATTAACTTAAGTCTTCTCACCTTTTTATCATCATCTGTATTCTGTCAGATAATCTAAATTTTATAATATTTACCACCCAATTCTATTTGCTTGTTATGGATTGACAGTACATGAATACAAAGAATTTGATAAAAAACTCACTTTATTTAAATTGTCTTTTGATGTTAAAAAAGTATCAAAAATAGTTTTATTTAATTAAAATAATTAAAATTATTTATCTATTTGATCTAAGATTGCTTTGGTCAATTTAATTTATGTGGAAGATCTCTGTGTATTATTTGAAATATCATTTGAATTATTTATCATCAATTTAAGATAACATGATTGATTGGTTTTATTTTAGAAAAAAATAGAATAAAATTTTATTATTGTGATATTTTGAGTAGCCATAAACTCCCTTGTCTGTTCATGGTATCATGAATGCTATCCTATTGTATTATTTTTATTTTAAAATTAAGAGTTTTTCATATTTAATTTAAATTATAAATTCATAATTGTGATTTAATGAGACATTATCTTGTGGATAAGAAAATGTCTCATTGCTTTGCTGCCTACTAGAATTTTATTCTTTGATAGATTTTTAAAAATTAAAGAGAAGAACAAAATCATAAATTACCAAGGTATTAACTATACATGAATACTGAAATGTATTTTATGTATAAGATGATTTAAGTAAAAATTATTTCATTTAAAATCATATAATTTTAAGAAGTTAATGTGGAAAAATTATAAGAAGACATCCTTTTATTTATAAAAGATAAATCTGATGTTAAATCTGATCTTGACAATAAGATAATCTTTATAGTTATAATATGTAGTTGTATTTGAGAATGTGTTATGAGAAGAAAATTTAAAGTAACCTAAACTTCTTTTATGATATATGATTTAAATATTAAGTGTTTTTATATTTTAAAAGAGAGAGTAGAATTCTTCTCGTAATTTTCTAAAGTATTAACAGTGGTCTTAATAATGCTTATTATTATATACCTTTATTATTACTCTTATTATTGTGGCATATGTGCATTTGAACCCTGAGTTTAATCCATATATTAATATTATTTAGCCAATATTAATAATAATATTATTATTTTTATTGCCCAATGTTTTGGCTTTTGGTCGGTCATGGTTTCGATCGATCCTTATCTATACTTTTTTTCAGTTACAATATATATATATATGCATTAGTTGACGTTTATTATCACCATTTTTTATTTTAAACAAATAATACTCTTCATGGCATCTTTTCTGTAATCCATTGATTTTGGTAATATGTAGATTTTCTTTCTTTTTCTTTTTTTTGCATTAACAATATTTTAAATTCAGTCAAGCATTCCGTAATCATAGTGAATTAATTTAATAAAATTTTATAATTCAGTACGTAAATCTTGACACCATAATCTTTTTAAATTGATTTACAATCTTTTTTTAAAAAAACAATTTCTGCATTTAATAGTATTATGTAGTGTAACCAGTTAAAGATATTATACATAAACTTTTAATAGTTATTGTTTCAAGATTTATTTTGACAAATAACTATTTTTCTTTTTTTTAATCTTGAAGCTTTAGAATAAATAGTTGACAGAATTATTTTAAATGTTTGATTGGCTTTTCGTTTCTTTACTAATACTTTAACTAAATAACACCATAAATCTGAAGGTTGTATTTATCGAAAACATTCACGACAAAAAGCTTAATTGAATATTGGCTTAATCAAAATTGATAATTTTCATGCTTTTCTACAATTTAAAAACACACACACACATTTATATATATATTCAAATAGTATTTCTGTATATATATATATATATATTTAATGCTATCTTGTGCAAACAAATGCTATTAGAGCTCACACTAATATTTTATAAAAAGCTCAAATGTGTAAAGAAGCGTCTATAATTTTAGCTGTCAAAACATTCTGTTCTTCCATAGTGGTTTTTCATTTACAATATAAATACTAGTGATTTATTTGTAGTTTTTAAAACAAATTATATTAGAATGCAATTTAAAATAATAAGCAATATATTTATATATCAAGTACAAAAAGGCAGATTTTTTTAAAATTAAAAATTAATTATTAAAAACAAACAAAATTGGTTCTCTTAATAAAGTTGATTAGGAATAGTAATCCATTTAATTTATCCTTTTACATTATAAGCTTAATTAATCGAATCTTTCGATTAATTTTTGAGTATTGGTTTTCAGCAGTGTAGTTGTAATCCAGTCCATTGTTTTTCTGTAATGTTGGCCATTAGACAAAATCAACATGTGAACTTGAAAATGATTGTCACACCATGTTCATTGACAATACACTTACAATGGCTTGCTCTAGAATAAATAATGAGTTATTGCTTCTAATATAAATGTTGAAAGTGATCTGAAAAAGTTGTATAATATTCTGTTTGATATTATTACTCTATGCAAAACAATGAAAAGTGTATAAAACAAGAAAATTACAAAGGTAATATATATAGTTATTGAACTAGGTTCAAAATCTGAGTGTTTGAATCTTAAGTCATAAACTAGCATAATACAAACTAAATAATAATGGTTATGGCTTGGTAGTATAATCCAAGATTATTTATTAGTAAAGACAAATAGCCAGACAATGATTAGAGGATTGGAAAGTGGTACCACTATCTCATGTTCATTAATTATTCAACCTTTATTAGATGGATCAAGAATATAGTGATTGTAATAATCTTTATTTCTAATGCAGAAATTAATAATAATTTGAGGAGTCTTTATTTCTAATGCAAAAATTAATAATAATTTGAGGAAGTCTGTGATACTTTATTTAATTATTAGTTGTTATTAATATAAACATAAATATAAGTAGCAAATACATGAATATTATAACTGATGGTGAATGATGCATGATGAAAGAGAGGCTTTGTTTTGCCCCACAAATTAAGATCAAAGATTGTAATTGTCCAGATATGGGAAGGTTCTCTTAACAATGCCCTACAAAGTTTGGTGTATCAAATTGTAGCTTTATGAAAAGAGGACACTTAGTTAAGATAGTAAATGAATGAAGAAAAAAGAAATTTTATTATTTTGTATGCCAAATTGTAACCATAAATATTATGGAAAATGGGTTAGCTCATATAATAATATTGCACAATTAAATAAATCAAAATTCCAATAATAATGAAAAGGAATATATCCAAGTTTACTATTTTTCTAAACAGTATATCTCTAATTTCAAAATTTAATATGAAAATATACTAATGAGACTTAAGATTGATTACTCACTAAATATAATTTAAAAACAATAGAGACATTTTATAGAATCTGGATTAAAATTAAATAAAAATAAATACTTTATTCTAATATCATAATTCTTTACACATTCATAATATAGTGGTTCTTTAAAGTTCAAACAAATAATCAAATAGTGTTTCAATGTTCACAGAATAGAATAAATAAATTAATAAAATCCAAACATTATACTATGCCTCACAAATGTAGATAAGTGATGTAGTCTTAAATATATAAAAAAGTAAATGAAGCCAATTCTTTAAATAAAATAATTGGTTCATATTTTATTTAAGCATATATGTAAATGAGAATAACAACAATAAAATAAAGAAAATTTCATCACATAGACTTTTCAATTGAGTTATGGAATTTATATTAAATAATATGCATAATTAACATATTTATTTAACCTTTTAACTGTTTGACTCGTTCTTAATCGAGGCAATTTTTGATACATATTCGTTAAATTCGTTTTTAATCGAGTAAATTTGACATCGCTGTAAATTGCTTAGTTTTTGGACTACATTTACGGTTTTGACGTCATTTTTTAGAACGCAAAAAGTTTTATAATATACTGCCATCTATTGAATTATTTTACAAGTAAAAAATCAATTAATTGATGATTTATGTCAAACAAAAACTAAGCACTGCCTTTTCACATCTTTTCTTGAATCTTATTGGCTGTTGAAATTTTGTAAACAAAAGAAAATGGAAAAGCTCCGCCTTCTCATCATCTTTTCTTGAATCTTATTGGCTGTTAAAATTTTTATATGGCTGCCAAAAATTAAAAATTTACGAACGCTTTTGTTTTATTTTGAAAATGATAAACGAATGTTTTAGAGCATTTTAAAAATATTTTTTGATGAAATACAAATAAAATACAAATTATTTTCATATAATATGTCAAAAATAAATATTATTTTACAAAAATAGTTACGATTTTAGCAAGAATTATTTATTTATTGCAAAGTCGGGAAAAAAAAATCATAACGTGAAATTATGATTGCCGTTTCTTTTCATGTCAACCGTAACAAATATTTTTAAAATTAAAAATCAAAATTTATTTTTGAACAAACTTTCGTTTATTTTTATAATGTGAGAAATTACTAATATACTTTTTAAAAACGAAACTAAAGTGAATATATTTAAAAAAAACGGTCAATAACTTTTGAAAAATTGATACATTATTTTGTGCATCGGCTAATTAAAAGCTTTGAGTGATACCACCTGCAGCGAATGAACAATTGGACAGTTAAAGGGTTGCATTTTATAACTAAGATGAAAAATAAAATCAAAATAACTAAGATAAAGACTATTTGTGTTATATAACTTAATAATATATAATAATAACAATTCAAACTATTAATACTCCAGTAATTCAAAGATCAAAAATCCATTCTTTTGGAATAATCAAGGTAAACTATTCAACTCAACAAAAAATATCTTCAAACTGTGACATATGTGTTTTTTTTAACTATATTTTCTTTTACCAAATACGTAAGTATGAATTACATCTTAAGATGATCCAGTGATATTGTCTGATCATCACCCACACCAAATATATATTATTATTCTATAGTTAGGTGTTTAAACTAATTCTGTTAGCAATGCCAAATCATATATTTTTTTCTAGATATTTAAATAAAATACTCATTTATCAGATGAGAAAATGTATGAAAAATGATACTTTTAAATAACAATTAATTTATTTACAACAATAACAATAAAATATAAACAATTAAATATCTTTTACATTTACATAATCACCAAAATGAATTATGTTTTAGAAAAAAATAATAAGTATTGATTTGAAAAGTCAATGAAGCATATATCTTTAATTTTCTCCAGAACATATTTGACTTCCAGTTCAAGGTTAATAATGATAATAACCAATTTTTAACATTTAAAGTGAATGTTTTAAATTGTTTTTACATCATATGACTTTGCCATTATAATAGTAATAATAATTAAATATCAACACATTGATTTTAAATGCAAGAGGAAAATAAGTCTTTTGCAAATATTTATTATAAAATTATTTAAATTAATCTTACTAAAGTTTTCTTTGATTTTATTTTTCTGTTAAGTTGAACATATATGCAATATTTTTTTTTTATTTTTTCACATTTAATATTTTTCAATTTATTATTAACATCTGTGGTATTTTAGGACTTCACATATGCATAGTAAAAAGTGGTGCTACTCACACAATTTCCTTTAATTGTGCTTAATAAATGCTCATTAGGTGAACAGATTTTTCTTTCTTTGTATATTCCTCTTATAAATTATTTCTTTTTGACATTTTTACTTTATTTGATTAATGTGTTTTTGTTACAGCATTTCAAACAATCTGACAATAATAGAGATAACTAGGCATTTACTTTTCATATTTAGACTCCATAAAAGCTACATTTTTAGAAAGATGGAATAAGCACTCCTACTGGAATTTTATGCTATCATTGTAAGTAAGTTTGAGTAGAAGTGCTATAATTCATTTTTACAGCTGCTAATTTGTGAACAATACAAAATTTGTAAAAGCAAACAGCTATGACTGATAGGAAGGCTACTTTTTTCTTGTTCTCTAGCAATGAACAAAATTCCCATAGCAACCATAGAATACTCTACCATTAATTTAGAAATTCTCTTAATTACATTATATTTTGAAATCAGATTTTAAAAGTAAAAAATAAACACTTCTCATTGCTTACATTTTTTTTCTTTTAATTTATTAATCTTATGAATTACTTTTTTTAAAAAGAAAAATTAATTCTTTGAAAGGTTTAAAAGTACAATAATCCATTTTTATTTATTATCAGGAGATATACATGCACCCTATGACAGAGAGGTTACATTTGTCCCTCCTCCATTGAGAAATAAACTATAATTGATTCAGCATTAGGTATTGATTGATTTTATTTCTACTCTAAAGTTTTTTTTATTTTAAACTTATAATAATGTCATGCTTATCTGCTCTAAAACTGACTTACAAGCTGATATTTAAAAAAAATGACATTTATGATATAAGTATGATTTTTCTGAAATTTTGTTATATTTAACATTATTTATAATTTTCTGAATAGAAATTGTAATTTGAGATAATTGTCAGGCTTGATCACCCACTTACAATAATAAAATAAAAAGAAAAATCTATTTCTGACAATGAATAAATAGTGCAACATGAGTACCAAAAGAACTGTTTCATTTAAGAACCATATGCAATATAATATTTCATGTTTACATTAATAATTCTCAAAATGAAAGCTTTTCTTTAGGCTGAATCATCGAGGAAGTTGTCGATGACCCAGAACAATATTAACTGTTCATGAATATAATCATAATTATGCCTTACTCATATTGAGGCTTGAAAGCTAATTAATATGTACTATTAAAGTTAAGCCCTGGCTCACTTTTGAGACTTATAGACTGCTAAATTAGTATAATATGAGTGATTACAGTGCTGAGACATAAAATTCTATGGAGTATTAAAAAATCATCACATCATCAGAACAATGGTAAACCCCTTCATCCATCACCAGTATTTAAAGCAAAACAGTCAAATGTCAATGAACTCTCATAAATTTATTAACCTAGGTTTCAGCAGTTAATTCAGTATTTATTTTGTTCTACCTTTATTATTCCATAATTTGTATTTTTTTCTATTCCTTAAAACATTTGCACTATACTATTAAATCATTTTTGTCCATATAAAGGTTAAACTTTACCTCTTTCTTAATATTTTTTATTAATATATAATGCTGCATCTTTATTTGATCTTATAGTCACTCTGAATCATTTCCAGAAGTAGATCTTGTGCTCATTTTCTGGCTCTACTTTTTGCTTTAACAGAATCAGTGCTTACATTTAATGACTTCTCAGATAATTTCTAAATTAATTTGTTACCTTAACTATAGATTTCTCTTTTCTCTCATCTCCTAAATTTTTATCTTTTGCATTTCATTGTACTTTTATGTTTGTAGGAACTATCAAGAAAAGCATTTTTTATTCAATTCTTTTAACTTAATCGATTATTTTATCATCCATTTCTTTAACATTTGAGCAGTATAATTTATTTTCTAAATTAGTCATTTCTTTATTTTTGCTTTTATTTACATTATGAGTGCTTTCAACTATACAATCAGTCATGATATAAACATTATTATTTACTTCTGTTGTGTCATTGGGGCTTTATTTCATTTTTATATCAAATTCTATTTTTACTAGTCTTCCTGTTATCTCTCTTTGTATTTTAATTTGGCTTTCACTTTTTCTTTGAATTTTTTTAATCACTTGATCCAGGCACTTTATTTTTCCTTTTGATTATATCAATCCTTGCATAATTATTTAAAACAGGCAAAATTTTCTATATGTATTGCTACTCAGTGCAAGCCAGAGTAGTCAATGGATGCCAGAAGGCTTGTGCAAAAAATCCCCATCTATTGCCTACTCATCCAATATCTCCCAACTAATTTTTGGTTTTTGTCAGTGAGGAGCCTTAGATCTGACAGCATTACACCAAGGTCTTAGGATATAATGCAATCCTCCATCAGCTCCCATTTATCTCTACTTAACAACAAAACTATAAGTCTTAAATTGAAAACACGATAATATTTTTAATCCAAGCTCATTAGTCTATATTGTCATAAAGATCTGAACTCAGTTCAGTACCTATACATGTCTTAATAACCATGGCCACCACTATACTATTAGATAGGATTGGTTTTAAGCCAATAAATATCACATGATCACCATTTCTTATGCTTCCTCAAAACTGTCCTTAAACAGGCAAAATTCTCTATATGTATTGCCTGTTTTAATAGCAGTTTTGAGAAAGCATAAGAAATGGTGATCATGTGATGTTTAATGCAATTACTCAATTTTTTTATCATAACTCTTTATTTAGGACTTCAAGTCCTATTTGACTAACATTATTTTCTAGCTCTATCAAGTAACATTCTAATCTATTTATTATTTTTCACTCAATTGCTCTATCTTCTTTTTTATTTTCTCACCAAATTTTCAATCTGGCTGTTAAGTTCTCCATTTTGGATTTTACGATTGTCATTTTCATTTCCAAGATTCCCATTTTGTTTTCAATTTAGCCTTTCATTTCATTAATTTATTTAGATACCTTTTCTATGTAGTTTTTTTACTTTCTTTAAACATCTCATGATCATTTTCATTAATTAGCTTTTAGAAGTCTCAGTTTTATTTTCTTTAGCCTGCATTTTTGCCTTAGTTCTCATAATCATATATTATTAATATTAAATCTCTCACACTGCACAAGCATTCTGACAATTTTCTTTGTTTTTATTTCTTTAAATTTTCTACTTTCATTTTAGTATTAAATGTTGAGGCTCATGTTCATTAATCTACTATTAAATGTTTCAGTTTCATTTTTCTGAGCCTTTTTTGCCTTAACTCTCATAGTCATATACTATTAATACTAAATCTCTTATACTAAATGAGCATTCTGATAGTTTATTTATTTTCACTTGCTGTAAACTTTTAACTTTCAATGTAGAATTAAATCATTATTATGTATCAGAATATAATAAATTTAACTTCATTTGATAGATAATTTTGTTTAGAAATTAATAATTTTTTAAAAAAATCACATTCGACTTTCACAATTATTTTAAAAATTAGACTTTAATCATAACAAAGCACCATTTTATTATTAAATTGCCAGGAGAAGCAGATTGATTTTGCAAAATAAACAAAATCTTCTTTCATTGACATTTGTATTTAAAATGTGAATGAATAATTATCAGTATCAGATAAATCTATCAACTTATGCTTTCAAAGTTAACAGACTATAAGTGGTGGTTTGTTACTAAACAGATCATAATTGACAGCTCTTCTAATTTCCATGGTAACATTACTCATAAAAATATAACCTTTTATATTTAAAAATAAAATATTTTTGTAAAAAATAAACATATAGTCATATACATTCTTGATTTCTAATAAGTATCACACAATTTTTACATGATCATAAACTTTCCAAAATATCAAGTTTTTAATCATTCAAAATATTTTATCAAAGTAATATTACAAAGTTTGAGACCTCTAAGATAACAGCAGATGATTCTCAATGTGAAATTTAACAGGCTTTGAATTTTCTGCATTTTGAAATACCCTAACATCTGCAGAATTTTTTTGAAATTAAAATATAGTAAAAGTATAGATCAATTTTACTGCTAAAAAATACAAGTTAACAAAATCTCTCAATAGAGTGCCATACATGCAAACTAAATTTCTTGATTTCTCAAATGCCAGAATGGTGTATGAAATAAAATGAGATTAAATTATAAATATTGTAATAATGTTAGGCAATAAACTTGTTTTTATAAGAACAAAAACTTTAAAGTTATTGCTTCTTTCTTTAATTTATTTTGAATTAGGGTGCTCATCCCTCTTTCAAATCTATAACTTTTCTCTATTATTGCCCTGTATTTATTTTATTTTACTGTGCCATTATTATTTGGTTATATGTTTAACTAAATATTAATTTTATTTATCCTATCACTATCGCTGTTTACTGCTACTTACATATTTGTCTATTAACCCCCACCATCACCACATCACCACTCGATTTTTTTTCCATATTTCTCATCAGACCAAGTATTACTCATTTGTTACTTTATACATTTCATTAGCTAATTTTTTTTATCAATAGTCATGACATAAATTCTGAGTAATATTAATATTTTGAAATTGAACTAGGTTCAATATCTATTTGTGTTGGATTGAGATAATCTTGGATTTAGGTCCCCAAATGTGATGGAATTGCAACATGAGAACTGACTAGTCACTATTATTAGTATTACAAATTTTACTCTAGGTAATGATTACTTATTCATCAATGACCAGTAGAAACCCATGTACAAGGTGGAGTGACTATAATTTAAAATTTTATTCTATTTGATTATGGCCATGGACAATGATTAGAGTGAAGCTTACATCAGGTACAAGTCTTTTTGCAGATCCAGACACATTTCCTGAATATCATCCACCTCACATAAATGTTATTATTCAATAGTTAGGTGATCAAATTAATTCTGTTAAAAATGCAAATGAAATATTTTTTATTCTAGATATTTAAATAAAATACTTTTTTGTCAGTTGAAAAAAATTATGAGAAACAATACTTTTAAATAATAACAATTTATTTACAACAATAACAATAAAATATAAACAATTTAACATCTTTTATAATCAATAAAATAAAATATATATTAGAAAAAAAATTAAATTGATTTTAGAAATCAATCAAGCATACATCATAATTTCCCAATTTGATTGATTTTTAGTCCAAGATTAATATTACTAATAAAAATTTTTTATAACATTCAAAAAACAAGGTTTTGAAATTCTTTTAAGTCATGTGAATTTATCAAAATAATAATAATTATAAAAAATATCTAACACATAAATTTTTAATGCTAAAAGAAATGTCTTTTGCAAATATGCATTTATTATAAAAGTGTTTAAAACAATCTTACTGAGTTTGTCTTTAGTTTTACTTGTGTGAGCTTAACATTATTAATACAGGCTAAACTCTCCATATGGTAGTGCCATGCAGTGCAAGCCAGAGTAATCAGTGGATACCAGAAGGCTTGTGCATAAAATCCCTATCTAGTGCCTACTTATCCAATATCTCCAGACTAGTTTCTAACTTGTGGCTTTTGTCAATGTGGAGCCTTGGATCTGAGAGCACTGCACCTAGATCTTAGGATCTAATGCAACCCTCCAGCAGCTACTTTTTATCTCTTCTTAACTACAAAACTCTGAGAATAAAAATTGAAAGCACAATAATATTTACAATCCAAGATCATTACCTTATATAGTCATATAAGGTCTGAACTCAGTTCAGTACCCATACATTTTGATATTTTTGGTTCTTTAATAATCATAGGCACCACTATCCTAGACAGGATTGGTATTAAATCACTAGAAAATTTTAGGTTTTAAGCTTAACATACATGTACTGTTTTTTTTTCTTTTACATTTAGAATATTTATCAATTTAGCATTAATATCTCTGGTATTACATGGCTTCATGTTTACATAATATAATCTGGCAGATTCTTTTAATATGTTTTCTATAATTGTGCTTAAAAAAACTTCAATAAGAGTGCAGGTCTTTGGTATATTGCTCTTGTAATCCATTATTTTCTTTTTACTTTTTTACTTTATATGATTATTGGATTTTTAATACATCTCAAATAATCTGTCAATGGATTGAGATAACTAAGCATTTATCTTCTGTATTTAAACCCAATAAAGACTATATTTTCAGAAATATGGAGTAAATGCTTTAATTATATTTTTATTCTTATCATGGTAAATAAATTTGATTAGGGATAACTATAATTCATTTTTATAGCTTCTAATTTTAAAGAATTCCATAGTAATTATAGATTTGCTGTGTCTGAGGATTTTTCCTTTTCAAAAACCTGTCATATAGCAAAAAATAAAACTAGTACACATTTGTGTCATTTTATATATAACTATTTATTAATGCAAATTAACCAATAATGAAAGAAGAGTGTTAGTATAATAATTACACACATTGTAGTAAATGATGACAGAATTAAATTTTATGTTGCTTTGTAGAGTCCAATTAATTTCTTATTATTACAGATGGAGATCAGTCTTTACACAGTTTGAATTTTTATTTACATTATAGCACTTAAAAATAGTTTATCCATTTATTGCTCCATTAACATATGCTTATTCTGTATGCATTTTTACTATTGTGATTCATGATATGGTGTACTGGACTGACTGTGCAGAAAAACAACTAGGCTTTTTATAACAGTCAGTTTATCGTGCATGATTACAGATATATAAAGATTGTAGCAGCACTTTCTTTCATTTATTTTATAGAGTAAATAATACACAACACTCACATTAACCGGAGGGTTAAAAAGCAATATCTCTTTAAGTTAATTATCTCCCAATGCACAAACACTGGAGTCCTTTTTCCACACTAGAAATAAATGATCTATTCAACAAACATTAATCTTTAAACTTAATTGGTGTTGTCATATTATAGGAGCTTTAGGGATTTTCTCCCTATCTTTAACTGTGGTATAAGTCAGTTCTGGTTGTTATTTACATACAACTTCTTCCTTTTCATTTGTCTCTAGACTGAGATCAGCACATGCTGTTTATTTGTTTTGTCTTCAGGCAATGTTTTTAGGTAATCATCTGATAAAGGATTTTTATAGTAATAGTGAAGAAAATGTTTCCAGAATTTCTTGCCATTTTGTAAATTCATAAGATGTATTTGCCATAACAATATTTGTGTTATAATGCCAGGAATCCATTTATGTTTTATCAAGTCATGTATCTAAATTTTTTCACCTGGTAAGAATTTTGTAGCTTGAGAAATTTTACTACTATTATCACTGATGAATAACAGCTGAGATAAAAATGTGTGCAAAAAGAGTGACATGTCAGTAACTCTGCTGAAGTCTTTCCAGTTGCCTTATTACATGTAAAATTTTGCAGATACATGTTTGTACTAAGGTTTCATACATGGTTTTTATATTAAATTAAAAAGTATACTTCAGCTATTGAACTGCTTGCACTGTGATGTCATTATTTTCAGCATAGTACAGAGGTGTAAGAATATGTTTATTCATCTGTTTCCCAAGAAATCTATAAAATGTTTTAATGCAAAGCCAGTACCATTTATCTGTTACCATTGATTCAGGGTAGCCATGTGTAGCAAATAACTCATTTAAAATATGGATAGTACTGGTATTCGTGACTAATCTATACTCAGTCCAACATTAATAAGCATCTACCAAAATAATTATTAAATATTTTTTCAATTGACCAACATGATCTAAATGAATGCACATCCAAAAAGAAGTAGGTTTTTGCCATGTTTCAAATTGTTTGAATAGTAGCATGACTGTCTGTTGACAATTAGAACATCTTTTAACTAAGTTATTGATATCATTAGTCAATTTAGGCCACCACAGATATGATCTAGCAAGCATCTTCATTCTGATGATTCCCAGATGCCTTTGATAGATTTAACACATGGATTCTATCTTCAGTAAGAACAATTATGCAATCATTGTTCAAAATATAGCCATTACAAACAGAGAGTCCATCTCTTGCAGTCCAAAACAATTTATTTATTACTGCAGGGCATTTCTTTGGCCACCCATATTTTATCCACTGCATTAACTGGATGTAATCCTTATCTCACTTTGCCCAATCTGCTATGACTGCACTGTTTACTTTTTTGGAATTCATTGTGTTAATATAATTTATTTCTCTAATTAGAATTACCTTTTCCTTACTATCTGGTAATCTGGACAGAGCAGCAGCATGTCTAATCTTTTTTCCCAGTTTTTAGATCAATGGAAAATCATAATGAGATAATATATTTACCCATTGTAACATACATTAGCTTGAATGCTCAGGGATTTTTTGCTCAAAGCCAAAAATTTTTGTTAGGGGGCGATGATCAGTGTAAATGCTAAAATTCTACCCATATGCATATTGGGAAAACTTAATTGCAGAAACCACTGCCAATCTCTCTTTATATGCTTGCTACAATTTTTTTCAACAAAAGTCAGCACTCTTGAGGCATAAGCAAATAGACATTCATCTTTACAGCACGTGTGAAATAACAGCTCCAACACCATATTCAGATGTGTCAGTAGTAATACTAGTGGCTAAATCACTATGGTAATGTAACAATAGTGCCTCTGAAGTTAATAAATCTTTTGCAGTTTTAAATGCCTTATCTTGTTCAATATTTCAAGACAACATTGTTTTTTAAGTAGTTGATACAACAACAATAACAAATGTGGTTTTTCTTTCAGAAAGCTTTTATAAAAATTGAAAAGTTTTAGAAATGCTTGCAGTTCTTTTATATTTTTAGGCTTCCACATTCTTTATAGCTTTTATATTATTAGGCTTCTCAGCATTCTTTATAGCTTTTACTTTGTCTGGGTCTGAATGGTAGCTATTAGCATTTATAATGTATCTCAGAAACATAATTTCCCTCATGGACTATATGCATTTATTAACATTTAATTTTACCTTGACTAGTGCAAGTTTTGAAAAAACTAGATCCACTAACTTTTCCAGTTTAGATTTGTCATTCTGATAATTAAATTGTCATCCAGATATGGGATTACACCATTTATGGATCTAAATAACATATCCATTTTTGCCTGGAATACATTTGGTGCAATTGTTATGTCATAAAGTAGTTTGTTACATTTAAATAATCCCTTATGAGTAGTTAAATTGAGTAACTCCACTGTATTTTCAATTACTGGGATTTGGTGGAAAACCACCTTCAAATCTATTTTGACAAAGTAATTAGCCTTCTGCAATAATGTAGCACTTCTCATATGCTCGGAACTGGATAAGATCCCTTGTATATGTCCTTGTTAATAGTGATCCTATAATCACCACATAAATGAATACTACCATCTAGTTTTATTATAGTCATTACAAGTGTCACCCAGGACTAATCTTCAATAAATATTAAAACTCCTTTTTCACCAAACATTTATTGTTTTTCTACTTTATCCTTTAATGCAAAAAAGCATCTTACAAGGATTACCTACAAATGCTTTTGTTTCTTTTATCAGTTCTATGTCCACTGGTCCTGTTCTATCCAGGCATAAACAACTCCAGATATCTCTTTCTCATTATAGTTTCCATATCAACAGTCTTTAAAATTTTCACATGAATTGCCAAGAAAGCAAACCAGTTTCTTCCTAGTAATCGGCTTATATTTTTGTTTACAATGTATAACACAAAAAATCTACACTTTGAATTGAACATTACTGGAATTGTAATTTTTCCTGGAATGTTGACTTTAGTGCCATTTATATCTGTTGCCACCACATCTGTTTCATAGATAAAACTTATTTTTATTATCTTCTACAATCCCCATCCAGTCTTCATGAGATATTAGACACAAACTAGTACCACTATCGATTTCCATAGTGACCTGCTTACCACAAACATGAAAATTGTAAGGAATGTGATCCATTTTAGCATGACCATTAGTATGGTCTTGATAGATGATTTCTTGTATTCCCCTTCTCCTTGACATTTATAATCTGGGGTTTTCTTAGCTGATTTACATTTTTTGGGATACCAAACTGCAGCTATGTGCCCTCTAGTTTTACAAATTCTTCATAATTTGTCTTTATGCCTGAACATTTTTTACATGTGTACATTTCTGTTGTTTAGTCCTTCTACTGGGAATTGGGATATTCTTTTTTGTTTTTCTTTAATGAATAATATCTTTTGTGCAGATTGAGACCTGGTATATTCTGATGCTATATGTAATATGGCTTCTTGTGTGATGCATTTATCCATGACACTTTTATACATTAAATCTGGATCACTCAATAAAACCTTTCTAAAATTGTTGTCAAACATTTCATACAAGAATTGCTCCAGTAAAGAGTCATTAATTTATAAATTTCTACTACCAAATTTACAGAAATGTGACACTCTAGTTATAATTTCTGACTTGTCAACTATGCCACTCTACTATGTCTGAGGGTTTTTCCTTTTCAGAAACCAGTCTGATACAAAAAATAAAACTAGTATACATTTGTGTCATTTTATATATAATTATTTATCAATACAAATTAACCAATAATGGAAGAAGATTGTTAGTATAATCACATACGTTTTAATTAATAATGACAAAAGCAAATTTTATGTTGCTTTATAGAGTACAATTAATTTCTTATTACTACATTCAGAGTTCAGTATTTACATAGCTTCACTTCTTACTTACATTATAGTAATCTTAGAAGTAGTTTATCCATTTATCACTCCATTAACAGATGCTTATTCCATCTGCAATTCTACCATTGTGCTTTGCATTATATTGTGTTGCACTGCGTGGGCAGAAGAAAAACAACTAGACCTTTTATAACAGTCAGTTATAGGCACTTAAAAATTGTAGCAGCACTCTCTTTTATTTATTTGATAGAATAAATAGTACTTAACACATACGCTAACTGGAGAAAAAAAACAGTACCCCTTTAAGTGCATTATCTCCCAATGCACAAACTCTGCTAGTATATTCTCCCATTTTCTAAAGATTAATCTGCAATCACAATTATTATTAATTTTTATTATTATTATTATTAACATTTAATATTTTAGCAAACAATTTTATTTTCAAATCAAATTTTAGAAACAAAAACACACAAACAAAAAAACAACTTCTCTTTTTGTATACATTTATTTTCTCTTTTAATTAATTTGTTAACCTATTATGATTTCCTTTTTTTGAAAAAAAAGTTAAACTTTTAAAAGTTTTAAAATATATAATAATTCTTTTTTATTATTATCAGAGGATATATATGACCTACGACAAAGGGGTATATATATAATTATATGGTGGACTATTTCTATCATGTAGTTTGGATTGCTTAGTGATTTTAGAAGAATTCAGACTTTATTTAAACAATTTAAAGTACATTCAACTATTAATGATCACCAATAGGTTAATATTTAACACAATATTGTGAATTGTTTTATAATCCATCTCTAAATGTTGTGTTATGTACTAACCTACATGTTATTACCGACAGTTAAATGCATTTAAAAATTATAAAGTTTGAATTTTAAAAAAAAAAAAACAACAATAGTCCATTCAACAATTCAGCACATATATAACTTAACACAAAATAAGTTGAAATTGTTAAATAAAAAATATAACTAAATAAACCCTATTTTTAAATCTACTCATTAAAACTTTATCAAAAACAAGTATTATATTTGTAACGAATTTAATAAAAAAATTTAAACATAATTATAAATATTATTAATAATAGCAATAACAATAATATGCTTATTAAAAATCTACAAATATGATTATTAAAAATCGAATATTTATTGCACGCGGGGGTGGGGGGTAGATAGCTTCTAGAGCTTAAGATTTTTTTTGTTATTGGTAGATAAGTCGTTAAAAATTGATTTTTCTTTAACGATTTGCATACTAAGTTGATTTAAAAAACATTAAAAATTAATGGCTTAAATAAAATAAAACAAGGAAGAAAAAAAAAAGATTTACAATCAATCTTGAAATAAGCTACAAAGGTTAACATGTATATAAAAACGACTCCATGAATAAAAAAGACAATGTTATCAAAAAAGTAATAAACGATAAGCTCATTAAAAATAATAGAGTTTTACAAGTGAATGGATCTATATAATAATAAAAAACCATATTGTAAAGATTAACATTTTTAAAAATCGACGATGGACCGAAGTCAATAGTTTTAATGACATTAAAAAAAACCGTAAATGAAAAACGGAAATCTAAAATAAAAGTTGGAAAAAAAATTGAAAACAAATATAAATAAATAAATTTGAGATAAAAAAAAAAATCAAAATTAAGTGTTGATGACTAATGATGTGACAAATAAATAAATTGTTATATCTTATAAAGAATCCTGACTTGATTTTCAAAACATAAAGAAGATTGATCCCTAATAAAATATAAGTCATAGAATAAAAAAGGTATTATGAAAGTTACAAACAATTATTATCCATATATACAACTTAGCGTTCATTATATACATGTAAAATAGCTATGATGTTTCAACACTTCATTATCAGCCAGTCAATTTTAGCCATACATATGTATAAACACACAACATATATATTCCATATATTTCTTTAAGCATTGCCATCATGTAAACAAAGAAAACGTCTAAATTTTACAGCACAGGGAAGAGGTAACTTCTGCCTGTAAGCTTCAAAATTGTTACATCAATTGAAATTTATACTTATTTAAACAAAGAACATGGAATTCAATCATTAGTGATTTTAAATTGCTAATAAACAAACATATTACATATATATATATGCAAAGAAAGACTATTACCATACTCATTTTAAACTTTAAAATGTTCTAAACACATATAATCTAAGAAATATAATCAGTGCATATTGCTAGCTAAAATTCAAAAATATAAAATATCTTTAATACTCCACTGCTATATTTTTTTAGCAGTACTATATTCAGACTTTATTTTTGTTTACAAGGTAGCACCACTGACAGAAATTTGGTAGGGAGATGTTGAAGGCATTTTATATTTGAATTTCAGGTAGTGATAGGCACTGATTCTATTTCTTGCACGTATATTGTAATGGTAATTTATCTGAACCATACAAGTATGTATTAGTAAACATTGATTACAAATAAATATTTATATTAGGGGAAAGTTGAATGGTTAAGAATATTCAACCAAAAGCAATTCAAATGTCTACAATAATATTAGCCAATATGATGATGATGATGAATTATAACATAGCATGAAAGATTTAAATTATGCACACATTTTACCTAAAGCATTTAAATTTTTTTTTTTTTTTAGTTTCAATTAAAAAATGCAACTTTAAGGCACCGAACTTTCTGAATAGAATGTTTGCTTTAGAAAAAACTTATTAATGTTTAATCATCATTATTTACAAATTATTACCACCAACTCTGCAAGACCCCTAGTAAATTGTATAATATCTCAGAGTTGTGGATAATAATAGGTTACTTGGATGTTAAAAGTGTAATTGTGGATTGAGAGTGATAAGCAACACAAGCTAAATGAATTAATAAAAAATATAATTTAACAATTTATTAACAATGAATATATAAAACTGTTGCTTATATACTAGCAACTATCACTAGGTTTATACAATATTAAAGATAAGAAAATAATAAATATTTGAAATTTAATATCTTATATTATCTTTAATGATTAGATGTTACCATGTGAATTATTAAACAGTTCTAAACCATGTTTTTTTGTACAGATTTTGTTTCTTTAATATATTTACAAATGTCTTCGTGAGTTCCTCGAATGTTGGTAAATAACATTCTGAAGCATTGGCGATATTAGACAGAAAATGCAGCAGCATTGGTTATGTTAGATGGGATATAGTATTAGTAGATATTGGGTGATTTTTATGGCACTGGTGGTTTCTTTCTTCAGGACATTATTAAGACAGGCAATGGGTGGTTTTAGAAAATTTCAGCATTTATTTTTGGATCTGATTGCATCTTTGGCTGTTTAACTGGTGTGTTTTTGCTGTCTAGTTACTCATAGTAAATAGCCTTCTATTAGATATAGTTATCACACTTTTTGTTATAAATGAAGTATTGAAAAGAATTGTAAAACAATCAGCAAGAAACTGCTATCCAGCTTACAGAGAAAACAGTTTTAACCAGCAGTTTCTCACCTCTGCATGGGATCACTGCAACACTGTTTCTTGAATTTAGTTTTCAAATGAACTACAGTAGACTGGACCTCTGACTGAGCTCCCCAATCTTATTTGTTTCAGATCTTTTTATAGTCACTCAATAGATGTTTTCAAACAACATATTTGTTATCAGATAGTTACAACATTTGACCTCTGTTTCTTTACAACAGAAAATTTTTTGAAATAAAAATAATTTATTTATTCCTTTCATGACATTTTAGAAATAAATAATTTTATAGATAATTTATCATTACATCATGAGTTGATAAATAAATGAGTGAAATAAAATTTTTTTTTATTTATTTACATTAATTAGCAATAGGAAGAAAGAAAAAAAATGTTACTGACATTTAAAATTTGATAGATAACATTTAAAATTTTATTCATTTTAAAATTTTAATGGCATATTTAGATTTGCCATCTAATTTATTATAAGAATTGACAAGTTATTTTAAACTCCCATTTAGAAAGAGAATCACAATGTTATAAAATGCTTTAGATTTTTATAAATATGCAATTTAAATTTTTTACATGTATTAATCCTTCCATAGTCAAGCCTAGACACAACCATTTCACCTTTTTCTGATGTTTTTCTTTGTCTCACACATCAATGTAAAATATATAATTAAATGATTATTACTTATGAGAAATAATAAACTCGACTTCATTTGATAGATATTTTTGTTTACAACTGAAATAAATTTTAAATGTTCACATTTTGCTTTTATAAATCTTAAAAAAATGAGATTGTAATCAAAACAAAAATATTACACTTCATCATTTCAAAAAGATGATTTTCATTTAACAAAATCAACAAAATGTTCATTATTTCTAATTATTTTTAAAAATTTGAATGGATATTTATTTATTTCTCTTATATCTAACGAATTATGCTTTAAAAGTTTAAAATTTTTGAATATTTGTTGCAAAATTGCAATATTTTTATAAGTATACGTATATTGCTTGCATGGAAGCTAAACTTCTAAATAACTTAAAGCCATATTCACATTAGTTGCTAATATAACATTATATTTTTAAAAATAAAATATTTCCAGTCAAAATAAGTTATTAATAATTTATATTTCTTGATATTTAATCAATATAATGTAAATTATTGTAAAAAATATCTATAACCATATTAAATTAGCAAATAAATACATTTTTGGTCATTGGGACTATTTTCTTTAAACAATGTATTAATACACTGAACATTTTATCACCTGGCCTTGGAACAAAGGCTGAATATGTCAGGGTGGAGCTTATGTCTATTGTAAGGTGTTTTTTTAAATTTCCTGTTGTCTATCATAATTTTCGAATGAAATTTTTATATAATAAAATATACATAAAAATATGCATTTTAACATATAATACTTGCAAAAAAATTCACTAAGAGGTTAATTGGCCAAACATGTAAAATTGTGGACTAAAATTATGAAAGGTGAAAACTATTTTTCTTTCTTTCCTTATATTGAAATTCATCATTTTGTTGTTTCACACACATTATTTATGTGATAAAATGCACAAACTAACTCTTCTTTTAATTTATTAAACCAAACAACTTTTTTTCATGCAGTTTTGTAATATAACTAATTTGCACTGCTATCAGATTTGTTTTAATTACAATATATAATTCTAGATAGAAATTTTTAAATGCTTTGTCTTGTGGCACTTATTGATGAAAGCTTGTTAACAGTATTGGTATGCTCTCTATATTACATATCTGTAAAACAAGCTTAAAACAAGTCACATGATACATGACTTGCTTTTTCAATTAATATATATATATGTATGTGACAAATAAAATGTTCATTAATCAAAAAAAACTATTGTAATAACAATATATATATATATATTATACTAGGAAATATTTATGCAATAACAATTTTATTTGTCCATGCTTGAGTTATCATTATTTATTGATCAGAGCAGCTATTCATTATATTGAAACTCTTGTATCAATAAATCTACATTTTTGATTTAACTTTGAATTATAATAACTATTATCAGTTTTGCACACAATGTGCAGAAATCCAAAATAACACCAGGTGTGCAAACCACATGTGGAAGTATTTCAAAGCAAGATAAATAAAGCAGACAACACTGGTACTCAACCCTGCACTGTTAAAAATATTATGAAACTCATAACTATTAGCTATATTTTAGATCTCCTTCTATGTATCAATTGCTACAGTGATATGCAAAATCTGTCCTAAACAGAGCATTTTTATAAGGACTCATAGACATTTAGCTTAAGTACCACTTTTTTAGAATGAATTCTAGGATAAAGACCTTATAGAGATATCAACCTAGATAAAGAAAAATAATCTATCTATCTATCTATCTATCTATCTATCTATCTATCTATCTATCTATCTATCTATCTATCTATCTATCTATCTATCTATCTATCTATCTATCTATCTATCTATCTATCTATCTATCTATCTATCTATCTATCTATCTATCTATCTATCTATCTATCTATCTATCTATCTATCTATCTATCTATCTATCTATCTATCTATCTATCTATCTATCTATCTATCTATCTATCTATCTATCTATCTATCTATCTATCTATCTATCTATCTATCTATCTATCTATCTATCTATCTATCTATCTATCTATCTATCTATCTATCTATCTATCTATCTATCTATCTATCTATCTATCTATCTATCTATCTATCTATCTATCTATCTATCTATCTATCTATCTATCTATCTATCTATTATTATTATTATTATTATTATTATTATTATTATTATTATTATTATTATTATTATTATTAAAATTACCCCAAATTCAAAAACTTAAACAGACTAGCCAAGAAAATAAAATCAAAAACACAATGATTTCACTGCTACAAGCTGACTTTTCAAGTGCAAAGAACTAAAACAACACCATATTTCTTTACACTTGAGAAATCTGCTTGTAGCAGTCAAACTATTGGTTATGATTTTGATTTTATTTTTTGGTAGTTTTAATTATTTATTGACTGGTTTAGATTTACGCTTGTAATGTTTATATATATTGAACCAGATGCTTTATTCGCTTCAAAAGTTTCATTGTGAAATTAATATTAGCTTTTATTTTTATAAAGTTATTTTAAAGTTTTATATGTTATAGTGCACATATATGTTCTAATTATATTTTAAAATTCTCTAATTTTACTTTTTAGTTTAAGTTTCTTTTGACACTTACTTTTTTAAATCAAATTGTAAAAACATTCTAATTTGAAACAAATAATTATTTATTTCTTTTACATCTAACGAATTATGCTTTAAAAGTTTAAATTTTTTGAATATTTATTGCAAAATTGTGATTTTCCTACTCATAAATATAAAGTAGATTATTTATGTCAAAGCTACTTTTGTAATTTGCTTCAGGCCATATTTATACTGCTAATATAATGTTATATTTTTGTAAATAAAGTATTTCAAATCAAAATAAGTTATCAATAATTTTTATTTCTTGATATCTAATATAGTGCAAATTATTTAAAAAAATCTAAAAGCTTAATAAATTTGCAAATAAACACATTTTTGCATCATTTAAAACTACAATGTCATAAAACACCAAACATTTTACAACCTTGGCAACAGACAATGACTGAATAGATCAGGACCGAACTTATATCTATTGTAAGAGTGGAAATTTTGAATTTCCCATCTTTTTGCACACAATTTTCAGAAAAAAAAAATTATACTAAAATATACCATTTTACATGCATTTTCACATATAATACTTACAAAAAAATTCACTAGGGGGTAAATTGGCCAAAAGACAAAATAATTTGGTTCAAACTCTCATAAAATTAATTTTGGAAAGTTTTAATTTCATTTTTGTTTCTTTTATTTCAATTATAATATAATTTTAATTAACTTGTAAAAAAAAAGCTGTGACTTAATTTTGCATTTAATTTTTTAAAATTAATTTTGTAAAAGATAGAAACCCTAATCAGATTTTTAATTAAGATTAAGTCTGAGATAGAGATTTGCTCTTGGAAAAAGCTTCTAATTACAGATGATGCAGGAGATAAGAGTGCATATAAATAACCCTGGGATTTCAGACTAATTAGTATTCCACTATTTATTTTTATTCTGCTTATTACATAGTAGTTCAGTTTTTAGTTTGCTAATAGTGATATCTTTTCAAATTACCATGCTGCCACAAATTTTCCAAGATTTCTGTCAAAACCTGAGTACAGCCATTGAGAATATTACTTTTTGCTGTTTGTTATCAAGAAATCCTGCTGAAATTATATTAGTCTTTCAATTGCTAAATAAGATCATCTCTGCATAATGCTCAAACTTCATGTCATTATGAATCTTACCTACAATATGCCATGCTAAATCAACCCATAGATGGATCCTGCATCCCAATCTGTTCTTTTAATATCATGTTGTAAAAACTTGAACAAGAACTGATCCCTAGGATTGCCTCCAGACTCCTGAACATATAAATGGAAACCAAAATTTTCGTAGGAACTTGCAAATAAAATAAATTGTGTGCATTGCTGAAAGACATCTGCTGAACTTAACCTTATGCCCAGAGGTAAAACATTTTCATGGTTTAAATCTCTTATTAAAGTCTCAGCTTAGCCTTAAAAGAAACCTCTCTTTATTATATGTTTTGTTTATTCAATTTAAATATCTTTGTATTTTATTAGGTATTTTATTTATAGTGTGTATTGGAATCTTAGTTTTAAGATTTCATATTTTTAATTTATTTATTCAAGAGAGTGTTGTGAATATGCATTTGATATGCTTTGTATTCTTTTCTCTTTTTACACTACTAACCCTTGATAAATACTTGTATAGATTAGTAATGTTTTTTATTTCATCTGTCTTCTTTTCATTTATAATTAATTTAGATAAGCTTGTTTTGTGTTTTCTGCAGACAGTAAATCTTTTGGTTGGTAGTTTATCAAGTGTATTGTTCTGTTTTTTCTAAATTGGCAATTTTGTTTTCTTCTATTTAAGATTATGCATAATCATAATCTTCTCTTATTCTATTTTATTATCTTGTATTTCCATGAAACACCTTGAACATGGTTAATCACGAGCTGTTCTATAGACATATGACATTCCTTGTCACAATACCTTATTCTGAGCCAAGGAAAACTTACCTGTGCTGTTTCATTGTATTCTGTGCAAGACCATTTTATTTTTGAAATCTTGAAATAGGGAAACTGGAATTTGTTTTTATAAACCACTGGCAGAAATATATTATAAATCCCTCTTTTTTAAATCATAAGTAAGAAAATGAACTTATCTGCCAAGGTATTTAATGTTTTCAAAACTCCCGTACACTCTCTGATAAATACTCTAGATGAATCTAGGTCAAACTTAAATCTTTTTGTCTGAGATTTGTTTTATTTTTGAATTTAATAAACTTTAAAAATTATTTAAAATTATTTTGGACTGACAATTATTGTTTTGACTAATGTTAAGATAAAATGTGATTTATTATTAACTGTAGAATCAATATGCTTCAGCAGTTGTTTCTAGATTTATTCAACATTTATGTTATTTCAACATCTGGTTATAAACCTATATTGTAATAAAATTCATATTTTAGAAGTTATAAGCTTGGTTTGATCAATTTTATGTTTATTGAACATGTGGTTTTTAAATTAATATACTTGTCAATTATTTTTTCGTTTACTTTTTGTTTAAGTATTTTTAATTCGTATTTTAGAAATAATAAACTTTTAGTATTTCAAAATGTATTAGTTTCTCCCATTTTTTATATTTTTTATAGTTTACTCATATGATTTGATAAATCATGGTTATATGAAATTTGTACTTTAATTTTTTAATTATTGATGTAAATTGTGATTTTGTAACAAATGATCATATCATGACCTCATGTGGATTATTCGATACCATTTATCACTTAAATGTATCCATGGTGATTTGGGCTGGTCCTGAGAATTTAAAATGGCCATGAGCATGCTCTAAATTAGTATCATTTTTGTCTATAGAAGCTTACACATCTCATGAAAATTTTATAAAGTTTATGTGATTAAAAGCTGATCAAATTCTTGGAGTTTGATAGATTATTGTCATTTTCTGATTATTGATAAAAATTATGTTTACATTGCAATGCTTTATAGAAAGTAATTAATTTTTTTTTTTTTTCATTTATATAAATTACATTATTGGCAATGTGTACTTTGTTTATTGTGATAAGCATCTTTGTATCATCTTTATATTGCAGACCAAATAATATTTAGCAGAAAATATATATAGTATAATATTCCTTACACCAATATACTCTAAAATGTTTACATTCAAAAATATCTAGCTATTTGGTGTGATGTCTTTATTTTAACACATGTACACATATGTAATGATATCTATATAGTAACTTAGTCTATGGATAATATACTAAAAATACTTTAATCAAGTCAATTTGTTTGTATACATGCATTCTGAATTCTTTCATATGCCTGAAAGCTCTTGGCAGTAACTTTTAAATAATATTATTTTTAACAGCTTCATTATCTGTGTGCAAAACACCCCCCCCACACATATATATATAACAATAGAAAGTCATTAAGTAAAATTCATGCATATAATTATATAATATCAATAATTATGTGCTTTAAGTGCTTGTTAAAGAAGTTATATATATATTTTAATAATTTATTTAAAGCTTAGTGCTTTCAAAGCTCCATGGCTTCATACTAATAGTTGTGTGCCATTGATAGTGATGAGGGGGAGTATTCAAATTTATGTCAATTAGATGTTTTAGTATTTTATTTAAAACATTGTTTGAATTGGTAATTAAATAAAAATAATATTAGAACATCAATTAAAAATAATTTAATGTGCATCCAGAAAATTTGAATGGAGTTGAGTCAATTTGATTATAGACCAATATTTCATTATTATACTGATAATTAATTTATCATATTTATCAATATTAAGTATTGCTTTTCATATCTAATTAGTTAATGTCTAATGTTTATATTCTATATTAATGCAATATGTTCTATTTTATTATAATATTCATAGAGTTAAACAAAACCATACTAGTCTAAGACACATTTAAGTTAAGACACACTTCTTAGATATTGCTAATATAGTTATCAAATCTCATTTAAGATTTTCAGAATTATTGTTAAATAATTTTTAAAATATTATATGAAGAAAATTCTGGTAGAAAATGAAAAAAAAACAAGAAAGAGAACTTTAAGTTGCATAAAAATATGAAGTCTTTATAATATACAAAGAAGTTCCAATAGTCTAGAAAGTACTCTGAGTAGTTGTGGTGATGATAATATAAGCTACAAAAACATTTGTAATAGCAGATACCCATAAAATAACTTTTTAGAAAATTTAAAATATCATGATCTGAATCATTTTGGTTTAATATTATCTGAAAATGTTATCTGGAAAGTATGCCAAAAGCCTCAGAAGGATCTAGACATCTGTTAGCACAATGCAGGAATTATTAATATGTTATTTAACATCATTGGCTAGATTCACCAAGATAATGTATGTAAAGTATCCTTTTCTAAAACTTGACTGTTTTGTATTACATTACATTTATATTCATAAAGAATAATTAATTTGATTCTATATAATCTGTTGAAATAGCTTGAATAAATAGATATGACAATAACAGATCATAAATTAAAAAGAAAAAAAACTGAAAGTGGTAAGAGAATTTACTAGGGGTTGCTTTCAACATAATGATAAAAAAAGACATAATTAATTTAAAAAGTTTGTCATAATATAATATTTGAATTAAAATATTGCATATATTATCATTATTCAAAAGTGGGCTATTATATATGCCATCTAATATCTTAACTTGTAAAAAGTTTTGATTTACAGATATATTATCTATATATATAAAGTGAAAGTTTGTTTGTTTGTTATTTCATAACTGAACAATTATTGCACCAACCTTGAGAAATCTTGTATGATTTTTTTTATTTACTTCTGGAGAATTTTATACGCTATAAATTTTTGCTTTATACCATTTAATTATTCTAAAACTTTGGTAATTTGCAATATAAAAATGAATTGGAATAGCAACCATTTTCTAAAGATGTCATAAAAATGCAAAATTAGGGTAGCCGTTGGTTGATGTTGTAAGTGAAGCTTAAAAAATACCACCACTTTCAAATTTCATAGTAAAAAGTTAATTTTTTTGTGCTACTGCTTTTGATAACTCATGTATTATTATTTGTAATATAAAATGAATTGTAAAAAAATATATAAATATATAAGCCATGAAAACAACACTATCATTTATGATCTGTTAGACTACTGAAATTGTCCAACTTTTAGAATTTTATTTTAAATAGATTTCTTAAGTGATAAACTAAGTTTTAAATGGCTCAGAAATTTCACATGTAAATATGGTATGAATGAAATTTAATTAATTTATCTATTTCATAAAGGATGTCAAACTTTAAACTATTTAAATTAAAAGCATTTTATTTGACACACAATAAAAATGCATTACAATAATCATTTTTAATTGCTATTACCAATTCACACATTATTATTTCATGGAAATATTACTTAAACGTATTTTATCAACAACATTATATTTTTTTAAGTTTTTTTTTTTTATGTGTCAAAGCATCGGCCGGGAAGCGAACATGCAAACCCGGGACAACAGCTTGTAAGGCTGCTGTGCTGACATCTCGACCACTAACGCTTGACATATTTTTTTAAGTTTGTAGTCAAAAACCAGAATAAATACTAGTTTTAAAGCAAATAATTCAGAAATATTATGTCTTTATCGTTTATCCTTGATCTATTATAACTACCTATTATATATATAAATTTGAAAGTTTGTGATACTGAACCAATTTTGATGAATCCTATATGATTTTTTTTAAAAAATGGTAATTTTCTATTAACGTGAGAAAAGCCGCGGGGGATAGCTATTCTTATTATAAAGTACAAAAAAATTACTGGAATATCATATTTAATTAATCGACAACTGTTTTACAAGCAGTTGTCCCCGGTTAGCCGATTCACTTCTCGGCTGATGCTATGACATAAGAGAAAAAAAAATAAAAATTCTAATATTGATAAATTGTTTTAAATCTAAGGTCAGCTGATGACCAGTGACTTTTTATTTATACTAGAATGTTAATTAATCATTTTTATTTTAAAATAGATTTCAACAATGAAAAAAAAAAGTAATTATACTGAAATTGCGATTAATGAAATTAAATGAACATATATATATAGATAGATACACACAATGTTATTTTAGTTAAATATATTTTAGGTTTAGACTAATCTATTTTCTTCAACTAAATTTTTTTTCACCTGCTTCATGTTTGAAAACAATTAAATAAAGTGTTTTCTTACTAGCAAAGATAAGAACAAAGAGGAAAAGTAATTTAACTAAAGGTTTATTTTATTTTTGTTTGTATACATACACATATATATATATATGTAATAAATAAAGTTTGATATCTGTATTCGTTTCACAATATATGTAATATACAAATCAATATATATATATCAAAATACAGTACAATTTATATAAATTATATTCTTTTAGAAGTACTTTCGACTATACACTTTGTAGTCTTTATCAACTATATAACGTTTTTTCCAGAAAATTTTATTTGTGAGAAACTTCAATGCTTTGTACAATTGTAACATTCCAGTATTTTGTTCTGTCATTTTTTTACCTACTGAAAGTAATCATTATTATGACTTTGACATAATCTTTTTTAAATAAGGTCCAACGTTCTACTATTAATCATTCATTTTACATATCCAAGGTAATGAGGCTGTGCTTTCAAGCAATTGTAATATAGTATGACAACCATCAAAGTGAAATCCATAATGAATGATTTTCTAATCTTGCCATGGTATTTTAATTTTTTTTTTATGGGAATGATATATTTCTAAAGATTGAAGTTCCAGATCTCACATTAATATAATAAATTACTTAAAATATAGCTCTGTATGCAATTGATTTAGTTGCAATGTTTAAGTCACCATAATTAAATTATCTTTAAGTTGACAAATGTAAAAAAAAAAAAAAAACATTTTAAATCTAAAATCCAAAAAATAAATCCTTATGTTGCTTTTGCAAATTAAAAATAAATCTTAGATATAATAAAATATCTTTATCTAACAACAACAATATATATATATATATATATTGTTATGATTATATACTATATATATAGATATATATATATATATATATATATATATATATATCTATCTATCTGTAATATAGTCATATAATCATAACACATAAAAATAACATAAAAAAGCTCTTTTTGGCAAATTTTAAATTTTTGCCCTTTTCAATATGTCGTAATTACAAAAATAACCTATATTGCATACATAGTGACATCTAATGGCTCTATATAAAATTAACACAAGCCTATAATTACTTAAATATCTTTATAATAACAAATATTATACAGTATGGTTTATTATGGACATACAGCAAAACAATTAGAAGGGCTAAAGAACATAATAATGCTATTAATAGAAGAGATGACAGATCTGCATTATATGTTCACTATTTAAAATGTGGTCATAGAATAGATTGCATTAAGAATATAAGTCCATTAAATTATATTAAAGAAATTAATAGAAGGAAGATCTATGAAACCAATTACATTAATTATAACAGAAATAATTGTATGAACATTTATAAAACGTCAATTAATTTAACTAATAATTGGATAATGAAAAATAAATGGAGAGTTGTATAATATTTGTTATTATAGAGATATTTAAGTAATTATAGGCTTGTTTTAATTTTATATAGAGCCGTTAGATGTCAATATGTATGCAATATAGGTTATTTTTGTAATTACAACATATTGAAAAGGGCAAAAATTTAAAAGTTGCAGAAAAGAGCTTTTTTATGTTATTTTTATATGTTATGATTATATGACTATATTACAGATATTGTCATATATATATATATATTGATGTTAGATAAAGATATTTTATTATATCTAAGATTTATTTTTAATTTTAAATCTGCATAGCATTCTAATATCAAATCTATCTTTCTATCCAATAAGCTAGCAGTGTATTAAATTTGATTCACATTACTAAGTCAATAACCATCAAAGCTAAATATTATTAGACTTTTTTTTTCAATACTGGTTAACGTTTTTAAAAATTAATTACTAAACAAAGATTTTTATATACTTGATCCAAAACATTAAGATTTTCAAGAGCCAAATGTAAATTTAGCCTCTGCAAACTATTTTTTTTTTTGTTTTAATAAATTAAAATAAAATAAAATCCACTATAATCTTATAATCTGATGCTTGCTTCAAGAAGTTGTCTTATATATAATTTCAAAGATTCCTGTCATCAAAATAAAAATCAAATTTTAAATTAGAACTTTCAGTGATAGTAATAATACTTCCTTTGACTCATCAATCAACATAATGCTACATTTCAACTATTGACAATTACTTGAGTCTATATCTAAAAGAAATATATAATCACAATCTTACTATCAAAATTGTTCCTACATTTATCTGCAATACTTTTTGATTTACTAAAATAAATTTTCTGGTGCATATATATATATATATATATATATATATATATATATATACCAGAAATGATTTATCATTTATTCATGAGAATATATATATATATATATATATATATATATATATATTCTCATGAATAAATGAGTTCATCATATTCTTTCCAGGAGCTTTCATGTAATAAAAATATAATAGTTAAGCAACTGATGTTTCACACAATAACAGGTAGCACACATATTCTTATGATTTGAAAAAAGAAGCTCTGAGGAAAGTATTTGTTATTGTACTGAAATGTTAGACATTTAGCTGTTATACTTTTATTACACTGAAGCTACAAAAATAATCCTATGAATATATATCTATTCTGCAATAGTTAACAATAAAATTCACATAATTATAATAGCTTTTTTATATTCTGTATTTTAATAAATTGTAACAATAATGCCATATTTAAGAATAAATAGCCAATTTCATGAATGATATAGTCCCAAAAAATTCCAATAATTTTGAAACTATCATATCATAATTATCTTTTAAAACTTTTTTGGTATCTCATCATGGCCTCTGCATATTTTTTTTATGATTGCAAAAAATAAAATTAACTTCAAGTAAGCTGATAACATTTTTTATCTAAATCTAAATGAGAAGATAGGATGGATATACCCTAAAAATCTCAAACATTTTTCAAAAGTTAATATAAATATTTCTTCATCTGTTCAAATCATCATCATATAAAAACTGTTATGTAATGATTTAACAAGATTATAATATTGTTTATGGTTAAAAAATCCAATGTCTATATCAACCAGTATGCAAAGGAAGAGAGAACTATTAAATTTGCAGAAAGTAATATTTTTTTTTGAGTTTGGATTATTTTTTAACACAACATCCTGAGTAAAAATACATATAGAAAAAAATGTAATAGGATTTTATTTAGAAATACTTAAGAATATTGCGCATTGATGGGAATTAGGTTTACAAAATTTTGAATATATTTGGACATTAAATTGTAAAACATAGTAGTGATATGAAAGGTACAACTTCAGCAAGCAAATCACAGCATTTCAAGATAAATTTTATATTAGATAAAATTATCAGAACTTAAATAACAGGGAAAATTAGAAATAATAAGATATTTGTTTTTCAAACAAACATCTAAATTTCAAAATTTTTTAAATAAGCTAAAAAAAATAAAGAAATAAAAGTTAAAACTTAAACAAAATTAAACATCAAAACGGAAATAAAATTAAATAAGCAGAAAGATAAAGTAATGCAATTTTATTTTGAAAATTACAACTTAATTAAAAAAATATTTGTTAAAGTGTAAAATTATAAAAAATAGATAAAATATATATAAAAAAAAGTTATGCTATTTCAAGGTTAACAAAAATAAATGATTTAAAAAAAAGACATCATACACATATCTAAAAATATTGGAGACATGTTGAAGATGATTATATGTAAAGTCTTAATCTAAAACTAATTGCAATAGAAAAATTAATAAATTAATAAATTAAAGTAATGGTGTAATAATGTAACTTCTAAAAAGCTTATGAAGTCATTTAATGACATGTAGATCCATAAATACTAAACAATCATATATCGATATTCTTAATTATTCTGCATAAAAAATCTTTTTGTTAAAATGGTAGAGATTGCTCTCTGATTTCAATTTAAAATATTAGTAAAGTTAATTTGATATATTCTTTAATTCTTATATGTATCTTGTTTGTAGAATTTTTTATACATTTTTAAAGCCTAACCACTAAAACTTCCTCTATATATTTCTAAATCATTATATAGTACCAATATTGATATTGGCACATGATAATTTATCTAAAAAAAAAAATATTAAAATAATTTTTCGTAAAAGAAAATGTATCTAAAAGTTTAATAGTTTTCTATCATTAGTTTTTGAAATAAAAGTTAGAAAATAATTGATTAAATGGGGGGGGGGGGAGGGGGAGTTTTGGTTAGAAAAGTTAAACTAAAAGTTTTATAAAAGGAAGTAGAGTTTATTATTATTAGTCGAAATATAATTTAAAGTTAAAAAAATACAAATCTCTTTTCATTCGAGTTAAATAAAAAAGTAATCTTAAAACTAGTTATATATGTGCGATTGTAAATAAAAATAAATGTATGCATATTAAATAAATATTAAAAAATAAATGGCAGTATTGCCGGAGGATATCGAAAAGAAAAATACTTTGCAGGTATAAATAGTAAAATTTTATCGGATAGTCAGTTCAGTTCAAAAATTAATTGAGTCAGTTAAGTAAAGAGAGGACAATCAGTTGAGTTAATTGTATCCAGAAACAAAATGCAGTACTGAGCAGCTTTTGGGAACACACATTTCTCCACAGTCTGATGAAAAGAGCAAGATCTGCCCATGAAATAATGTCTGTGTAACAGCTTAGAAATTCTCCATCAAATATTCAACTGTCTCCAGAAATAATAATCATGAAGAATAATAAAACTCCTCAAGAAAACATCCCAGCCGGCTGGAAGTATTCATAATGGATGCAGCAAACAAGAAGAAAACAAAGTTCTAAATCTACGTTCAAAATCCTAGGTAAAACATTTGCTTATTTTCATAATCTTATTTCTATAATAGCCATTGCATTGCATTAATTTGTAAAGCCTCCAGAGACACAAAATTTGAACTCTATAATCATGCATAAAATGAACTATTGATGTGCATGTTTGTGAATGCTATATGATTTTATAAACATCAAACATTATTTATGCTTTTCATAAGATATATATTATAGTGTGTTAATTTAAAATGTGCATGTGTTATATTAGTTAAAAAAATATAAAGATGTTTAAATTTAGTAAATTAATGTCAGTTAATAAATTGTCTTAAAACTTAAACTCTATTTGTTGGTCAATTCTTTTACAAATCTTTTATCAATTCTTTTCAGCACTAATTATATATAATCTATTAGTGATTCCAAACAACTGAGCTAGTCATGGATATTTAGGCGTTGAGTTAGTGGCCATTGCTCAAAGCGCATTATTTATTTATTCTTGGATAATTAACTGGTGGCCGTGTTTACACAAAAAAAAATGCTTTGAACTCTGGTGTTGAACTCAACAGTCAAGAAGATGTTATCTCTTGGAAATGTAATGCTAGTTATATATTTTATAGCAATTGTTTGGGCATACATACTCTCCGAGTATGTTCTCTGCCTAAGAGACCAGTGTTTTGATGACACATATTCGAATCCGGTACAAATGGCTATACCCAAGTTGGGGCTGGACCTAAGAAAAAATGGTAACTAAATACTTTGTTTCTTGTTTAAAAATTTTTTTTTACAAAAACTAAATTACGTATGTTAAAGTTGTTTAATTTTAAAAAAAAAAATTGACCGAAAACTTTTTTTTTACTGAAAAGAGATTTATGCTATTTACGTTATTTAAAATAAATCATTATGTTAAATCAGAGACATTTTGATATTCTGGGCAGAGTTAAAGCATTAAGATCAGGTAGAAAAATGGACAAAGGGACTAGAGTTAGTGTGTGTTTCCATCTTAGTGAGAAAAATAAATAAACACTAATAATATTTGATTTGTTAATGCAAAGAATAATTTAAAAAAAATAAAAAGTAATAGCATAACTATGAACAGAGAAATGGAGCTAGAAGAAAGCCCAATATATTTTAAAAATCTGCAGTTAGTGAAAAAAGAGAAAGAGGAAGTATCTGAGATGCAAATGATGATGAAAATGATGATGAATATGATGCAAAAATTTGAGCAAAGTCAGCAAGACCTCAAAGCAGAAATACAAGAAATCAAACAAAGCCAGCTAGAATTGAAGGAAGAAATTAGTGAGGTTAAAGGAGAAATTAAGGAACTCAGAATGGAAGTAAGAGAAATAAGACATGAAATTACAGGAAAGGTAGAGATAAATCAAGAGATCATAGAATTAGATTTTGGTCAAAGAAAATAAGGAAGTTGAGGTCATGAAAGAGATAGTAGAGTCAGATAGTGATAAATATAGTAGTTGGGAAATAGAAATTAAATTAGAATCAGATAGCATTGCTACAGAGAAAGTAGAACAAGAAATAGAAGAGAGACATAAGTTCAAGGTAGAAGATAGCGTTGAAAAGTTTTTACAAAAAGTTAAAAAGGTTAAAGTAAAAGTTCATGTTTGTTTTAAACATAAATTTAAAATAAAAAGAAAGCATAGGAAAAAATATTCACGGTTAAGAAAAATATGGAGGTCTGTGAAGCTTAAAGGTTTTCTAATTTACAAGGCAGAAAATAAAATGGAAAGGGAAAGAGATAAAGCAATAAATTTTAATTGAGGGAGAGATGTGAGAATATGGAGTATAATTTATGTTAGTGAGTTAGTAGAAAGAAAGAAGGAACTGCCTGACATAGTTTAAAAGTTAGTAAATGGGCAGAATAGTAAAGGAAATAAAACGGACCGGAAATGGACTGTGAGTTTAATATAATTATTTTGACGTAGGTGAAAAGCCTGAATTAGAATTTCGCTATTTAAAATGATGGATTGTTTTGCAAAATAATAATAACGGGGGCTTCATAAAATAAAAAAAAAATGTTTTTCTCTATGCACATATTAATTTAAAAAATGCTCGTAAATGAACTGTTCAAATAAGTAAAAAAACAATAAAATCAAGTTAAATAAATAAGTACAATATGTCTGTAAAAAGTAAATAAAATATTCGTAGTAAAATAAAGTAAGTTGTTTTTGAATATACACAAGTTAATAAAGGAAGTAAAGAAATGATTTAAAGTTTAATGTAATCAAGTGACATAAAATAAATAAAAGTATTTGTATAGTAATGGATCGTAATGTAATAAAAATAGTTTTTCTGAATACATGCACATAGATAAAGAAGTTAAAATAATGGTTTAAAAATAGTATCGTAAAACTAAGATTTAAAATGTTCATAAGGGTTTAAAAATAATATTCGAGATTAGATTAATATAAATAAATATGAAAACTGATGTCTGTGGTAGTTAGAATAATATTGTGAGATTAGATTAATACAAATGTTAAAGTAATGTTCATATGAATTCAAAAATAATGTTGTAAGATTAATAATATAAAGGAAAGTCAATCTAAGTTATATTAGGTGTGTATAAGGGTTCGAAATTAAAGGGAATGAGGGTATTATAGAAATGTTTTAGTTAAGAATAAGTTTAAAGCTGTCGACTGGATAAATTTTAGTACCCATAATGGATTGGCAGGGATCATTCTTCTTTTAAAATGTGCACTGGCAACAACCAGAGTAAGCCACAAGTCACTTTTCATGGGAGAATCCCCATATCTCGTACCTCGTTTTCCAAAGCGTAAGTCGAAAATGGACAGTTGAAAATTCCTGCCATTCGCAGTGACCTCTTCTTAGCCAAATACCAACCAAAAGAATCGGCAATTGTTTTCCAAAGCATAAGTCAAAATGGACAGTTGAAAATTCCTGCCATTCACAGTGACCTTTTCTTAGTCAAAGTCTGAGCAAGAGAATCGGCAGCCAAAGCTTTGTTTATAAAAGATCCTTGTGCCACAAAATTAGTTTGTCCTCATGGTCACATCCAGGACTCAGAACATTGTAAGTAATGTTGTCAGCATTGAAAGAAGAAAGTATCAATTGAGATTGCCCTTAGTATGGAAAGCAAAAGATATCAAAAAGGCAAACTTAGAAAATAATAAATTAAGATTTATAATTGACAGAGATAAAATGGTCAAAAATGATGCATTTTACTCACAAATGGGGATGGTGTAATGTACCAATATTGATATTGGCACATGATAATTTATCTAAAAAAAAATATTAAAATAATCTTTCGTAAAAGAAAACATATCTAAAAGTTTAATAGTTTTCTATCATTAGTTTTTGAAATAAAAGTTAGAAAATAATTGATTAAATGGGGGGGGGGGAGTTTTGGTTAGAAAAGTTAAACTAAAAGTTTTATAAAAAGAAGTAGAGTTTATTTTTATTAGTTGAAATATAATTTAAAGTTTAAAAAATACAAATCTCTTTTCATTCGAGTTAAAAAAAAAGTAATCTTAAAACTAGTTATATATGTGCATATATATGTGCGATTGTAAATAAAAATAAATGTATGTGTATTAAATAAATATTAAAAAATAAATGGAAGTGGTCATTAAAAAGCAAAGTGATGGCTATTAATTAAAATATAAAACAGCACATTTTGCATGACTATTATTAATTAAACAATCTTCCAAAACATGTTGTCAAAGGATTATCAATGGAATTTTGCTAACAGATATTGCCGGAGAACATTGAAAAGAAAAACACTTTGCAGGTATAAATAGTAAAATTTTATTGGATAGTCAGTTCAGTTCAGAAATTAATTGAGTCAGTTAAGTCAAGAGAAGACAATCAGTTGAGTTAATTGTATCCAGAAACAAAATGCAGTGTTGAGCAGCTTTTGGGAACACACGTTTCTCCACAGTCTGATGAAAACAGCAAGATCTGCCCATGAAATAATGTCTGCATAACAGCTTAGAAATCATCTGTCAAATATTGGAACTGTCTCCAGAAATAATAATCATGAAGAATAATAAAACTCTTCAAGAAAACATCCCAGCCAGCTGGAAGTATTCGTAATGGATGCAGCAAACAAGAAGAAAACAAAGTTCTAAATCTACATTCAAAATCTTAGGTAAAACATTTGCTTATTTTTATATTCTTATTTCTATAATAGCCAGATCACATTGTAAAGCCTCCAGAGACAAGTAATTTGAACTCTATAATCATGCATAAAATGAACTATTGATGTGCGTGTTTGTAAATGCTACATGATTTTATAAACATCAAACATTATTTATGCTTTTCATAAATATATTATAATGTGTTCATTTAAAATGTGCATGTGTTATATTAGTTAGAAAATTATAAAGATGTTTAAATTTAGTAAATTAATGTTAGTTAATAAATTGTCTTAAAACTTAAACTCTATTTGTCGGTCAATTCTTTTTATCAATTCTTTTACAAATCTTTTATCAATTCTTTTCACCACTAATTATGTATAATCTATTAGTGATTACAAACAACTGAGCTAGTCATGGATATTTAGGTGTTGAGCTAGTGGCCATTGCTCAAAGTGCATTATTTATTCATTCTTGGATAATTAACTGGCGCCCATGTTTACACGAAACAAAAAAGTGCTTTGAACTCTGGTGTTGAACTCAACAGTCGAGAAGAAGTTATGTCCTTTAAATGTAACACTAGTTATATATTTTATAGCTATCATTTGGGCATAAATACTCTTCAACTATGTTCTTCTCTGCCTAAGAGACTGGTGTTTTGATGACACATATTCGAACCCGGTACCCAATATATATATATATATTGTAAATACTGAACTTTCAGATGTAATTAAAGGAAATTTGAACATGGTCTTTCAAACATCCTTCAACTATCCACTCCAACTTATATAAACGATATACATAAAATACATATATAGATGATCATTTATCTTTTTTATATGTGTGTGATTATGTTTATTGGTTATATAAAATGGAATGGATGGCTAAAGGAAACTATAAAGTCTGTGTTTATATCATCTTTAATTATATATATATATATACACACACTGGGTCTCGTTTTATGTGAATTTATTTAATGCGATTTTGAAGTTATGTGATTCATGTCTCTTCTTAATATCTTTGTAAGCATTTTTCTTTTATGCTATAAAAATTATTGGATCAGAAGTTGAGCTCTGATAATGCACTATTACTGTAAATATTATAAATTTCATGCACTCACATCATATTTAAGGTAATAGTGCCTTATCGGAGTTCGATTTCCATCTAATAATTTCAATATTCCAGCATTTTATAATAGTACTGTAATAGATTTTATGCAATAAAAAAGTTCATAAGTCACTTAAAATCAGAATTTTCCCATTTTATATACACCCATTAAATTTTACAAGACTATAATGTAAATCTGTTCAAACATTATAGATGAAAAATATTATGTATGTTATTGTTTTTGCATTTTAAAACATGTTCTATTTTTGCTTTTCATTAAAAAAGTATGTAATCAATTAATCATGTAGTGTTTGCAAGTTTATTTTTAAAAGATGAGTAACAGTGGTGGGAACAATTAAATTTGACAATTAAAATCTGATTTTTAATTGTAATTAACAATTTAAAAATTATGTAATATAATCTGAAATTAAGTTGATGTGAAATGATGAAATTTGATTTTTAAATGGAATTGAAAATTAAAGACAGAAATAAGAATTTAATTTTTAATCATTAGTTTTAATTAAATTTTGCCCAACAGTGGTGAGTCAGTGTCTTTTTATTATCATAAGTCAAAGTTGTTATTTTTATTTTAAACTTTTAGTTTACTCTAACGGAGAGAAAAAAACACCCAAGAAAATGAATTTCTTTGGAAACAAAAAATTCAATTTTAGATTGCGTAGTGAAATGGGAAGGATCAACAGTTATTGGAAAATGTTTTAGTTGTATTTCCTCTTGACTTTGTTTAAGCAGAAGCTATAGCACCTCACATTACATCCCATCATGATGAATCTGATGTCTCAAATAGCGATACTGGTTAAAATATGTGCCTGTATGAAAAAATGTAAATTATGCATAAAAATATATTGTTTTGAATAAAATTAAATACTGTAGTTAATAAAAAAAGTAAAAAAAGTTTGTCTTGTATCAATTTTTTTCAAATTTGAAATTTTTTATTAGTCATATTTTATTTTCTTATTTTTTTTATGTGAAATTTAAAGTAATTTTATGTTGTTGCTTTGCTTTTATTTGATTTTTGGAAAATTACAGAACATATTTCCCATTTCTCAAGGTAAGTTAAGTCTATTTTTGTGTGATTTATTTTGTGCGCATTTTCTGAGGAACCTATCTACCATATAAAATGAGACCCAGGTGTGTGTATATATATATATATATATATATATGATAAAAAATCATTAAAACTTAACGCTTTATTTATTCCACATTCCTACAAAACACCTATGAGGTATTTTCGTTTAATAAACGTCAGATATTAGTATTCACTATCTCTACTATAATTCCACTTTCAGATCATGATTTCACTATTTCTATCTCATAAAACAGGAATAAAGAAACTAGATCTAAATAAACTCTGAGCGTTTATGAAACAATTTCTATTCACTTCAAGCGTGAATTTTTAGAACGTAATTCTTCAAACTCACATAGCAAACCAGATAGTTATGGGTCTGATCTCAGTTCCATCACCACATATAGAACTTCAATCTATATCATTCAAGAAAGACCTCAAATAATTTATGATAAACAAAAATGCAATTAAAAAACTTTAACGCTTTATTTATGTCCACAGATGGTGTCCTACCAAAAACACCTATCAACGTATTTTCTTTATAAACTCAGATAGTTAGTATTCACTATCTCTAACTATAATTCCACTTTCAGATCATGATTTCACTATTTCTATCTCATAAAGAAGGAATAAAGAACTAGATCTAAATAAAACTCTGAGCGTTTATGAAACAATTTCTATTCACTTCTAATTTTTAGACATAATTCTTCAAACTCACATACAAACCAGATACTATATGGTCTGATTCATTCAGCATCACCACATATAACCTTCAATCTATATCATTCAAAAGACCTCAAATACATTTATATAAACAAAATCAATTAAAATTCTACCTTTATTTATTCCACAGATTCCTACAAAACACCTATCAACATATTTTCTTTACATAAACTCAATATTATATTCACTATCTCTAACTATAATTCCACTTTCAGATCATGATTTCAATTATTTTATCTCATGAAAGACAGAATAAAGAAACTAGATCTAAATACAAACTCTGACTTTATGAAACAATTTTATTCACTTCAACGTGAATTTTTAGACATAATTCTTCAAACTCACATACAAACCAGATACTATATGTCTGATCTCATTACATCACCACATATAAACCTCTCAATCTATATCATTCAAAAACCTCAAATAATTTATGATAAACAAAATCAATTAAAAAACTTCTAACTTTATTTATTCCACAATCTCCTACAAAAACACTATCGTATTTTTTTACATAAATCAAATAGTTAGTATTCACTATCTCTACTATAATTCCACTTTCAGATCATGATTTCAACTATTTCTATCTCATAAAGAATACCAAAAAAAAAAAAAGAAGAAAATAATTAAAAAAAAATTTTGAGATATATATATATATATATATATATATATACAATATATATATATGAAAGTAACAAAAGAGAATAACAATCATCTCTCATGGATTCTGACAAGATAATGCTAATACTGGCTAAATAAGAATTATGATATATTGTGATGGTGCAGATCAGGGATTAATACAAAAAGAAGCTGAGGTTACAATGTCCCACAATTGGGTGGCTATTTGTAACAGTATGGAAACCCATCATCATCCTCAAATAAACCAAATAAAAAATTTAAAATAAAAAGAATAAGTATGAGGGATCAGCACAGAACTAACTCTAAGTTCACCAGCATTACACAAAATTAATAATCATTCATCATCATGAATGATCAAAGATACAAAATAAATCATCAATAAAATCAACAGTCAATCTAGTGACTGGACTGAAAATGGGTTTATTATAGACCAGGCTACTTATTTAGCCATTGCCAGATTGTGACAGATTATTTAAACATTAATTTGGAAACAAAACAAGTGCTAATCCATAAAAATTCAACAGTAAAATTAATGCTGGGATACTAAAACATGCTGATCATCACCAATGCTCTGGCTACTTAATACCTATAATATACTGGCCAACTATAAACTTAATTTCTCATCAATACTAAACTAAATAAAATGTAGTGCTTAGACTTTAAAGAATATCCCTTATGAATTAATTTAGAATCATCATTAATTGGATGACTATAAACACTAAATATAAACCCTTTTACATAAAAGACAATTATGCACCAATCTAGCTCAGAGAACAAAAGTTCCATAGCTGTTACTGTGAGCAAAATATAACATATAATATTCTAAAACTATTTAGGATTGAGTTAGTTTACTGGAATAATTTTAACAATGAAATATCAATTTATTAATAACAATTAAAATGAAATTAGGGTCTGCTGAGTATACCATAAATACAAATACAAATATAAATATCTCAATAGGTTTACATAAACCACCTATATATATATATATATATATATATATATATATATATATATATATATATATATATATATATATATATGGCTGCAGAAAGGAGTTTGCTATTAACTGAAAGGAGACCCTTTGATTTCTCTTGGAGGCCTTAAAGGAACCGAGCAGGGCAAATTTCTAATGTCCACTCCATACGTTCTTGTCATTGTAGCTGTTATTACTATGTGATTATTCATATAGTATACGAACATGGATGGGCTGCTCACCAACATGCATTAGCCAGCGTGGTGAGTTTATTGGCTTTTTACCTCTGAGTTTAAGATCAAGAAACACCATGGTCTTTCTTCTCAGTGCCTGATAAGGCAGAATGAATGTTTGTGTAAATGATAAATATTTTTCCAATACATATATACAATTATGACAGACAAAAATAAAGCATGGCCCTTATTCCCAGGAGGCTGTAAAGTCACCAACCAAGGCAGCGGTTGGTGGCCGAAGGCGGAGGGTGCTAAGAATCTCCTGATTGTGGACCCAGGCTGCCATTTGATGACAACTTTTTATTTAGGTACTTACAACTGCAGACCACTTTCAAGTGAAGGAAGATTGCAAGAATTAGAAGAAGAATTGTCTTATATTAAATGGGACATTATTGGACTTTGTGAAGTTAGAAGAAAAGGTGAAGAAACAATTGATTTAAAAAGTGGACATATACTCTATTATAAAGGCACACATATTGGAAATACAAGTGGAGTAGGATTCATTATAAATAAAAAGTGGAAGAACAATATTGTGGAGATTGATGGTGTATCGAACAGAGTTGCAAGATTAGTTATACAACTTAATAGCAGATACCAAATGCAGATAATTCAGGTTTATGCCCCAACAAGTTCTCATAGTGATGAAGTAGTAGAAGATTTTTATATGGATGTACAAAAGGCTTTTGATCAGAGTAAACAACATTTTAAAGTTGTTATGGGAGACTTTAATGCTAGAATTGGTAGACAAATGAAAGATGAAATTGCTGTTGGTAGTTTTGGTTATGGTAATAGAAATGAGAGAGGACATAGACTTGTGGAGTTTGCAGAAAAAGAAAAACTTTATATTATGAATTCATTTTTTGAGAAAAATGTTAAAAGGAAATGGACATGGAAGCATCCAAATGAAGGTACATCAGAATTGGATTATATTTTGACTAACAGGAAATACATATTTCAAGATTGTAATGTTCTTAATAAATTTAACACAGGAAGTGATCATCGATAAGTACGGTGTAAATTACATGTTAATGTAAAACTAGAGAGACAAAAATTATTAAGAAAAACAATATTTACAGTTGATATTCCTAATCTTCAGAAACATTCTAATGAATTTAAATTAGAACTTACAAATAGGTTTCAAGTGTTAGGAGATTTTGAACATGATTCAGATTTGAATGAAATTAATATGAAAATAACTGATACACTTTTAAAAACTGCAATAAAGATAGCTGGTAGAAAAAAGCAGCAATTGACTAATAAAATTTCTACTGAGACTAGAGAATTTATGAAGAAAAGAAGGAATATGAAGATATACAAAAATGATGTATTAAAAAGAATTGAATATCTCGAATTTTGTAAAATGGTACGGAAAAGAGTTGAAAATGATATAAGAAAGTATAACTGTGAAATAGCAAGGAAAGCTGTAGAAGAAAATAAAAGTCTCAAGAATGTTAAACAACATTTTGGTATTGGTAGAAAATTTATATATGCAATAAGAAAAAAAGATGGAATTATTACTAAAAAGAGAGATGACATCATGAAGTTGGTAGAAGATTTTTATCAAGAATTATATAGTAATAAAGAACAAGTACCTCCTATATCTATTACATCTTCCGAATTGCCCAGAATTTTAAATGAAGAAGTGAGACATGCAATTAAATGTATGAAGAAAGGAAAGGCTCCAGGAAATGATGGAATTATAATTGATATATTAAAAGAAGCAGGTGAAGAAATAGAAACAATTTTAGCAAAGTTATATACCAAATGTCTAAATGATAAAGATGTACCAGAAGATTGGAAGAATGCAGTAATAATATTAATATTTAAAAAAGGTGATAAAGAAGATATTAGAAATTACAGACCTATCAGCCTTTTATCAGTTTTATATAAAATTTTTACCAAGATAATTACAACTCGTCTACAGAGAACTTTGGATTTCCACCAACCAAGAGAACAAGCTGGATTTAAAAGTGGTTTTAGTACAATAGATCATATCCAGGTATTGAGAGAAGTCATAGAAAGGACAAATAAATATGAGTTGTCATTATGTTTTGGATTTGTAGATTATGAAAAGGCATTCGATTCTATACACATTTCTTCAGTGATTAAAGCATTGGATCATCAAGGTATATATCCAGGATATTGTCATATTTTAAAGAATATTTATAAAAATGCAACAGCAACAATTAGATTACATAATGATACTGGAAAAATCAACATTGAGAAAGGTGTAAGACAAGGTGACTCTATATCTCCAAAACTTTTTACAGCAGTGCTGGAAGAAGTATTTTGTGGATTAAAATGGGAAACTAAAGGAATGAAAGTAAATGGAGAGTATTAAAATCATTTAGATTTTGCAGATGATGTAATTGTTTTTGCAAATAATGCTTCAGAGCTGCAGGAAATGTTGCAGGAGTTAGCAAATGAAAGTAGAAAAGTAGGACTAAAGATAAATGTTGAAAAGACTAAAGTAATGTTTAATCGATTTGCTCAAAATATGAAAATAAAGATTGATTATGAAGAATTAGAAAAAGTTAACAGTTAAAAATACCTTGGTCATATTATTAATACAGATGGAAACATAATGGAGGAAATTAATCATAAAATTAAACTTGGTTGGAGTGCTTTTGGTAGAAATAACTTGATACTAAAAGGAAATATGCCTATGTGTTTGAAAAGAATGGTTTTTAACAAATGTGTTTTACCAGTTCTTACTTATGGATCTGAGACTTGGACACTTAATAGAAGAGCAATACAGAGACTTCAGACCCCTCAGAGGAGTATGGAGAGATGTATGTTGGGAGTAACAAGAAGACATCGAAAACGCAATGTATGGGTAAGACAACAAACAGGTGTTACTGACCTTATTGAAAAAATTAAAAGATTGAAATGGAGTTGGGCTGGACATATTGTTAGAAGAAATGATAATAGATGGACAATTGAAATTTTAAACTGGATTCCAAGAGATTGTAAAAGACCCAGAAAGAGACCACATGTGAGATGGATGGATGAAATAAGAACATGTGCAGGGGTGTTGTGGAAAAGAGAAGCTAAAGATCGGAGAAGATGGATTAAACTTGGAGAGACCTTCATCCTGCAGTGGATTGATAATGGTTGACGATGATATATATATATATATATAATATATTATACGATGATATATATATATATATATATTGTAACCTATTCCTTTTCTATGTGTGTATTTTATACAACAACAACAACAACAAAATTAAATAATTTTACTTTCTAATTTGTTTTTCTTGTTTTAAGATTAGGCCATGATATGACTAGATAATTGCGCATCAAAAACCTTTCTTTCTACTACAATCTATCTGCCCTTGATCTCCACCTTTCTTACTATACACTTTAAATCTATCTACCGCCTAGCTCTAACATTAAACCATAAATTATATAAAATATTATTTTCTGAGACTCAACAATTGATTATAATTATGAATCAAATAATTAGTAAGGTAGCTTTACAAAGACAGTTACAAGAGAGTGGGTTTTAATATTAAAAAAACAAAAACAAAAACATAAAATATATCATCCCATGACATCTTGAATTAATCACATCAAATTAATAAAATCTATTATATCTTCCTATCATTTATAATAACTACTACTATCTTATGCATATCTCAAGTTTCTTAGTTATTCCCATATAACAATGTAATAATTCCTCTATTTAAGATAACTGAATAATAAGAGGGATTTTACTAAGATCCAATGATCTTAATCATAACCACATCTAACATTATAATATACTTCAACTCATTTCATTAGAATTAGTATATCTTTTTAACAAGAATAATAAATTCCCAATTATAAATCATCATCATATTTTGTAACAATTAATATAACTATAACTTATAACTAACTATTACTTATAAAATGAACTACTTTTATAATCATCTTAAAATATAATGATTATTCAAACTAACTTTCGTTTAGACATTAATCATCTAAATAATCAACTTTCTTGGTTTTATATCCCCTGTTAACTTTAATTAAATTGTCTAAAATATTCTCATATCAATATCTGATATTCATATACTCTTCTGAAGGTATTTGAAATGAACTCACATATATTTTCATAAGAAATTCCATGTGACTATAAAGATATAACCATTTTTAAATTAAACTATAATGCTAATAAATGTTCTCATTCAAGTTATTATGATTAAATTTAATAAACAATAAATCTATAAGTTTTGTTGTATATAAGACTCCCAATAATTTGTGTATTTGGGTATGACAAAGTGGTGAAAATAATCCCAAATTGAAACAAAGACTTCACTCAACCACTGTATTTACAATAGTAGTTTATTTACATAAATAACAATAATTATTAATAGAATTTTAAATAGTATGTAGAATAACCATAAAATATAACACATATAATTTCTTTAATATTTGTACAATTGTATACAATAACGAGAACCACTGACTCCTATCTAGTAAACAATAAAATTTTAAAATTATAGGAATCTATTTTTTCTAATTTTTTCCAAAAATCATTGTGAATAATATTGTTATTATTATTATTATTATTTATTTATTTTTTTAACTATAGATTCCATATTTTATGTATATTTCTTATTTAAGATACATATTATTATTATCCTTATAAATGCCAAAAACAACCACATCATATATTGTCAGAATGTGATTATTTTTATCACCTAAAATTCTATGAAATTAGTACCCATAATAAAACCAAAGATACACTACCATTTGATCATCACTTATTCCATTCATTTTTTTCTTTGTCTTCATTATTGATCCCATTTGTTTTTATTTTCATATAGTGTGATTTTAAAATTAATTACTTAATGCAATCTTTGTTTTGTATTTACATTTTTATTTTCCATTTAAACAATTTTACACACTTAGATAAACCATTATAATCATTTTATAAATTCACCTATATACTATGCCTACCTTATTTTCTTTATAATTAATATTCTGTAGATAAGAAACTGATGTCGCCTGGACTCAGATGCTACTAATATATAATGGAGATTTTATTTACCTTTTCAAATAAGGTGTGCTCTCATGGCAAGTAATCATTTATTCCTCATGATACTATCTTACTATCCAAGCTTTTCCACTAAGCTCTTATGGATTTGATCACCTTCTACTTATGAAAATTCCTCACATTATAACATCCAACTACATATATGAGTATCACATAGATTAACCTCATTATGTTCTTATCAGTTCTTCAGGAAATTATAATTAGCCACATTGACTATCCCCTGGAATGACAACCTATCTATCTATAAAAAGGATCACAGGCATATATCATACAATAACTCAGCATAACTGTATAATAATATTATCATTCCATTAATTATTTTCCTAATCTCCTCGTGATATACTACAAAACAAAGTGTCAGTATAATTTGATAATAGTCAATAGTTATTTGTTTATTTTTAACTTGGGATCACTAGTTTATTTATTGTATCTTATAGTTTATCATCCACCTATCTTTAATTCTTTCAGATTACTTTTCTTCACCATTCATTATCATATATTTGGTTATTTTCACTATTATATTACTTGGTTCTTTAGCATTTTACATTATACTAATCAATTTACATTTTAAAATATATCATACATTAATCTTACCTTATTATGATTTTATAATAAAAACTTAGAGCATTATTTTACTCATTTCACTCTTCTATTTACTTCACATCTATAATGTTGTCATTTGGAATAGATCTAAAATTATACTTAAAACATTAAATGTATAAAACAATTCTTAACATAATGAAGATTAACTTCATAACAAAAAAATATATAAAGTTCATAATTATCTAGTTCCTATCCAAAGAATCGAAAATTGTTATTTAGTTTTTGTATATAAAATTGACAGTTCAGATTTTTTTTTAGTATGTAAAGCTGATAATTCAGATTTTCTTCCACATCAGGACTTTGAACACATTTGTCAATTATCTAAGAGATTGTCTCTTTAATATTTGAAAAATGATGCAATTATAATAAAGCAAGGATTTTATTATTATTTGTAAAGTTTAAATGTTCTCTGAAATCATTTAATAATCAGAGATTTTCATATCTGATTAGAATAAATTTACTGGAATTGATAGATTAATGGATTATGTCAAATATATCTAATTATCCAAGTGTTTTTAAAGTGTAGATCAAAACCATTTAACATAAATAAGTTTGTTGTTTTATTTCTATGTTTATATTACAGTTTATAAACATCAAGTCTCATAATTCATATATTTTCTTTTTTATGGGACACTTATTTTCTATGAGTTATTTTTGCATTTATTATTAACTATTCCAAATAAACATTTATAAGTCAGTTAAATAAAATTGTTCCTATTTACAATACTATAAGTATATCTTCTTTAAAAAAATTTGTAGAATCAGTTTTAATAATGCAAATCAATTTAATTATAATATCTATTATTTGTCTTCCACATTTCTATAAGTTATTCTTTAAAGATATTTATTCTGACGTTACTTTAGTTTACTTTATATCATAAAGTTAAATTTTTTTAAAAAATATATAACAAAATATAGATATCTGAAACAGTTTTGTCTTACATGAAATATTGTCCAACTTCTAATCGCTTGAAAGGATTCAATATTATCCTTATATATTTGATTGTTCACCATAATAATAAGATTTACTGGCAACTTTTCTTACATTAGCATTTTTCAGAATTGAAATTTGATCTCCCAAACTATGACTTTGTGACTGACAAAAAAATTAGCTATTTATTCCATGATAATTATTTATCCAACACACATTATCTTGATTTGTACTACTATAAATTAAATTACAGTTATAGCACAAAATTATCTTTATAATCATCAGAATTTTATCAAATATTTCTTACAACTTAATTACTTACTACTTCATTTGTCTTTCTTTTCTTTCCCTCCTTTTTTTCCTATCGTCTGACTATTCTCCAAAATTCGCACCACATAAAAGTTGTCTCAATTACTAAGCATTATAATGTTTAACATAAAAATAATTTTTCAAAACTAATTAAATTCAACTTTTCAATTTACACATAACATAATATATTTATTCAACTTTATAAAAATATTTTACTAAGCTATCAAATTACCGATCTTTTATTATTATAATTATTTTTAAAAGAATACATATATTATAAAAATTATATATAGACCTAAAAAAATCATGAACAAATAAAATTAATGATATGTTTATAATATCTCTTAAAGTCTCTATTAAAATATCTATCAAGTTATTAGTGCCAGTTATATTTTTAAAATTTAAAATTTTGGTTGATTGAGTACATTTTATTACAGTAATTTATTATGGCAATTTATTATGGTGAACTAATCAAAAGGTCACAATACCCCCCCTCATAGAAAACAAAATTTTGAATTTTACATCATTTTTATTTTAAAACTTTATAAAGATATAGGTTAGATAAAAAAAAACAATAAAATGTTTAATTATTCCATCATAAAAACACCTAGTTTATCTATTACTTCTACTTTACTTTGAATACTATGTTTATTATATTAATTTTGTCAAAAATGCACTTATGTTTTATTAACAATTATTAAATATTATTATTTACTACATATTTTGTTGTAATACATATCATTACCAAAATACTATGCACAAGTAATCAAATCAAAATCAGCTTTATAACTTCCACTTAAAACCAAATTTATTTCTCTTAAAAAATTTCTCTTCTGATAGTTCTCTTAATTCAGATAAAGCTTTTAACTGAAACACAAACTTCATTTTACACTTGATTTTATTACTGTGTAACCCTATATAATTATACAATAGATCTTACAAAGTTTAATTGTCATAATTAGTCCTCAGTCTATATTTAACTTTATTGACAGTTTTCCTTAAATCAATCCAACTATATTTTTCTGGACCAACAGTTTTTATTTTACAATGAATTTTATTATTCATCATGATTTTATCATTATCTGTCAAATCAAATAACCAGTTTTCATTGACAAAAAGCTTCCATTTGCGATTTATTTTATCATTCTCAAATAGGTCTTGACTCAGTAAATACTGATCATCTATATTATATGGATGTAAAATATTTTTCATTTTACATTTTATTTCAGAATCTCTTAAGATTCCCTCTTCACAATCAAGTGAAGTACCTACATTTATTTTCATCTTCGGTTTCATTTTACAAAAAAATATCTTATTTAATTTCACCTTTCTTTCATCAACAAAGCTAAAAATGCTGCCTTTCTTAAAATGAGTTTCTACTTCATCTTCTATTAAAAAATTCTCCTCATCCTCAAAGATTATCACTCTTATATCACATTCACTAATTTCTTCTGGCATTTTTCTTAAATTCTCATCTATCCTAAATTCAATCTTATGGCTATCTACTATCTCCCTTTTTACAATACTCAATTCTTTCAATCCTACTTACTTAATTTCTTCTTTGAATTTACTAGAATTAAAATCATTTCTTACACCCTTATCAACATGCACTTTCTTGATGTCCTGTACCTGAGAATCAAGATTCGTAATAGAGCTCCAAAGTTTTTCATTAAAAACTTTTATTTTCTTTTCCAATTGATCCTGAGAAGTCTTTATTTTTTCTTTCAACTGGGAAAACCTTTCTTTATTCTCTCCTTGATTATGAGATAACCTTTGACTTAGCTCAGTTATTATATTATTTATCTCTTCACTTGCTCTTTTGTACTTGATGTTAAAAACCTCTTTATAAATCCTTAACTCTTTTGAGTTAACTGATAATCCTCATTAATTTTGTCATCGATCATTTCAATATTTTTTGCACTCAATAGCTCCATTTTAAAATCCATGTCCTCTTTTAATGCTTTTAAATCCTCCTTATTTTTATCGAATCTACTATCAAAATTACATTTCATATTTTCCAAATTGCCCCTGACATCATCCAGACTATTTTTCATTTCATCAAGATTACTCTTGATTTTATTTTTATTATCATCAAATTTTTTCTTTATATTTTTTTTTCATTTGATTCATATCCTCTTTATTATCATCTAATTTTTTATTCATTTCCTGCATAAATTTCATTAACATATTAAAATCACTATTATTTTCAGAACTCTTCATACTTACAACTTCTTCTAACTCTTTTTCCTTAGTATTGCTCATTTTGCTAAAATGAAATATTATCTCAATACTTAACTAAAATATTAATATTTTTATACTATCATTAAAATATTTCTTCACCAAGTCACAAGCCATATATATCTGAGCATCTCTTTACAAACACCAAATACTAATTCTAGATATTACCTCCCATATTTCTTAAGTTATTATTTTTAAACTTCTTATTATCACCACTTCTTTACACTTTAACCACTTCAATATTAATTTGCTCTATTTCATTTGTTAAATCACTTTCACACTAGTGATATCACATTTGTTAATTTAATAACTTCCCAAAACATCATGAAGATAGTCTATCCAAAATTAAGAATATAAGTCACATGTCATTTCTATGTATCATGACCATCACATTATTCCCCTATACATGATGAGCTCACTGTGTTGCTGCATCAAAAACCCTTCTGACATTTATAACTAGCAATCACCATTCAACCAATCTCACACATTGCCATATTGTATTTTGCAATCTCCAATTAACTAATTGGCTTCACATTTGGGTACCAAAAACCCTCAATCTCTGTAACCTATTCTTTTTATATGTGTGTATTTTATACAACAAAAACGATAACAAACATTAAATTATTTTACTTTCTAATTTGTTTTTCTTGTTTTAAGATTAGGCCATAATATGGCTAGACAATTGCGCATCAAAAACCTTTCTTTCTACTACAATCTATCTGCCCTTGATCTCCACATTTCTTACTATACACTTTAAATCTATCTACCGCCTAGCTCTAATATTAAACCATAAATTATATAAAATATTATTTCCTGAGACTCAACAATTGATTATAATTATGAATCAAATAATTACTAAGGTAGTTTTACAAAGACAGTTACAAGAGAATGGGTTTTAATATTAAAAAAACAAAAACAAAAACATAAAATATATCATCCCATGACATCTTGAATTAATCACATCAAATTAATAAAATCTATTATATCTTCCTCTCTTTTATAATAACTACTACTACCTTATGCATATCTCAAGGTTCTTAGTTATTCCCATATGACAACATAATAATTCCTCTATTTAAGATAACGGAATAATAAGAGGGATTTTACTAAGATCCAATCATCTTAATCATAACCACATCTAACATTATAATATACTTCAACTCATTTCATTAGAATTAGTATAAAATAATAAATTCCCAATTATAAATCATCATCATATTTTGTAACAATTAATATAACTATAACTTATAACTAACTATTACTTATAAAATGAACTACTTTTATTATCATCTTAAAATATAATCATTATTCAAACTAACTTTCATTTAGACATTAATCTGCTAAATAATCAACTTTCTTGGTTTTATATCCCCTGTTAACTTTAATTAAATTGTCTAAAATATTCCCATATCAATATCTGATAATCATATACTCTTCTGAAGGTATTTGAAATGAACTCAAATATATTTTCATAAGAAATTTCCATGTGACTATAAAGATATAACCATTTTTAAATTAAACTATAAAGCTAGTAAATGTTCTCATTCAAGTAATTGTGATTAAATTTAATAAACAATTAGATCTACCAGTTTTGTTTTATATAAGACTCCCATTAATTTGTGTATTGGGATATGAAAAAGTGGTGAAAATAATCCCAAATTGAAACAAAGACTTCACTCAACCACTGTATTTACAATAGTAGTTTATTTACATAAATAACAATAATTATTAATAGAATTTTAAATAGTATGTAGAATAACAATAAAATATAACACATATAATTTTTTAACATTTGTACAATTATATACAATAATGAGAACCACTGACTCCTATCTAGTAAACAATAAAATTTTAAAATTATAGGAATCTATTTTTTCTATTTTTTTTCCCAAGAATCATTGTGAATAATATTGTTATTATTATTATTTATTTATTTTTTTAACTATAGAATCCATATTTTATGTATATTTCTTATTTAAGAAACATATTATTATTATCCTTATGAATGCCAAAAACAACCACATCACATATTGTCAGAATGTGATTACTTTTATCACCTAAAAATCTATGAAATTAATCCCCATAATAAAACCAAAGAAACAATACCATTTTATCACCACTCATTCCATTCATTTTTTTTCTTTGTCTTTATTATTGATCCCATTTGTTTTTATTTTCATATTGTGTCATTTTAAAATTAATTACTTAATGCAACCTTTATTTTGTATTTACATTTTTATTTTCCATTTAAACAATTTTCCACACTTAGATAAACCATTATACTCATTTTATAAATCCACCTATATACTATGCCTACTTTATTTTCTTCATAATTAACATTCTGTAGATAAGAAACTGATGTCTACTGGACTCAAATGCTACAAATATATAACGGAGGTTTTATTTACCTTTCCAAATAAGGTGTGCTCTCATGGCAAGTAATCATTTATTCCTCATGATACTATCTTACTATCCAAGCTTTTCCATTAAGCTTTTATGAATTCGATCACCTTCATCTTATGGAAATTCTTCACATTATAACATCCAACTACATATATGAGTATCACATAGATTAACCTCATTACGTTCTTATCAGTTCTTCAGGAAATTACAATTAACCACATTGACTATCCCCTGGAATGACAACCTATCTAACTATAAAAAGGATTACAGGCATATATCATACAATAACTCAGCATAACTATATAATATTATTTTTCCATTAATTATTTTCCTAATCTCTTGGTGATATACTACAAAACAAAGTGTCAGTATAATTTGACAATAGTCAATATTTATTTGTTTATTTTTAAATTGGGATCACAAGATTACTTATTGTATCATATAGTTTATCACCCACCCATCTTTAATCCTTTCAGATTACTTTTCTCCACCGTTCATTATCATACATTTGGTTATTTTCACTATTATATTACTTGGTTCTTTAACATTACCTTATACTAATCAATTTACATTTTAAAATATACCATACATTAATCTTACCTTAATATGATTTTATAATAAAAACTTAGAGCATTATTTTACCCATTTCATTCATCTATTTACTTCACATCTATAACGTTCTCATTTGGAATATATCTAAAATTATACTTAAAACATTAAACATATAAAACACTTTTTAACATAATGAAGATTAACTTCATAACAATATATATATATAAAGTTCATAAGTATCTAATTCCTTTCCAAAGAATCGAAAATTGTTATTTAGTTTTTGTATATAAAATTGACAGTTCAGATTTTCTTCCAATATGTAAGGCTGATAATTCAGATTTTCTTTCACATCGGGACTTTGAACGCATTTGTCAATTATCTAAGAGATTGCGTCTTCAATATTTGAAAAACGATGCAATTATAATAAAGCAAGAATTTTATTATTATTTGTAAAGTTTAAATGTTCTTTGAAATCATTTAATAATCAGAGATTTTCGTATCCGATTATTATAAATTTACTGGAATTGATACATTAATGGATTGTCAAATATACCTAATTATCCAAGTGTTTTTAAAGTGTAGATCAAAACCATTTAACATAAATAAGTTTGTTGTTTTATTTCTATGTTTATATTACAGTTTATAGACATCAAGTCTCATAATTTATATATATTTTTTTCTATGGGGCACTTTTAATTCCTATGGGTTATTTTTTGCATTTATTATTATCTATTCCAAATAAACATTTATAAGTCAGTTAAATAAAATCCTTCCTATTTACAATACTATAAATATATCTTCTTTAAAAAAATATTGTAGAATCAGTTTTAATAATGCAAATCAATTTAATTATAATATCTATTATTTGTCTTCCACATTTCTACAAGTTATTCTTTAAAGATTTTTTATTCTGACTTTATTTTAGTTTTCTTTATATCATAAAATTATTATTATTTTTTTAAATATATAACGAAATATAGATATCTGAAATTGTTTTCTCTTACGTGAAATATTGTCCAATTTCTAATCGCTTGAAAGGACTCAATATTATCCTTATATATTTGATTGTTTACCATAATAATAAGATTTACTGGCAACTTTTCCTATATTAGCATTTTTCAGAATTGCAATTTGATCTCCCAAACTACGACTTTGTGACCGACAAAAAAATTAGTTATTTATTCTATGATAATTATTTATCCAACACACATTATCTTGATTTATACTAATATAAATTAAATTATAGTTATAGCACAAAATTATCTTTATAATCGTCAGAATTTTATCAAATATTTCCGAAGACTTAATTACTTACTACTTCATTTGTCTTTCTTTTCTTTCCCTCCTCTTTTTCCTATCGTCTGACTATTCTCCAAAATTCGCGCCACATGAAAGTTTGCTCAATTACTAAGCATTTTAATGTTTAACATACAAAATAATATTTCAAAACTAATTAAATTTAACTTTTCAATTTACACATAACATAATATATTTATTCAACTTTATAAAAATATTTTACTAAACTATCCAAATTACCCATCTTTTATTATTATAATTATTTTTAAAAGAATACATATATTATAAAAATTATATATAGACCTAAAAAAAAAATAACAATCACGAACAAAAAATAACAATGGTATGTTTATAATATCTTTTAAAGTCTCTATTAAAATATCTATCAAGTTCTTAGTGCCAGTTATATTTTTAAAATTTAAAATTTTGGATGATTAAGTGCAGTAATTTATTACGGTAATTTATTACGGCAATTTATTACGGTGAACTAATCAAAAAGGTCACAATATATATATATTAAATAATACAAAACTAAATAAAAATGGATACAAAATTTGATTTTGGTTTATAATTATATCAATATTATTTGGAGATAATGAAAGAAAAACAATATATATATTTTGCATACAAAAATTTTATTAATGATTGAATGAAATAAAATTACAATGACTGTAAATGTGATTGGAGAAAAATACATAAGATTGTCACGAGAAATGATATATATTGTGACACATACGTATAAATGTATTACATAGAATGATTTAAAAATAGAAGTTAGAAAAACAAAATTATATATGTTTTTAAAAATAAAAAATTTATGGGGTAAAAATAGAAATATATATTTTTTAATTAAAATCCTATTAAGATGTAAGCATTTTTTTAAATTTAATATTAAAAAAAACCGCATATTTGATGTTTTTTAACTAAAAGAAAATTCCAGTAGATTATAAAAAAAAACCAATGAAAATAAATTATAAATTTAACTATGTAAATATAACTATAAAGTCACTAAGTAAAATAATTTCGTTGTATAAACAATAATTGAACCTAGGTAATTAACGATCTAATTAAACATGTCTAATTTTTATAAATTCAATCAATAGTATTCTGTCCAATAGACAGGTCTAGAGGGTAGTCACAACATCATTTTATCCATTCATCCATTCCATTCTCTTCCTTGCCCACTTCTTCAATTCCACATAAGTCTCCTATCTCTTATATCATCCAATAATATCCTTCTCTTCCATCTTTTTTTATTTCCACTTATCATTCTCTCCAAAACATATTTCATTAAACTATAATTTCTTCTTAATATACGTCCAATCCAGTTTTTTTTCTCTCACATATTATCAATCAACCTTTTTTCATTTACTCTTTTTAAAACATTTCCATTTGTTATTTTACTCATCCAACTGATTTTTTCCATTCTTCTCCATGTCCGAATCTGAAAAGCTTCCAATCATTTCTTAATTCTATTACTCATTGTCCATGTCTTACAAGCCTACATTAATACATTTCACACATTACATTTAATTAATCTCTTCCTTAATTCTCTTTTCAAATGTCCACAAAATATCTTTTTTTCATTACAAATGTCTCTTTTTGCCAATGCTATTCTTCTTTTAACTTCATATTCACTTCTTACATCCTCATTTAACCAATTACCTAAATATGTAAATCCCTTCACCCATTGAACCAAGTTATCATGGATTCCAAATTTGCAGTTATTTTGTATCCTTCCTTGTCCATAAACACTTAGACTTTTCAATATTTATCTTCATTCCAATTTATTCAACATATCCTGAAGACCTTTTTCCTACTCAGCAATAAAAGCCATATCATCTGCAAATCTTATACACTTTATAACTCTCCCTCCAACATTTGATCTTCCATAGTTCAAATAATTCTGTAGCATGTCTTCTAAATAAATATTAAACAAAATAGGCAACATACTACATCTTTGCATAACTACACATTTTATATTCACTTCATTGGTCACATTACTCACGATTCTAATTATTTTCCTTTGACCATTATACATAGTACAAATTAATTGTCTTTCATTCCAAAATACTCCTTTATCTATTAAGATGGACATAAGTTTATCCCAGACTACTCTATAAAATGCCTTTTCTAAATCACAAAATATATTCCAATTTCTTTATCTTTTTCAATATATCTTTTTGCAATTGTCCTAACAATACCAATAGTATCTCTTGTGCTTCTTCCTTTCCAAAAACCAAACTGTTCTTCACCAAAAATAATCTATCTTCCATAAATCCTTTGAGTTAAAATCCTCAATAAAACTTTAGAAGCATGAGACAAAATCTTATTCTTCTATATTCTTCACATTTAGCAATTTTCTTCTTTTTAGCAATTGGAATAATCATAGTTCTTAAAAAGTCTTCAGGCCAAACTCCACTATTATATATCAAATTGCAAAGTCCAACTATTTCCTTCATTGTAAATATCTCATTTCACTCAAAAATTTTATAGGTATTGCATCAAATCCAACAGCCTTACCATTCTTTATTTGTATGATTGCCTTTCTTACTTCATCTGGCAATATGTCCATACCTCTATCATATATTTTAACATCTTCATTTTCAAGTTCATAAATAATTAAATTATTTTCTCTATTAAACAGACACTGAACATATTCTTCCCATCTTTTTATTATATCATTGCTATCAGTTAAACTCTTTCCATTCTTATCTGCAATCTCACTTGTTACCCATGTCTTTTTTTTCCAAGTGATATTTTGTATTCCATCAAATACCAGATCATATCTTTTCACTTGCTCCAACAGTTTTTCTTTTTCTAAATCTGTTTCTCTTCTTAGTTCATTATTAAATTTCCTATATGCCTTTTGCCTTTCCTCAATATTTACATTTTTTCATCATCTCTATACTTCCATCTTTTCCAACATACCTTGCATGAATAATACCTATTTAATTTTTTGCTGTTTTCAAGAATCCTTTTTTAATTCTATTCCAACACTCATCAGGGCTACTAATATATTTCTTATCCTGAACAATCCTTTTAAATTCATTTTCACATATTAAACCAAATTTTTCATTTTCCATTTGTCTCAATTTATCCAAGTCCCATCTTGCATATCTTTTCCCCCTTTTAATTCTTTTTAAACTCAAGTTTAATTTAGCCATAACTAAATTATGATCCAAATTTATATAAGCAATAGGCAAAGCATGTGAATCTTTAATAGCATTCTTATATCTATTCTGAATCAATATATAATCAATTTGATAATGTTCTCTGTCACCTAAATATTTCCATGTAATTATCTGATCAGACAAAAATCAGTTTTATTAGAAATTAACTTCCAACTATTTAGATAATAAGTTTGATCAAGTTGTAATTAAAAAGTAAGAACAGAAGATTAACTAATTAAAATATTTTGAAAAACTAATTAATAACATGGGTAGTCACCATGGATGGCAAAGGTATAAATGCTTCAAATATCCTATTGTTTGCTTTTTTGACAAGTCTTACTGTGAAAAGTCTATAGAGGTTTTCTGAATTTTGTGTTAAGAATCTGTCATTTAGTTTGCTGTTAAGTCAGTTAATCTGTTAAGTATTATACTGCAGGTTTGCTGTACAAAGTTTCTCTGTCATCAATAAGAAATGTATAGCAATATTCACAGACATCTAAACATTACCATGTCTGTTGAGCCACAGAGGGGTGTTCATTTGTGTTTTACCACCCAGTTTCTTTGACATTAGATGCCTGACATATAGGAAAAACTTTTATCTACCACAGAGAGATCCATGCTTGTAAATATACACATTATTGTGAATAACACCAAAATATGTGCCAACCTGAATTAGTGGAGCAGACAGCTGCCAAAAGAAGTTAAGAATACTAGTTAATGAACTCCATTATCTTCAATGAGAAGAGGGGTCACCATTCCAGAAATGAAGCTACAACAAAACCTTAGGTAAATATAAAGTACTCATATGTCTAGAGAAACTGTTATTTTTTTGAAATTTTATACCTAAATGCAAGTGAATTCTTTTTCCTTGTTTTAGAAATGGACTAATTCTTAGCAAAGAAGGCCATAATTAATTTACTTCACTTTTATTTGACTATTGTTGTATGTTTTACTTTTGTTTTGGGTGTGTGTAAATAAAGATATTTTTAATTTATTAATTTGGCTTTATGCTATCTGTCCATACCTCACCATATAACTAACATTTTAATTACCATATAAAATAAATGTAGAAATAATTATATACATGAGTTATGAATATATTTGCTCTGATAGTCTGATTTAAGTCAATTTCTTACTCTTTGTGCTAGCCAGGTTAAATCAAGTTTGGAATATGTTTTAAAAGCTTTCTTTTAGGATATTCTAATCAGTCTTGGCTAGATAGCACTGATAAATTATCCCAATACAAACAAAAATATCCATAAAAGAAGTTCTGGTTTCCTACAGTCATAGAGCGAAAAGGTAACTGTGAGTTGTATATTTTACACCATCCAGGTCTGATCGTTGGTATGATTGATATGTAAAAATATTAAAGTCCTCTGCTTGAAATAAAGAAATTCACCAAATGCATAAAATAATTATTAATAATTTAAAAATGATTATTTAATTTTAAATGTAAGACATGTTGTGATAATTAATGTGGTTTTGTTGTAGTATATAATGAGGTAATAAATCAAACTCTCTTTTTCTTCACATTGCTTGTCATGAACATCTATATTAAGAAAATAGTCTGAGAATATCAACTTAATTGTAGCTAAAAGAACTATTGGCAAAATACTAATACTTCATCAGCATTTGGCAGTACTTGTTAACATCTGATTGTTCTCACATCTTAACAATTATTAATTAAAGATTAAAACTAGAATGATTATTGGAATGAAAACAATTAGAATGAATTATTAAATTCATATTGTACTAGCTGGACTCTGAATCATATAGCCTTCCTGCCCAAGATGATCATCAATTGCCTACATAAAGAGTGAAAAAAGAAGATGATAATATTATGAGACCTATTTATTATTCACTTGAGATACATATTCCCATTGATTGCCAAAGAAGGAATAAAAGAAGTTGAAATGTACTGTCAAAAAATTAATCAGTAGTGCTTATAACACTAAAATTTATATCATTAATTTGTGAAAGTAATATAATCCCATGGTATCATTGTCCAAAAATCAATTCATATTCAATGATAAGAAAAAATATTTTATTGCTAAAACCTGTAGATGACTTTACTCTTGTCTTAATATTGTTATGTATTGTTTAATTATCAGTTATAACTTATTAATATCTGTATCAGTATAATACTGATTATTTTGTATTTATTTTAATTCATTAAGTTTATGGATTATATAGTTTACTACTACTCCTCCTATTATTATTATTATTATTATTATTATTATTATTATTATTATTATTATTATTATTATTATTATTATTATTATTATTATTATTATTATTATTATTATTATTATTATTATTATTATTATTATTATTATTATTATTATTATTATTATTATTATTATTATTATTATTATTATTATTATTATTATTATTATTATTATTATTATTATTATTATTATTATTATTATTATTATTATTATTATTATTATTATTATTATTATTATTATTATTATTATTATTATTATTATTATTATTATTATGTTTCAAGGCAAACTTTATTTGTACTTAAGAAAAGTGGTTACATCATTAAAAAGAACAAGAAAAAAAGAGTACATCAAGAAATAAATGTTATTATTATTATTATTATTATTATTATTATTATTATTATTATTATTATTATTATTATTATTATTATTATTATTATTATTATTATTATTATTATTATTATTATTATTATTATTATTATTATTATTATTATTATTATGTTTCAAGGCAAACTTTATTTGTACTTAAGAAAAGTGGTTACATCATTAAAAAGAACAAGAAAAAAAGAGTACATCAAGAAATAAATGTTACAATTATTCAATTGTCCATTAATGAATTAGAATGGGATGGCACTTGAATGAAATGATTCCAGTGTTGGATTGAATCTCAATTGTTTCCAATGATAAAGTTCTACAAAAAAAACACTATACCAGTTCCTAAGAGTTTTTATCATTTTTGTCACTATAGCATTGATCTAATCTTAAGTAATGACCAGATTGCAGCATAAATGTCAGATCTGTCCAGTGTCTTATCCCTTTTCTGTATCATTCAAGTTTATTTGAAAATGTATCTGGATGCCTCCTAGAATTGTTACCAATTAGGAAGGTGCATCTAGTACACCAGTATGCATATATCACAAAGGTTGCTGCCCTGACACTTGGTATTAATCCCTCTTTAATGCAGAAATTAATTGATGCATTGTTCCTGTAATTGCTAGTTATCAAATTTCTTATCTGCCTAAGTCTCTCACCATGATATATCAGATATGATAGGGTTTCCTCAGCTCGATGGCATAACCCACAAAAAGGATCAATTGATGTATACAATCTTTTATGGCAAAGAAAATATGTGGTAGGTAATGCAGATAAGTTAAGTTTTATCAGAAAATTGAAAAACTTTGGTTCTAAGGCCCATTGTTTATACCTTTTAACCAATTGTTTATTATTAATTCCCAGTATCGGTTCCAAAGCAATTGTGTTATTACCTTCATTTATTAGTTCATAAATTTCCCAGTATTTGTACTTATTAATAAATTGCTCTGGGATTTTTGATTCTGTTTTACGATATATTAATTGTTCAAAATATGATATTTTTTTTGGTGGTGGTTTATCAGTTGGAATGATCTCTATGAGCTGCTTAATTTTTGGAAATTGTTTAACAATATCAATTATATTGTTCCTCATTCTCTGTTTGTCAAAAATACCAATATCATGTAACCCCAAACCATTTTTATTCAGTGGTTGACATAGTTTTGCCATTGATATTGCCACAACTTTTCTTGACCATAGTAGCTGATTGCAAATGGTCATTATTTTAGAGATAAAAGCCTTTGAGAAAGCAACCACTGGCATAAAGTAACCTCTCTTAGTCATCATCAAACTGTTAATTAATTGGATGTTAGAATACACTGACATATAGGTATTGTCTATAGAGTCTGCTATTTTCTGGATTTCATTTTTCAATTTGTTCTGCAAATGACATCTCATGCCAGTAGTTCCTAGATGGAATGGAAACCCAAGGAATGAGCCTGGATTTGCCTGAAAAATGGATGTACATGGCCTTCCCATGAATATGGTCCATGCTGCTGTTTTTTATGGATTGAAACCTAGTTTAAATTCCTTTGAGTATTCTTCTAAAATCATCTGTAGTTTTGGTATCTGCTTTCTTGATGTCAGGAAAACTGTAATATCATCCATGTATGTATTTTATTTATATAGACTCCAAAAGATTTTTAAACTGCTTCATTGGAAAAGAAAATGATTTTACTCCTTCTTTTTTCTATGGTTATGTTGCTATAATATCTTTTATATTTGAAGTAATGTAATGTTGGAAGAGACCTCATGTTTATTAAGATAAAAAAATCATAGTATTTGAGTTCAAAGGTCCACTACTTGAAACTGCATAGAGGTTGTTTGTTATTAATTCCAAGCATTGGAAAGATGCTTACTTCACCTGTATTTGCACACAATGTGCTGCAAATTTTCCAATAGATGCATTTTTTCTGAGAAAAATTTGTTTTAAGGTTTGTGGATGTAATAAGTTCAATGCTTGTTGCCCATTGTTTTGTATATAAGAATGGCTTGCCTGTTGATAATATTGCATGATTATAATTCAATTTGAGGTAGAACTTTTTTATGGTTTATAGATTAACTGCTTTTCATTATCTGAATATATGTAGTGAATGTAAACGTAATCCATAGATAACTGAGTGTATTTGTAATTTTCTAATTGAGACAATAGCTGTTTCTTTCCCAAGAAAATGTTCTACATAGTGAATAAATTTTTGTGGTAAATGATTTTGAGAAAATAAATATCAGAATATGGAATTTTTATGATAATTAACATGTTAATCAAAGATACTTTGATGTATAATGAGATATATGCATTTGGTAATGATGATATTGTTATTGTGTTTGTTATTGTTTTCCAATTTATCTTGTATCTGCTTGACATTGCCATATAACTTAGCTAGAATAAAAATCCTAATTATGTGGTATGTTTATCTTTAAATATTTCTGTCTGATTTTTAGCTGTATATATGCTAATCATATGATTTGTTCAAATTAAACTCCAACTTATATGTAATTATATATTCATTAACAATATTTTTGCTGATAGAAAGACTGTGACATCATCCACATATATGACACAGGATATACTGTGTTTTAGGTTTCACTAGAAGGTTTTTGCTTATTGAATTGGTAAATGAATTGATATTTATGATAAATAAGAGAGAGAGAGAGACAGAGAGAGAGAGAGAGAGAGAGAGAGAGAGAGAGAGGTGAATGTTGAATCTTGAGGAATAGATTGATATGGGAAATTGGGTGAAATTTTTTTATTTAATGTTATATGGATTTCTCTCTTTATTAATAGATTTGTAATTAAATAAGCAGTAGGTTTTGATATTGTTGTAATAATAATTGTGTTTATGAAGCTGAAAATAGGTATTGAATTAAATGCTATATTTATGTACAGTTACACTATCAATGATATTTTAAACAATATGCCTGATTGACTTGCAATAAAGTTTTTTAAAAATTGTACTTGTAATGTTGTTGGTAAAGTTCAATTTTTTTTTTGATGACACTTTCTATGAATTTAATGACCAATAGATCCATAGATATAATCCCAATATTTTGCAGTGTAGTTGGTGAAATAGTTTCTTTACAGAAAAGTACCAGTTATATCAAATATAAACCTTTTATTTTGTATAACTTGATAGAAATTTGGTCATTTTAGAGAGAAGTTCTGATTAAATTTGATTAAAATGTGAGAGCATGACATTTTGTATTTTAGTTAATCCCAGGTGCATGATTCTAACATTTTTTCTACATACTGTATCAAGTACTAAACATCACATGATCACTATTTCTTATTTTTGCTCATAATTGTTATTAAAACAGATAAAACCCTCCATACACTAGTGCCACTCAGTGCAAGTCAAAGAAGCCAACGATGCCAGAAGGCTTGTGCATAAAATCCCTATCTAGTGCCTATTCATCCTGAGATTTGAATGTATCTTCATCTATATTGCTAAAACATTTAGAAGGTTCAAATTGTTTCTTGTAAATGTATATTGACAAAATATTTATATGGTTTAAAAGCCTTTGTAATTGAAGTTTTTCTTTAAAATTTATGTAATATATAGTTATCATTTGCCATCAATTGTCTTCTCACCTTCATGTAAGGGTGTAGGTACTTTAAGTGATTGCCCTAAATCTCATTGAAAGTAATTTTTTGACTGGGCATGGGCTTATATAAAAATCTTCCAATATTTTGTAGCCAAATATTCTACCAATATTTTACATGTGGATTTTTGTATTCCTATTGTCAGCAATACTATCCCTTTGTTATTATCTGTTATTGATATGCTTTGAATTATTCATTTATGTAGCTCATCTTTAACTGCTAAAAGTTTGGTGGTGGGAGGAGGAGAATAGAAACTCTGAAAATATGATTTATTATATGTGATATTTTATTTGTAAAAATCTAGGTCAATATTTTTCAGTTAAAAAAATATAAATTCCATAATAGAAACTGTGTGGTTTTTGTTTGCAGAAGAATTCATATTGTCTTGGGTTCAGTTACAGTATTAACTAGGTTTAAGAACTGTAATAACACTTCTTTCAAAATACTATACATATACAAGGGTTTATTAATTATTACTATATATCACTAAACAATAAAACTAAATATATTATCTATCTTCTCAAAAATTAATGATCAGAATATTGGTTTTAAATTCCTTTTTTGCCATCTCAGTGCATCCACGTTTATTACTGGCAATTTTAACATGAGCTTCAGTGCTTTTGTCTCAAAATGGCTGCTTCTCACCAACCTTTCAATTGTTATTATATTCTTTGTATTTATTTTGTGTTTAATCTTGATTTAATTTTGTGTATATTATATGTTCAAAAAGATATATTTATATGTTTAATTAAAAAATTGTTGTATTTTACTTAGCATTAAAGTCCATCTTGTGTGTGTGTGATTTGATCTCATTCCAAACAAGCATTTCTAAGCTCCTCCTCTTCTTCTTCTTCTTCTTCTTCTTCTTCTACTTCTTCTTCTTCTTCTTCTTCTTCTTCTTCTTCTTCTTCTTCTTCTTCTTCTTCTTCTTCTTCTTCTTCTTCTTCTTCTTCTTCTTCTTCTTCTTCTTCTTCTTCTTCTTCTTCTTCTTCTTCTTCTTCTTCTTCTTCTTCTTCTTCTTCTTCTTCTTCTTCTTCTTCTTCTTTTTCTTCTTCTTCTTCTTTTTCTTCTTCTTCTTCTTTTTCTTCTTCTTCTTCCTCTTCTTCTTCCTCTTCCTCTTCTTTCTCTTCCTCTTCTTCTTCTTCCTCTTCTTTTTATTCTTCCTCTCCCTCTTCCTCTTCTTCTTCCTCTTCCTCTCCTTCTTCCTCTTCCTCTCCTTCTTCCTCTTCTTCTTCTTCCTCTTCTTCCTCTTCCTCTTCTTCTTCTTCTTCTTCTTCTTCAAGGATCATTCTTTATGATGAAGAATTCATCACTTGTAGTAGGGATGTATAAAATATTCTTCAGTCAGGGGCCATGGTGGTCATGGTTTCTTAATATAATATGACACATTAGAGTGAATAAGCATATTATTTATAAAAATTTATAGCTTATCTCAGTATTCAAGAAATTTACATATATTGATGATATTGCTTTAGCTTTACAAAAATGAGCCTTCCTCCAAAAACATGATCTGAAATCTTGTTCCTAATTTTCCATAACATATCAGAAAAAAAATTTATTAAGTAAAAGCAAATTTTTAATAGTATAATAAAGCAATGCTTTTTCCATGATACTTAGACATAACTTTGAACAGTAGCTTACTTTCATCATCTTTGAAAAGTTATATCTAAAATAATTACAAAAAAATGGTTAACATTCATTGGAAATGAGATACAGATATTTTAAAAAATAGCTTTCTTAATCTTAACATTTTCTACAATTAAACATTCTGTCTAAGTTTGGAGAAACAGTGCTCAAACTAAATGTTTGGACAATGCAATTCAATATTAAAAAAATGATATTTTAACATTTATATATACTCCCTTGTAGTTATTTGCTATTCTTTTACATATTTCTTAATCAGATATCAGAAGACAAGTTAGCACATACAAAATGCATGGTTGCCATCTACTAAGATCAGATTTATTACCAAATCAAAACAGTTTGATTACCTATAGTTCATCTCATAAAGGGCTATCTTTTCTGTATGTTCAATCATGCATTATTGTGTATAATTAATATCTTTTATGAAGCTCCAAACATTTTTTTAATTCCACATATGGCAATAAAAATCAACTGAATTTAATTTTTATAAATATTACTGAAATCTTCTGCTAGATGTAGACTTTTACTGTTTTAATTTATGTAGTTGTATCCAAAAATAAATTATAAATTACTTAGTTAATAATTATTATATACCTATAATTGCAATAATTGAAGCATTTAATTAATCATTAGACACTTTTATATCCCTTAAAAATACATTCCAAATCCCTGTAAAATATTTGCAAATATTTACTTACCTGTCTTATGTAGGGTATATGAGCACAGACTTTCACATGACCCATCACTCTCCACTCTATCTCACAATATTGATACACTTGAACACATATATGTCGAAATAGAGTGGAAGGTCATGTGAAAGTACCTATATATTACATAGATTGATACAGGTATATAATAAGCCTGTATTTCAGTTATTACCTGTTTTAATAAACATTCATATTTTAAATAAATAAATACATTTGAACATTTTTATGTCCAAAATGAAAATGGACAAATAAGTTATAATAAAAATTAATATTAATATTATGAAAAGTTTTTACTACTAATTATGTTCATTATACTAAGTTTGTTAAAATAAACTTTTTATTAATCAGTTTTTTTTTCAGTGAATATTTAAAAACAAAAATTAAATGAAATTATTATTGAGGATTTTAAAATTTATGATATAGTTCTAACATTAAGAGGCTAAAATAAAATGTGTTAAAAGGGTAACATACTAAAACTGATGATGATCAAATGATGTTATTTAATCATAGACGAAGACAAATGATTATTAGTTTAAATACAGATTTATTTATTTTATTTATATTTCATAATTGAAGCATAATTATTATAACATAGGAATAAACTTTTAAAAAGCATTTACTTATTTATTTTTATTTAGATACATAAATAAATAATCAATTGTTGATAATCTATAAAACAAAATAAAAATTTAATTGCATTTATTGTTTGAAAACAAATGAAATAATTGAATAATACAGCATACAACTATTTGGCAATGCTCTGTCAAACAAAGTATGTATAGTTTGCTTTTACTTAACATAGTTTATTCTAAAAATCTCTATTTGAAGATCTAAATAATAATGAATACATTAAATTTTGAAAACGCCATATTTATTTATATATCCAAATAAATTAAGATTTTTTTCCTGATGAAGTTATCTTTATTTTAAAATGAAATATTTAGTTTAATTTTTTTCTTTTTATAAATCCTGCATTACAATAATGGAAATTATGAAAAAAAAACTATAAAATGTAATAAAAATTTTAAAACAAACCAAAATTAATTAAAAATAATTATAACTATTTTTAGAATTGAATTATCGCTGCCTCTTTTAGTTTTTTTACTGAGGAATATAAAATGTCTTTCTTTACATTTAATTCTAGAATAAAATAACATTTAATATAAAATTGCATAACTCAAAATTAAAAAGAATTAGAAATAATTCTTCAGTTTGTCAATCGTTTTGAAAATGGCTAAATACCTAATACTTGTAAGTACATCTACAATTATTTTTAACCAAATGACTAATTTCAGCTTTAATATTAAATTACGACAGTGTGGTTGTTATTAATATAATTTTTATTGAAAATGTACGTATTGTTTTTGATAATAATTATAACTGAAATCAATTAAAATGGAGATTCATTTTTCCTTGGGATTTAGTTGCTCGTTATATTATGATTAGGTTTCAAATTTTTGAAATTTAGACATTATTTCTTTCAAACATAAATCATTAATTTAATTTATCAAATAATAATGTTATTTTAATGACGTCTTAATTAGCTGTTTACGCTAGTAAAATTTAAAGAATCGTAAATAAAATAATTAATTGTCATTTCATTTAATTTTAATTAATAATTAAGTTTGTAAAGTACAAGTATTTAAAAATTTGTTTGATTTATGAAATTAGCATTAAAAGAGAAGTAAATGTAAGTGTAATTTTGCAATTTTGCCTGTTTCTGTTTCTCTTAACTTTTAGCCGATTTTACAAATAATCATAAAACAACTTTTAATAGCCCATTTTTAGAGAAAAATATCTTACTAGCTTTCCAAATAAAAAAAAGTAATGTAAAAATAATTGTGCTAAATGACGTGAATCTTTTAGCGTTTTATAGCTTCGCTTGATTTTCTGGATAAATATAATTAGATAGCGATTTACTGGTCAATTTTACTAAATGTATGAAATGCTATGGGTTGGCTACTTGAACAAAATTCAAAGCTTGTTGAAGCTTAAATTCTTTTATTTAGCTGGATTTGTAACAAAAAATAATGGGAATACATGAATGGATGCTCAATCATTTAATAAAGATTTGAAAAACTATTTTAAATAAATATAGAATAGTTACTACTACCACTTAAACAATCATGCTGACCAGAAAAGTTCTATAGTGATGCCTTGTTATTCAAAATTAATGAAAAATGTATTACATTATAGAAGTTTAAGGGAAAAAATGACACAAATCTGCAAACACACTAGTCTCAAAATAACATTTCTGAAAGCTAAAATATTATTGTTATCCTTCTTAAGCATGTATGATCATTACAATTCCACACATACACACAGAGAACAATATGAATAACAAAAAAGAAATTGGATGTAAGCATTTACAGTAATAGATGAAGTCACACAGATTAATGTGTTGTTAAAATGTCATTATACATATTTTATAAAATATAACATTAGTCAGTTTCAAATAGACTAATCATTAAAAGATGACATTAAATTAACTTAAGCCAATAAACATCATATGATCATCATTTCATATGCTTGCTTATAACTGTTATTAAAACTAGTCTGGGGATATTGGATGAGTAAGCACTAGATTGAGATTTTATGCACATGCCTTCTGGCATTCATTGATTACTCTGGCTTGCACTGAGTGGCAATATGTATAGAGAGTTTGCCTGGTTTATTAAATTAACTTATAAAAATGTATATGTAAACAAGATATTGTTAATCTCTACTATAGAGGAGCTTGAAAAACAAGTAATTAAAATGTAAGCTGACAATTGTTCTTAAAAAAAGAAATTATATTAATTATTATTGTTAAAGCCTCTAATATAGTCTATATTATTTTATATTAATGTTGTGAGTAAACTAGGTTTAAAATTGTTAGATAAAAAGTTTATAGAGAGATTTAGAGTATTTTAAAGTTGTTTTATTGTAATTTAAATGGTAAAAGTAACATAATATGTTATTTGAAAGATACAATTATTTAATACTTATTATATTTAAATGATATTATGTGAATTACAGTATTAAATATTATATAATATTCCTAATATATTTTAAATAATTTTATTTAATTAATTAAATTATTTTTGAATGTTCTAAAAGTATCACACATCTTTAAAGTGTACGTCTTCGAGATTTCATATTTTTTGAAAAAAATATTCATTCTTTAGTTTTTTGTTAGGGCAATTAGACACATTAAAATGTTAAAAATAATATTGTAAATTTTATTTTAAAAGTAACAATTAATTTTTATTGTGTTGTCTAAATAATCTTTCTTTTATTTTAAAATTAATATTCAGTTTATTAAAACTGTTTTAATTGTTTAAATAAAACTATTTTATATTATAAAAATATTAAATAAAGTTTATGTAATATAAAAATGATGAGTCATATTGTTTTAGAAAATTACTTTGTAAACAAAAAAAATTAATTTATATGTGAATTAGTATTTGAGAAGAACTTGGATCAACCAATGAAATCACTGGATAGGATAGGTATAAATATAGGTGTTCAATCAGTCTAGACAGTTCTTGTCTAATCTTGTCATGTCTATAAAAGTTTTAATTTTTTATAAAAAAAATTATATATTAAAGTTGAAAGTATAATTTTAAATAATTGTTTTACTGTATCAAATGTCCGGCTAAACAAATTCATTCCCTGTCAATAAAATTTTACATCAAAACTTAATGAAACTATGACAGTTTTATGAAAACCAATAGTTGTCATCAAATTAATGGCCTACTGCATAGCAACAGAATTTTAACCATATAACCAAGAAAAACTTAAGGGTTTGTAAGAACTTTATATTTAATATTTTTAGTGTGTGGGAAGTGAATGAACATTTATATTTAACAATTTTGATAAACTCTTATAAATATAAAGTGTCAAGAAATATATATCTTACTATTTTGTTGAGGATAATTGTTGAAAACTATTTAATAATTTATACTTGTTTTAAAAGGAAGAACAAGTAATATTATGCACCTGAATTAAATTTGTATGAAAATTTTTTATAAATGCAAATATATATTATATTATTTGCAATGCATATGTAAAAATGTTCTACTACTAATTGATTTAAAAGAGAATGGCCTGAATAAACATTATATATATTTTTTAAATTGTGCATTTTAAAAGATTTTCCTTATTAAAAGAGAGACAAATTATGATATTATTTTAAGATTATTGTTATATCTTTTATGAAAACATTATCTGGATGAAAAGTCTGTACAAAAGTGCAAAAAATTATTTAATTAAATGTGTGTATTTGAAAAGATAAAAATCTTGAATTTTAAAAAACATCCTGTGATAGATTATTGCCATTTAAATATGTGTGTATACATTTAACCCTTTCAACGATGATTATTTAATTGGCCGAATGAGTTAAAAATCAAAACTTTTAATTGGCCAACTCACAACTTTAACAAAATCTATTGTTAAAATAGATTCACTTTTAATAATATAAATACATTAGTTTCGTTTGTAAAAAGTATATTACTAATTTTTCAGATTATGAAAGTAAATGAAAGTTTTTTCAAAAATAAAATTTGATTTATAATTTAAAAAATATTCAATTGCGGTGAAATAAAAGTAACCACTATTTGACCAACCAAGAAGATTGCTGACACAATCAAACACAATCATTTTTTTTCACTTTAATGTTATGATAAATATGTAGCAATAAATAAACAATTCTTGGTAATATCTTAACTATTTTTCTAAAATAATCTGATTTTTAGTATTATTTTATCAATAATAATTTGTAATTCAATTCAAATATTGTTTAAAATGTTGTAAACATTCGTTTATCATTTTTGTAATAAAAATCAAAACGAACATAACTTTTTACTTTTTGGCAGCCATTTCCCTTTCTGACAGAAGTTGGACAGCCAATAAGATTCAAGAAAAGGTGGTGAGGAGGCAGTGCTTTGGTTTTGTTTGACATATATGGTCATTTTTATTGATTTTTTACTTGTAAAATAATTCTGAAGAGGACACCATCTTACAGAACTTTTGATTTTCTTTTGAATACTGTATAATATGTATACGTGGGATAAAAAGTAGCCGATTTAGAGTGACGTCAAATCTACTCATTTTTTTATGAGTCAGGCAGTTAAAGTACATTTAAAAAAAGAATGAAAGTTGTCTCCTGAAGAAATTTATTAATTGATGAATGACCTTATTTTTAAAATGTTTTACAAGAGCTTCCTGATAAAAAATATTAAGTTTTGTTATATATTTTTACCATAAATCTGGACCAGCATATATAAGGAAATTGTAGGAATAGAAAAAAAAATTACCTAATATGAAGATTATTTTAATAATTTTTTTTTCTCTGAAATACTTGTTTTCCTGGAAATGCTTAGTTAATATCTTTATTATTAGAAATATGCTTAGTTTTAATATTCAAATAATTGGTTTTAAAAAATAAAGAAAAGTATTAGCTATTAGAAAATTTAATTTTCTGAAAGATAAAAATAAAATACCATAACTTATTTTATGTTCAGACAATCAAGGAGAGAAGGGGATCTCTGTATTTAATTCCAATAATTGTTGGAATTAAATGTAAATTATTATGCATATTAGTAATATTTTAATGATATTTTAATGTATATTTTGTTTCATTTATCATATTGCTTGAATATTAAAACAGATGACTTATATTTATATTATTATGAATATATTAATTGTTTTATGAGCATAAAGTAAAAATAAAAATGCCTTGTAGATTATCTAAAGGTATTTAAGTAATTTTTATAAATACTTAAGTATGCATATTTTTAAAATATGATTATAAGTTTATACATATCATTCTAGGTCATATTTGTTAAATAAAATAAAATCAAACCATTGATCTCTGAATTATCTAGTACTATAATATAAATGAAGGAATGTATAGTAATGATGGATATTTTATTTAAATCATTTGTGTATACAATGTTTTGAACGTTCTTGAATTTCATTCAATATTTATTTTGGAAATGTGGTTTGGTGATTATTTTATATAACACAGCTAAAAATTCTTTGTGATGTTAGAAGAAGTATTCATAATGTAGAAGATGAAGGATAGTTATCTGGGAAATTAGTTGTAAAATGAAATCCCTGGGTGCTAGGGATATTGACAAAAATATTATATGTGAATCATATTGTTGTGAATTAAGAATTTAAATATAGGTAACAATGTTCTGTGTATTTAATACATGGACAGTTGCATTCTTTCAATAGTTCAGTAAGAGCTCAGGTAGAAGCCATGACCAGAATTTAAGGTACATGATAAATATGTGACCTCAAACATTGTAATCATGATATTTCATATTTATTTGAGTTATTGTTGCATTCATATCCTTCCCTATAATCACTATTAATCACATTGGATATTGTAGTGTAAATGATAGTTTAAAGTTAGAATAATAACTAGACTATTGAAAGTTAACAATATTTGTGAATGCAAGAAGAGAGAAAAATTCTATCATAGATGATGTTTAATTATTTACTATTTATAGAGAAAGTGGAAAAGGAAAGATTTGATATCTCTAGAAAATGATAGAGATCACTAAACTCAAATATTTAATGTATATTTTGTTTGATTGTGAGAAAGAATGATGAAACATAATATCTGAATGCTATTATGTGTACCGGTCAAAACATGTTTATCCATCTAATATGATCTGGAACTCACAAAATGTACTTCAAACCCAGTCAAGCCTGAGATTTAGGTCATGGACCAGCTGAATTCAAACCCACTCTTTAAGCCTCATATAAAACACCTAATGGATAACATAACAATTATGGCACAAGATAATTAATTTTATATCCAGCCCACTAGCAGAGCGGAGAAGACAATGAGACATCTATTAACTATGACTTAACTAAAATATATACATGCATAGCTGTATGTGTGGAAGTGGAGAAAAAGGAATTCAAACTAGTCAAACAAGTTAAGCAACAAAAAGTAGTTTAATATAATGACAAATTATTAATTTACATAGATGAATTAACTACACACATTAGTATGTGCGTGAATGAACAAATGGTCTACCAAATTGTATATAATTATATAATGTCATTCACACTATTATTTCTCATATGCTCTTTTATTAGCTAAATATATTATAAATATCCACACATCTTGGTGGGTCCAATATTAAGATGCCGATCGATTATTAGAAAGAATTCACATAAAATTGCTATTAACACTTTGGATTATGGTTTTGAAACATGGTGACTAACATTATTTCAGGGAGCATTCCAAGATTCATTACAGATATAATATAAACCATTTTTACACCATTATGGTCATGAAAATAAATAAAATACATTTGAAAACATATTTGATTATATGATAAAATACTTAATGAAAATTCTTTTAATTAGCGCTGGTAAGAAGAGTGCTTTATTTTCCCCAAGTCAAATAAATACTTTAACTACAGAAATAATGAATTACGACAGTGAGATTGTATAATAAAACTAAAATAACATTATAAATTAATAAAGTTAATAATATTCAGCATATATATATATATATATATTTTGAGCAGAGTGCAATTTAATATTATTACAGCACTAAAATTAGGTCCTAAGCAAAAGAAATAATAATAATAATTGTGCTTCTGAACGAAAATGAAGTTTAAGACCCCTTTCTTGGGCAGTGCTTAGAGAAAAGTGGATAAGGCATGCCGTGGATGTCACCGACATGCAGGCTTTTCATATGAAGAAAGTGGATAAGCATAGCATGTGCCAGACTTATGGGAGTCACTGCCAGAGGTCTTTTTATATGAAATAAATGGTCCTGGGAAGGTCAACTATCCTGAGGACAAGGCTTGAGAAGAAATAGATGGGTTCGAACTTGTTGCAATCCCAGATTAAGAAGCACCTATATATAATCACTAAGATAAGGCCGGATATCAGTAACGCAGTATGGATAAATGTCACTAACAACATTGACTAAGATTTACTACTTTAAAAATAAATGACACTTGTTTGAATACCATAATTTAGACAAATAATATGCTATGCAGTTATATATATATATATATATATATATATGGAGAGACAAGATTTTACTTAACTAAAATAGTAAAATATACATTAAAATTTACCCCCTTCCACATCTTCTATTTAAAATAATTCAATTCCAGCTTAGTGTATTTCAGATCAACTGAGAATATTCAAGCATATATTTTAAGAGTATGGAAAAATAAAATAACTAGCAGTGATATATAGAAAACAATTAATAAGTCACTTTTTCAGAATTGAATAAATAATATTTTAAATGATTTCAGAGCATTAATTAGCTTTATTTCTGGTTTTACCCTGGGTAAATCCCAGAATTAAATAAACAAATTTTATATTAAAACATAAAATGTTGACTCTTAAAAAAACAATCTGGTGAGCAAATTAATTTATCACGTTATACTTTATGGGGATGTTAATAACATTACTTGATGGAGGTTTAGTTAAAAAAGAAAGAGGATTTTTGGAAATTAAAGTCACCAGTTTGCTTGAGATTGGCATATTAATAATAACTAAAATAGACATATAAAATCAAGTAAGAAATACATATAAATAAATGACTGTACCAAAGTTAAAGAAAGTTAGAGCATATGACAGAGAAAATTAAATATATAGAAATCATTTAAGAGCAAATTACTCATCAAAAGATCAGCAATATAATAACCAAGCCTAAGCATTCAATCTCTCTTGAAACTCATGGTGTATATCAAATCTCATGTAAAAATTGTAAAGCTTCTTACATAGGTATAAGTAATCATCACATCAGTGTTAGGAGAGAGAAGCATGCTAATGCAGTTAAACAACACTCATCATCATCAGCACTCACACCATACTATAGATTCAAGTCATAAAATTGATTTTTCTAGTACCAGGATCATATCCAGATGTGATAATCTCTACCAGTGCAAAATTAAAGAAGCCATTGAGATACTTAAAAGGCCAGATTGTACTAATAAGCGAGATGATACATGCAAACTTCCTCATAGTTGGAAAGATTTTTTAAAAAAAACATTCTTAATTTAACATTTTTACTATTGGTGGAACTTTAACGTTTTTTCAAATCATTGATTGTAGTGCCTCTACAACTGTTTTTTACCTTTTATCACCCAGTGGATGACTTGTGTGATCAAGTAAAACATGGGTATATCAATATTTAAATTTTTTAACATGGATGAACCCGCAAAATATGTCTTTTATATATGCAACCCATGAAAATCTTCGTATTAACATATATATATATATGTTATATTTGACCTATATATTTATTGTAAATTAATGAATTGCTAGATGTGAATGAAAGTGAATGATTTGTTTGTTTTTTTGTGATAATATGTTGGACTATTTTCATGATTTATCATTAAATGTTGACTGCCTAGAAAATTTTAAACTTTATTTAAACTTGTTCAAATAGAAACAATTAATAGTAATAACAAAAAAAATAACCTAAATGAATGCAATACATAATGTTTCAAGTAATATTATTCTCTATTCTTTTTCACGTGACAATCCTAGCAAAGGAGTTGAAATTACACCTTCAAATTCTTTAATATTGAATTTTAAGGCAATGATCTAGTCAACTGAGCTATTCTGTTGGTGTGTTGGTGTTTTCTTTTGAACAGCTTAACAAAAACAACTGAAATTTCTATTTAATTTATATTAATTTTAGTTGTTTTTGCTCAAATTTTTTAAGAATATTAAAATAAAAATTTGCTTCTTCTTCATACAAAAGTAATCTAAAATGAGAGTTCATTGAAAATGTATATATATATTTTTAAAAAGTATCTCCTTTCAAATATACAAATGAGTATAAAAACATCTAAAAGTCTTATATAAAGAAAAAAAAATAGATTGTTATGTAACATTTAAATTTAGGTAAATTAGCTACAGTGTGTAATAGGCGTAGCAGTAAATACGCCATGTATGCATGTATGTGGGAAAATGTTTTGATATATATGAAATATCTAAAAAATAAAATTAATACTGCTATAAGAAACGAAAAGAAATCAGCATTATAATTATTATAATTTTAAGTTAAATAGATAAATTCATTATAAATTTTAAATATTATCACAAGTATCTTATACATTGATTTGACCATATGCATGAGAAATTATTGTATAAATACAGTTATTTAGATCATTAGTTTATAGTGTTAAGCATTTCACACTATATTATCATGAGGAAAGAAGTATTGATTTTTTATATCCAAAGTCAGATCTGAAGCTGACTCTTTCATAAAATTAAGTCTATGTTATAAAAAAGTAGTAGCCATAAAAATCCACTTTTTTGTTTAGTATTATTTATTATAAAGAGCAGTATATTTGGAGCCTAATCTTTATTTTAGATATCTTTATATGTGTTGGCTATGAGACTAAAGATAATTGAATAAATTAGTTATATTTATAAAAGTCAACATATTGGATATCTTTCATGGCGTATGTATTTAAAGGCAAACAGTGCTTAATTATATAATTATTTGTACATTCCAAGCTATGATTATGGATTTGACATTTTAAAGTTAATTAACATAAATCTTAGACATTTTTGTGAAAGTACAATTCTTATTATTTGTTTATTATTTATCATTCCACACGTGCTTGTGAAACATAAATAATAATTTACAGATTTCACTATTAAGGCAATATTATTGCTAATTACTTAAATGTCGTTAGATTACATTAATTACAAATAGTGATGAGTTTCATTTAAATTGAAAAGAATAATTTAAAGTATTATTAATAGTTTTAATGAAAATATGATTGCGCAGTAGTTGTTAATCAGTATAATTGCTCTATAGAAGAACTAGAGTACTGTACTAACCACTTAGTTATTATAAATTTGTAAATAAATTGTTTTTTCAAATTTATTTAAATAATCTCTGGGTTAAATTGTTGTATAAAAATTCTTGGTCTGAATATGATTTTAATCAGAATTATTTATGTGAAATGCGATTTGACCAGATATTATAGAAAATGATATATCGATTATAATCATTGGATATTAAGGAGAAAATTATATGTTAGTCATTTTAATATAATAAGATATATTCTGAAATATTATCCTATAGCAAGTATCAGATAGTACCTATATCCTCTTAGATGACCACTATAATATATATTGTATTTTCCTGAAGGTTTGTGATGATGGTGTTTTAATTGTATTTATATATTGGAGTATTTTCACCATCTAATATGAGTATTGACTGTCCTTAGAAAAATGTAACCTCATTTAATATATTCAACTGTTTGTAATAGCACATATTTTAATATATGCACAATGTTTCAAGATGTATTATTTCCCTCTCTTCTTCTGGTGTTGCTGGCCTAGCCAGCAACAATACTAGCATGGGAATCGAACCTGGATCCTTAGATTCTTGAGTATTGAATTTTAAGGTAATACTCTAACCAAGTGAGCTTTTGGCAGAATGATTCAGTTGGTTAGAATGTTACCTTAAAATTCAATACTCAAAAATCTCAGGGTCCAGGTTTGATTCCCATGCTAGTACTGTTAGTGGCCAGGCCAGCAACACATGAAAAAGAGTAGAAAATAATACCTCTTGAAACATTGTGCTTATACTAACCTGTATGCTATTACTAACAGTTAATTGTATTTGGAATATTTAAATAAAATTACATTTTTCCAACGACATTCAATACTCATATTCAATAATGGAAATAATCCAATATATAATTGCAAATAAGACTATATATAGTTTTGTTTCTAAAATACAAAAATTTCAGCATTATAAATTAAAATTAGTCATTTTATAAACTTAAAAGTATGCTTTAGATCTATTTTTTTATTAATTTGGAATGCAATCAAATTAGTTATGATTTAAAGTAAATTGGTTATATTCTTTTGAAGAATTATAGTGTTAGTAATAAAATACATTTTGAAAATTATAATTAATTAAAATTTGAGCACTCAATAAAACAGAAATAGACTTAGTGCAATAAAGTGCTATAAATAGTTAGAAGAATAGTGAAATGAAGGATTATAATTATAAGTTCAGATCAATTAAAGTCTAATTTAATATAATATATTTGTTTTAGAATGTCATGAAAAGGAATATACACCATGGAGTAGTGTAATGAAAATTATTAGATTTTAAATGGGTCCATGATAATGTAAAGGTTTAACACCTAAGTTGCCTCATCAAGGAATGTTGTTCCTAACTGTAAATATAGTAAGAGATAATAATGTGAATTTTTATATTTATAGATTGTGATATAAGAGAATTTGAAATGAGAACCACTGTGAAAAAATTAAAAATTGAAAATGAATTTTAATACATAAATCTATTTGTTTCCAAAATAGAAGTGGACATACGAGCAGAAATAGAAAACTTGTCCTATACTTTCTAATAGTGTAATACTGCTTTTTATAAAATGATAAAATGCAAAGAGTTTAAATTGTAATAAGTAATAATAAATACAAAATGTTAAAAAATAAGATTATAGTTATGTATGTTGTGGTTCAAGTGATTAATTAGTTCATAGTAATAATAACTGGCTAATATTATTAATAATCAAATGAAAGGTTAAAATGAATAATTTAAAAAAATTTATCATATAAACTGGTGATTATTAATAATTCATAACTATTAATGGTAAATGTAATAGAGCTAAAAAAAATTAAGGAACACTACACTCTTCTTTTACAGTCAATAAAATCTCCAGAAAAATTCAAAAAGCTGGAAGCTCTGATAAGCATTCACTGAATAATCAAGATGAAAACATGTCATGGTGTTTGAAGTTTAAATTTCCAATTGTGAATGCAAAAGAAGGCATTCAGATAAGAATTCTAGAGATAGATCATACTAAAGTTTATAACCGGAATAATATAACTGTTATAATTTCTATTAGAAATGAAAACTTATATAAATTTATGTACAAAATACAGCATTTTAAATGAACTACATGCAAAAAATAAATTTATCAACCACAGTGAAACGTTTATTGCAATTAATAAAGTTCCAGATATTGAAACAAGTCTTAAAAAATGTGCTCACAAGAGTTTTAATTTAGGTGATTAAGGATTTCAATATTGCAACCCTCCAGGCAATTGTAATTCAAATAAATTACTGTAAATATAAAAATTCAAAAATCCTTTGTAATTCCAAATGTCACAGAAGCTCTTTCTGCAAAAAAACAGTTTGTTTATAACTATATAATAAGATATACATATAGGAACTTGTTTGTGTAATAAATATTGCGTGTATGCTTTAATAATAAAGTAAGAAATATTATAAAACATATTTTTATTAAATTTACAAGACTTCACTGCTAATTATTGGTAAATGTATTTATAATGTATTATTAAACACGTTTACAAAAGATCCAGTTATTAATATTACATTTGCATTGATGTTGCTATAATTATTTGAGGATCCTTAATGAATTTTGATAATTATTTTGAAATCACGCAAGCGCTATTTTTTTTTTTTTTAAGTATTGTGATCTAAGATCTTAGTATGTGTATATGCAGGCAAACTAATAAAAATGTTTATATATCTTCATAAATTTAAAAACACATATTTAATATTTTTTAATGATAGAATTTTATATCACATTGTATGTATATATTAGAGTATTTCCATCATCTAACATTTAGTATTAAATGTCTTTAAAAAAAATTAACTAATTAAATTTTCATATTACATTCAGCTGTTTGTAATAGCACACAGGTTAGTATATGCATAATGTTTTGATAGGTACTATACTTCCCTCTTCTTCAAGTGTTGTTGGCCTGACCAGTCACAGTATCAAAATGGGAATTAAACCTGGACTCTTAGATTCTTGAATACTGAGTTTGAAGGTAACACTCTAACCAATTGAGCCATCTTGTTGCTAGCCTGGCCAGTGACAGTACTAGCATTGGAATCGAACCTGGACCCATAGATTCTTGAATACTGAATTTTAAGGAATGACTCAGTTGGTTAGAATGTTACCTTAAAATTCAATTTTCAAGAATCTAAGGGTCTAGGTTCTATTCCTATGCTAGTACTGTCACTGATGAGACCAGCAACACCTGAAGAAGAGAGGAGAATAATACCTATTGAAATGTTGAGCTATTACTAACAGTTGAATGTAATTTGAAAATTTAAATAAAGTTATTTTTTTCTAAAGACATTTCATACTAAACATTAATTTGATGGAAGTAGTCCAATATATAAATACAACTAAAATATCATCATCGCAAGCTTTCAGGGAAACATTTTATAACACATATTTGTCTTGAATTGTAGGAGGTTAATTCTGTTGTAACAATTTAGTTTTACTTGAAATTATATATATATATATAAAATGTTTTGTTATTATATTGCTAAGAAATTTACAAACATTTTTTTAATAAAGCATGTCTCAGCTTTACTCAACAGCAGTCATTAGGCAGCCAGAAGCTCAGACTGCCTTTATTAAGCTGCTATTCAGGAATAACATTCACTCTTTAGCAAAGCTAGAGTTACAAGATTGTTTGTGAGTTGATGATTGTTTGTGGGTTATATCCATAGTGAGAGACAGTTATTTTAGTTTCTGTATTTTTAAATAGCAGCGATGGAATGCAATGAGAAAAAAAAAAAGCAAGAAAAAAATCTATAAAAATGTTTGATGAATTTTCTTCATTCTATGTTATTTTCTTTAAGCAAAAAAAAAAAGCTGAAAGTTCAATTACTATATTTTTAATAAAGTAAAAATGAGTAAACCAACAAACAAATAATTCATTTATTTGATTATAAAAGCAAGACTAAGGGAAAAAGCGGAAAAATAAGAGAAAAATAGATATATTTATTCAGTCCGACTGATGTTTAATTCAGCTCTGTATTTATCCAATGGTTTCATATGTTTTTTTCAAGTAGAAGAACGGATAATTCATCTATAAAATAAGTAAGATATGGTCAACTTATTGTTCCTTGACAATGTATCCCTAATCCTGAGCACAAAATAAAAAGTAAAAGCTTTGATCATCTGTATTTATTTCCCTTAATCCTTACATAATAACAGATTCTACATTAAAGTGTGCTAATTATCAAGTTGAAATTGCTAAATAAATAAGCAGTTCTTTAATATCTTACAAAATGCTTTAAAAGTAAACTACACTTATTTTGTATATTGAGGTCATTGTTAAACTATATAATCAATCACTATAAACTGTTAATTATAATAATTAAAATATTTACTAATTTGGATAAAATATATTTGTAAGTACTTAAAATAGTAAGTTAAATGTGAAAATGTTTAAAAAAACTTCACTCTCTTAAGTCAAAATGCTTTAGACTGGCTTATATATACTGTATATAGTAATTTATTTAAAGACGAAGGTGGAACCACCTTTTTCTTAAAAATCTCTGTCTAGTGTTGAGCCTTAAGAGCTATCTATACAGTCATTATTACATCTGATTGGCTGTTATATAAGCATTGTAAATGTGCATGTGAGAAGGTTTCAGCTTTTAATAATCATTACTGTAACTTTCTAAACTTCTATTTTTATGGTATTTTGATTTTATTTATATTTTATTTAACTGACTACAACAAGCAATTAATATTGTTTTATTCTGTTATTGTTACTATATAATAAAAACAATCATAAAGTGAAAATATATAATGTTAAATAGATGTTTAAATAGTAAATGCTGTTATATTAAAAAAGATACCTCACCCTGTTATTCGTCTGACAACATGATAATAAAAAGTGGTAACTATTTTCAAATTTTCTTTTCTTTATATAATAAAAACTTTGTCTTGAACAACTACTGCATGAGGTGCAAGAATAAATGAATCCATTTATCTATTATGAGTTATTTTAAACACAGATTAATTTTTATTTAACAAAGAAATGAAATTCCTTTTTATTTTAAACTTCATAATAAACACTTCATTAAACAATAAATATGCAGTGAAAACATTCACAAAGTAAAAATATATTACATTAAATAGATTATTTAAAAAGTAAATGATGTTGTTATTGAAAACAATCCAAAAAATTCAACACATTTTTTTGGATTGTCCATCTCTTAGCATTCTTATGTTTTTCATTGATGAAAAGGTAAAACGCTATTCTACTGACTCATTCTTAATCCAGAAAGCAATTAAAGCTGGCAATTTCACTAACATTAGATTAGCATTTTTCCTATCCTTTGCCATCTGGCTAATGAGATGTGGTTTTGTTCTGGGCAATGTGAATACCAGTACCCTTCAAGCATTTAAAACACTCATCAAGAGTAATACCATCAGAGATAAAATGTTCACTATGGATTAGCTGCACCAACAACCTGGACTGGCATCTCCATGTTGGTGCACTGATTACTGCCAAGATATCATTGATCAAATTAGTGTTTTGCCTCATCAATGCATTACCAAAATGAGCTCGGTCATATACGAGAACTTTCCCAGACTATCTAAAGACTACCAATTAGTGGATTGACACACCATCTACCTCAATGACAAAGGTTAATACTTTTAATCATGAACTGAACAGCTCACCTTATAAGAAAATGATGGACAGATCTCAAGATGCTTAGACTTGGACTGCCTGATAGGGATGTTCAAAGAGGCATGCATAATTGCTCAACTGGGACAAAGTGATGAACATATCTAGAACTTTCCTGAAGCATTGATTCAAAAACCTTGAGGTTTGGATGCTGTACATGGTTTCTCAGGTCACATCATGTATATATTCACTTCTCATTTATTTTCTGACATCATTTGGTATTCATTTAATCATCATTTTATAAAGAAAAGTAAATTTGCAAGTGATTATCACTTTTTTATTATGTATAATTGGATAACCAGCAGGATATGTGTTTCATTTATTATAATAACATTTACTATTTAAATGATCCATTAAACATTGTTCTTATCATTGCATGTGTGTGAATAAAAGATAATTTATTTTCATTAAATTTATGTACTGAATTTTCAATTTTTTTGATTGTCATTTGATTTTATTGCAATCATATTACAAATCAATCTCACTGAGTTTGAATCCATGTGTAAATGAAGAGATGCTGGAAAATATAAAAAAAACATAATATACAAAAATGTTGTAAGTTTATTTTATTTGTATATTATTAATATTTTAACTAAATACATTTGTCATTTGTATTTGCAATTTTGGCACAATAATTGTGTCTTACATAAACAGCAGTTTAACTTATAGTTTAATATAATCAATATACACCAAACAGCATTTCAATTCAGTACTGTATATAAGAATGTAATAATATGGTTTACAAAATAAAATTGGATTCTATAATATTAAGGTATTCTACAGTAATTTGTACAAACATATTTTAATTATATAATTGCCCATATCATTGTGTAATTTGTTAGTACATAATTAGGGTTTAGAAATAAGATTATTCTCACTTAAAAAGAAGAGTCCGTTGTAAACTCAAATTAATTGTATCTCAAATTAATGCTTAAGATTATTTTTTATAAAATTTGAATTATCATTTATTATTTATATAATATTTTGTTGATTAATATTGTTTTCTTTTGTTGTATTTATATTTTGATCAAATGCTTATGATATATGTTTTATAATATTTATCTATTATTAATACTAATATATATTATTAAATTTTTTACACCAATTAGAAAAAGTATATTTATAATGTGATATTTTGATCACTTGTAATATATATGATATTGTGTTTTAGGTAAAATATGTATTTTAAATCTTAAATGAAAGTTAAAATTAAATAATTGTTTAAATACTTGTTGTCACTAATTTAACTTTCATGTTTTACATCATATTTTATGAGGGCTGGAAGTCAAGAAATTGAATTTGCATTTTTGCCCTTTACTGAAAAACTTTGTGAACTTTTTTTTTCAGTTTTAAAATTCATGTATATATTTTTTCTAATATTCTAATTTCAAAAAAAATTCAAGAGATGTCAGGATAATCAAATAAACAGGTCTTCAAAGTTTATTAAATATTCTGATAATGGATACTATTATATATTTGGTGATCTCAAACTTTGTGAGATTACTTTGAGAAAATATTACAATAGTCTAAAAACTTGATTTTTTGGAATGTTTATGATTATTTTGTATAGTAATTGTGTAATAATTATTGGAAATCAAAAAAAATATTATTACATATTTATTTTTTAGAAAAATGTTTTATTTTTAAATAAAAAAGAATATATTCTTCTGAATAATGTTATTATAGAGATTATAGACATGGGAAATACAAATGTCTAGAGATGTCGTCACTTAACAGTCTGTTATAACATTTAGTGATATCATAAAAATTACAAAAAAAAAATTAAACTTTTGAAGCAAATATTGATAGATTTACTAGAGTTTAAAAATAATGCATTCAGATTTTTAAAACAAATATCAAACAAAAAAGATTTAGCTCATTTTGCAAATTGAATTGGCACCACCTGAAATTTGATAATGAAACAACACTTTATTTTGAGTAAAATCTAATTTTTAAAATAATTCTGAAAATCAAATGTGACTTTTTAAAATTTATTTAATTTCTAAAGAAAAATATCTATCAAATGAGGTTAAATTTATTATATTCTGAGAAATAATAATGGTTTAATATTATAGTGAAAGTTGAAAACTTAAAACAAGTGAGAACAAAGAAATCTGTCAGAATACTGAAGGGTTAATATAGTAATAATTGCTGCTGTGGAATGTGAGTTTTAATCTGAAGATATATTATAGATTATATAAAACTCAGTGTTAACTTTTAACATTAATTGCAGTTTAACACTCACAGATATATGTAATACTAAATAATACTTTTATCTTGGGTACATATAAACTCATGGCAATCACCAAATCTATTTAATTAATTTGTTAACTGCCCTCTAATAACTATAAAACTTGGTTTTTACAATAGGAAAATGAGTGAAATATCTATCAAATTAATATTATTCATTTCAAAATCAATTTGTAGTTATATAGGTTGATTTGAGATTGCATTTCTGCTGTAGTTCTGAATAACTCTAAATAAAAAAATTCAAAGTACAGTAGGAAATGGTCATTTTCTATTGTAAAAAGAAAGTTACTGGTCATGGCAGCTAGAGAATCATTCTGATATTAGACTTGGTGATTATGATATATATATATATATATATATATATATATATATATATATATATATATATATATATATATATATATATATATATATATATATATATATATATATAATGGAGTGACAAACTTCTAAGACTAAGTAAATTAAAGATAAAATGAATTCCTCATTAACATCTGCCACCCATTATTCAAACAACATTATGGATTGAAAATGAGAGTAAATTCAGATTTTGTCTACATCATGAAGAAGTTTATCACTCCATTTATTGTATATAACTGAAATCTGTGTCATATTGGAACTATAATATGGAACACAGAAATAAACCATACTGATTTACTTTTTTTAGTTCAAATTTTAAAAAGAGATAAGAAATATTTAATAGGAGATTGAGTAGCTGCAGCATCATGCATAAACTGGTATAATGTTTAAAGATTGGAAGTTTCTCAATCTCGACTAAATGTGGAAGTACAACATCTATTTGGTTTATTAGAATTATTATTTATAATGCATATTGCATAAAATATGCATAGTTGTTGTCAGTAAGGCTAACTAAAAATAAAACAAAATAAGACAGGATTTAATATCTATCTGAACTTTCATACATCTATCACCAAGCCAATTTGAGTTTCATAAAAACAGTTATATCAAGCTGGTAATTCACAGTAACTAATGCTTGATAGAATTATTATGGTATAAAGCAGTAAAGTTACAAATACAAAAATGTCACTGAATGATGAATCATGCCCAATTATTGTTCATGTTTTTGTCAATTATTCTGATAGTTCATGTCTGTAAATTATACATGGATGCTTATCACTGTATCTGTCCTTTTTATTGTGATTCTCGATGTTAGAATCGTCATAATTGAAATATTATGATTTTACATTTTTTTAATTAATAAGTATTTGTATGAATTAGAGAAATAAAGCATTTGGATGGACATTGTTCATTCCATAAAAAATAAAAACATCATGGTTATCTTTCATGAAGGTATTGAATCAATTTATATAACTAAAGTATCCAAACAAAGGATTTAGAAACATGATTAAAATTCCTCAAGGCTTTTTCAATTTATTTATGACTTTTTTTTTGACATTTGTAAAATAACTTTAGAAAATATTTTGATGGTATATAATTTCAATTCATAGAGGATATAATTTTTATGTATATGTTGACTTTACATTTCACTTCTAACATTTTGGCTGGAATTTAACTGCATCATTTATGTAATAAAGATTTCTGTATTACTCCCACAATAGCTGAACAAAAATTTCTGTCTAAAATGAATAATGAGCAGGCGTTTACACAGATAAATGTAAACACTGTATTCAAATTTTTACCTCAATAATTATCATTTTAAAAAACATGCAGAAACAGAAATATAAATCCCCCAGAAGTGCTACTTCTGCTTCAAAAGTTTTCATTTAAGCAGCCAAACCTCTTTCTCATCATTGTTAAACTTTAAAATTATAGAAAATTAGATCAATGTAAACAAGATGTGCAAATCTAATTATCATGTTGTTTACATTGCTTGAGTGCTTTTCTACCAAAATTTTAGCAGTAGTGATAGAAAAGAGGCTACAGACACCACCACTAGACAATTTGACAATAGATGATAAAATATTTTTCTATGTTTATTTCCTATATAATGTAGTCATTTAATAAGATTTCAAAATTATTAAAACGAAAAGATAGATGGCCACTGGCCTTTCTATCTTTTCCAAAGACTTTATCATGTGGTTGAGTGTTAGTATTCATTCATTTATAGTTAAAATCTTCAAAGCGCATGTGCAACAGCTTAATGCTGTGTTAAATATTAAAATGATTATGGAAAGTTGACCATTTAAAGCTGTTGTAACATCTCGCTTATTTAGCTTCTTTAGTTCTAGTTTACATTGTTCTAAATTTCGGTCTATTTAAAATCTTATGTTGAAAAATAAGATTACATTTTCCAGCTGTTTAATTTGGAAGTTTTGCAAAACAACTAGAGCTGTTAGAAGATTTAAGATAACTGATGACAAGGATTTACATTTACTTTCAATATACTTTTTATATATTGCAATTCAATTTCAAGATAGAATAAATGATCATTAAATAATCATTAATAAAATATACTTTGAAATCGTAAAACATACTATTAATAGATCATTTAATATATAGAGGGGGGTACAAAAGTAAGTATACAGTGTTTATTATGGAAAAAACAATAATTTTTTAATTTAATAATTTTATTAAGTCACAATAAGAATAACATACAAATTACAAACAAGTACAAGCTCTTAGGTGCTTGAATTGCTGGCCTTCAGCATTTTCATATTCTTTTTTTTTTTTTAAGTGTCATAGCATCGGCCGGGATGCAAACCCGCAACCCAGGCAACTGCCTGCAATTGCAAAGCAGTCGCACTGACCTCTCGGCCACCAATGCAAGACAGCATTTTCATATTCTTGAAGTTTAGTTTCTACATTTAACCACATCTTGACACAGGGTTTTTTATTATTAAAATTTTTTTGGCACTCTTCTCTTGTGAATGTGCACATATCATCAACAGTGCATAGTTTTCATGAAATTACTTTATTTTTGATAACACCTCAAAAGGAAGAAATCCATTGGGATGAGGTTGGTAATTGTGGTAGCCATTCAACTTGTCTTGGTGACCTATACATTTATGGAGTAATTCTTTGTCAAGAAACTCACATAATGTTACAGCATTGTCAGGAAGAGTTCCATTTTGATGAAAATAGAAGTCTTCATTGTCATGCTGTAGCTGCAATTATGGAATGGCAGTGCCCCCCATATTAAAATATATACTGTGAGTAACAATTGTGTTGAAAAAGATAGATCCAATAATTCTTTTACATGAAAGACCCACTCAAACTGTAAACATAGGTTGATTCAACTGTTTTCGAATTGTTACATGAGGTTGGTTTTCTGTTGAATATTAGACACAGTTATGCCTATTAACACCAACAAAAAGTTTAAAATTTCTTTATTGGACCTTTTTTTTTTCATTTAAATATATTTCACAGAATTATAAATGATAATCTGGATCATCCTCTCATAATCCATAAAGTAGTATTGGCTGATACATTTTCGAACCTAAATGTTGCATCAGTGATTCAAGTGTAACTTAATAGAAGTACATTTTTTTGATTTTTTGGGGGCTTTTGGTACATGACTGTGTTTTAGCATTTCATTTTTATGGGTAGTAACACAGTCTGGTCAAACACTCTTTGGTGCATTACAAATGGATCCCATTTGATAAAATTTATCATGTATTCCATAAATTGTCAGTCTATTTGGTGGAAGTGTAATAAATTCCTCAGCCCATTTCTGTATATCGTTTTTAGTATTCTCTGTCTTCTAATAGTGATTGATTCGTCACTTACTTTTATCATTGTTTAAATTACCTGCCATGGTTATCTGAAAAAAGAGCAAAACAGTAAAAGACATAAAATATTAACAAATAAAATAAATAATAAAGAACTTTATGTAACTCTTACAACTGTATATGTACTTTTGCACCCTCACCCACATAAATATATATGTGTGTTAAATTTTCTCTGAAAGCAGATTGCGAATCAAAGGCATCAGGTTATGTTACCAAACCACAAATATTGATTATTATTGCCAATATTTTGTGTGCATTTGAATAATAAAATATTTGTAAAAATAAACTTTTTATAATTTAATTTACTTATAATAAATAAATATTATTTATTTACATATACTCTTAAATATGTTTCAATATCAACAAGCTAAAACTAAAATATCAAAAAAGCATTTACGTACTTATTTAAATACTTATTTTAAGCTAAATCGAATTTTCAAAATAACTTTTATTAATTTTTAATATTTGATGTATACAATTATTGAGTTATCATATATTTCAATTTTTTTTTTTATTAAATGTAACCATATTTTCATAAAATATTTATAAATTAATTATTTAAAATGTGCTTTAAATTTACATTTTGAAATATTTATTTATTTTTTTAAATAATGTTTTACTAACTAAAAATGTATTTATTGGTTTTTAAATTAAATCAGCAAAGAATACTTTACATAAACATTATATATACAAAAACAAACTACAAAACAAAGTTATATTTTCTTTTTAGAATTTTACAAATAATAAAAAATTAATTGATAGAATAAGCTAATTAATATATTTTCACTATAATTATTAAATAATTTTAAGGTAATTTATTTTAGTTACATTTTTTCTTTTATGTATAAAGCAATCAAATCAATATATTAAAAAAAAACTATTTTTATTATCAATGACAAATAACTAGAATTATAAAAAGTATTTTTCTTATTGATTAGATAGATGATAAGTCTTATAACAAGGTTAAACCATAATTATTATTTACTAACAAGTATCATTGCTATAATCACAATTCATTAATCCTAAAATAACATTATAGAAACTTCACATAGTAACTTTTTATGGCTTATGTAATTAATTTTTCAGCTAGTAAAAATAATAATTATAAGAATAATTTTAAGTCATGTATATACATTATGCATGTCTAAATCAATTCTGATAATTTTTTTAAGACTTATTTTGTTAAATAAAAAAAAAACTTCAGATTGCTTACATTTATCTGATAATGATAAATAAATTCTAAGGATTATAAAGTAAATTATATTTGGGTAGCAATAGTTACTTCATTTTTTGCTCTCTGTATATATTTTAATAGTATGGACTCTTTGGAGTTAACCTGGGGTGATAGAACTCATCATCATCATACCTCGTCATGAATAATAAATAATAAAAATAAATCAACATACTAACAGTATAAATAAGTTTGCCAGGACCATAACAAAAGCAATAATCATACCTCGTCATGAATAATAAATAATAAAAATAAATCAACAGTCAATCTTGTGACTGGATTTGAAATGGATCTACTGAATACCAGGCTAATTGTCTAGCTCTTGCTAGTTTGGGGCAGATTATTTGGAGAATAATTTGGATTCACAAACTTAAGTACTAATCCATAAGAATATAAACATGCTGATCATCATCAATGCTCTGATTATTTAATATTATTAATATATTGGCCAACTATAAATTTAATTTTTAATAAATATTAAACTAAATAAAATATGGTGCATGGATTTTAAAGAATATCCCCTTTGTTCCAATCCAGAATCATCAACTAGATATTCATAAACACTAGATATATCCCCCTTTTATATAATAGTCCATTATGCACAAATCTAGTTCATGAACAAAAGTTTTATAACTGTTATTGTGAATAAGAGATACAATACAAAATAATATTTTAAATCTATTCTATGATTGAGTAAATTCACTGAAATAACTTTAACAATGAAATATCAATTTATTAATAATAATGAAATTAAGGTTGGTAGAATATGGATATACATATAAATTAACACTTCTGATTTAGATTAATATAAAAAATCCATTATTACATTGTAATTTACAAATAGGTTTCAATTGTTTTACACGAAGCACACTTATACACAGATGCATAATATAATAATTTATGAACATATTTCAATTGTCATATAATAATAAAAATATGATTAATTTTAACATATATGTGTCGACTTAACACACATCTATATAACCACATAGATGTGCCATAACTATGAAAATTACGTATAATAATAATAAATAATTAAGGTATCACATGACTGTTTTCACATATACTGATATTTATATCAAAATAATAATCTTACTAAAAATATATCTCACAATTAATTCCATGTTGTAAAAATATATAGAATTCATACATATAGAGAAGTACTCAGTTTGTACTATATAATAATTTAAAAATAATATGAATCAGTTATTAATTTATTAATTATCTAATGATAATTTTTTTTTTAAAAAAAAGGAATCTTAATTCTTTGACAGTACTTCATAAAAAAATTCTTTTTCTTTTTTAACAGGTTACTCTTGATTAATTATAAACATCTTAAAAAATACTCCAGAAAGTCTTTTGTTTTTTAATCTAGAAAGATTTTTGGAGTTTACTTTTTCAAAAAATATACTGGAAATGCATCTCAATTTTTGCTATATATAGTCATTTACTTAAAAAAAAAACGGTAATTTAAATAATTACAACTGTCATTCTTACTAAAGAAATTATATGAAATAACTCATCACTTGTACTTTATATATATGACACAATACCTTTATCTTAATTTTCTGCATATATATAAAACAGTAAGCATATAAATTAATTCTTCAATAATCTGATGGTTTTTCTGGGTAAGCTAGTTTCTTCTAAACAGCAGACTGGTTTATTATTTTTGGGAAAGGCATAATATAGGTAATTGTTGGCCAGCAGTGAGCTCCCTTCAGTCTCTATGCTGTCTAATACACATATATATTGGCTGTGGAGACATAAAAACTGGATGTAGCTTCCATGGGAATCCAAGCTCTACCATTATTGCATTAGTAGCAGAATCTGGAACCATTGTCTTGCCTTCAGTTATATCTTCATGACAGTAGTAATCTGTGTAAAACTCTTAAAGACTCCTCTAATCTTTTTTAGCATTTTTATAGTCAAAGTGAAAAAGTATACAGTAATTAAAAATATGCTTTGTCTATCTTGATTGAAAAAAGCTAATGACTGTTTTCAATTCACTTTATTCCATTAACTACTTCAGCTTCAAGCCGCCATATTGAACTTTTTAAAATACTGGCCTGATACACAATTTTCACAATAACTTCAGTTTGAATTATGTTAGAGCAAAAACAATTACATTGCTAGAAACTAGAAAAACTAAGGAAAACAATAAGCATAAAATAAATAGTGATAACTATATAAAAAATAAGGAAAAAAAGAAATTTTCACAACCGAAATAATTATTATTTTATTGTTTGTTCATAATTTGAAAATTAACATTAACTAAAATGCAAATTACATCTTCAGTGATAATTTCTTTGTATTCCTCACCAAAAAATCTTTCTAAAGATATATAATAAGTCTTACCTGAGATAATCCATAGCTTTACAATGTCCGAAAATGTTCCTATAGGAGTTCTTCATTTTTATCTTCTACCCCAACTGTTGCAAATTGTCAAGGCGCCTGGCAGAAAAGAGTTCTCCCTAATAAAAGATAAAAAATAAAAAAATTAAAATTCTAACAGAATATAAAAATAATGAAGGAAGTGGAAAATTATTACTTACCATTATAAATACAATAAAAAAATAAAATGTCATCATCATCATCATAGTACAGGTATATTATAAAAGTGGTGTATATGTATGAATCATGAAAGTTCTGCCAATGGTTATGGGAAAACTCAAAAGCCTATTAAACAAGATGCACTATTTTGATTTTAGACTTTGGATAAACCAACCTTGTTTATAACATCATCATCATCATACTGAATAATCATTGCCAATACAGAAAACAATTTACAAATTTCTCATTTCAAGAGGCAGACAATGATTACTAAAAAGGTTCTATGGCAGATATTTATATAAAAAAATGTTTATATTCTACCTCTTCCAAGATACGTCTTCCAGAGAAGCATACCTGTTCATATATGCTAATATAAATATGCAAAATATTTCATCATGCCAGATCTTGTTTACCAATTGGAAAAAGTAATCAGTAATGATCTTGAAACAAAATTCTAATAAGGAAGGCAATCAGACAGTCATATGCCTATAAAGTATAAAATGAAGTTAGTAAAAAAACAAGTTAATAAAACAACAAATAAAAACTAAATTAGTAAAACAAAAACAATGAAAACCATGTTAGTAAAACAAAAATTAGTAAAAACAGAATAAAAAAAATTACTGCATTATATACAATCAATTTGCTAGAGAGGAATAAATTGTAAATAGTCTTGAATCAGTGTGTCAACCATTCATCCATTGTGCTGGTAGCTAAAACAAACCAACAAAAAAAAAAAACAATAATAAAAACATTACCTTTCATATGTGCTACCTATCACAGAGTAAAAAATCAGTCAGTCATTTTTCTTGAGTGGCATATTTATTAGTTTCTCTGATAATAGTTGATAAAGTTTTTTATCAAATAACATTAAAAAAAATCTAAAATTGAATACTTACCTACTATAGAAAACTTCAAACCTGGAGTTTTAGTAAAATTCTCTACATTCACAGGTTTGCAGGTTACGTTCGGACACAGATTACTGTTACTAGATGAAGGGCCTGGCCAATTGATATCGTTGGGAATACTTGTTGACGGGCCTGGTGTATTGATATCATCCAGAAAAGCACTCGTAGTTTTTTTCTTTTTGGCTGGTAAAGTAGTTTCTTCTTCTGATGACGAAAAATATTCTTCAAGATCACTATAACTAACACTATCCTCGGAGTCAAAGGGCTTAGATGGGACAAATTCATCACCGCTAAAATAATCCGTATCAGAGGCCATCATGTCCCGTTCATTTATTTTGCGTACTTTTCTTTCCGTTAATCTAACAAATTGTGAAAAAAAATTTTAAAAAAATTGACCTTATTCGCAAAAAAATTAATAAAAATTTTATTTTTTAACTTACAGAAAAATGGCGACTACCTACGAAAAGAGGAAAAAACAACGAAGAGAATTATGGTATAGGCGCATGTGTAGTCCTTATAGTTTTTCCGTAATTTCAAACAGAAAAACGAACTTCAACAAACGAACATTAACGAGCGCAATCGTCGCCGACAAACCGGAAGTAGTTAAAAAACAACTTTGTAGCAATTTTATCAAAATATATTATGTAAGCTTTAATTAAAAAAATTGCTAATCAGAATAGATAGTGAAATGTTATAATTATCAGTATATCTACTGTAACATATAAAACATGCTTGTTTTAATTTCAAAATCAGAATTAATAAAACGTTAATTAGACCTTTTAAAATGTTTAACTTATAATAGATTTTTTTAAATTCAAAATTATTTAATCCTTAACTGTTATTCCAGTGTAATATAAAAAATATCTAAAAAAATTGAGTTTATTTCTACTTTTTTTTTCAACTTTATATATATACATTCCCATGTACTAGTATGTTGTATGACATAAGACACATAACTGTCTCAATATATATATATCGTTTATTTATATACGTTGAAAATATATTGGCATTTGGTAAAAGCTAAAAAATAAAAGTAAATTTAGATTTTTTTTGACTAATTTTTTTTTTAAAAAAAAAAACGTACAATGAAAGTTAAATTATTCTTTCATTTTTTTTATGTAATTAGAAATAAAAGTTAGAATTGGAGAGAACAAAAGACACAAATTACCAATCTAGATAAGAGAAAGTAAAAATATTTCAACTAATTAAAGATGGCAGAATTATGCTGAAAAAAATAAAGACTTTGTAAGATAAATTTTATAAAGAATATATAAGATTATCAACGTATATTTTGACAAACAAAAGATATGCGCAGAAGTCTGAAAACTAGACCTCTAGTATAAAAAGGAGGGATTCGGTTGGAGGAATGTCTTGTTCATTTGTTTCTCTAGTTGGTCTTGGATAACAATAATATATCCAAGATTGCTCTATGCTGAAGTAATTCAGCATGGCGGAGTGAACCGGAGCTTTTGAAGACATCGTGCCTGAAGATGTATACCAGAAAAGCTGTCGTGACTGACTAGAAGAATAGACTGCAAGATCAATTAATAATCAAAGGCCGTGAGCTCATTTTAACCCCGAAAAACTATGCATAGTTATCTACAACCATTGTTAATTCACTAAAACTTACCGGTAAGTTATACTTCATTACTCCTGATTGTGACCAAATTAAATGTTTTCAAACATTTTCTAAAAGTATGTTTAAACAATCCTGATAGAGACATTAATTTTCTTGTACAAGAGACATTCATTTTTTTAAGGAACTTTCTAGAAGAAATTTAGATATGAACAGTAATTGTAAAATTGTTTTTTATTAATTGATTCACGTCTGAGTTGTGTTCTCTCTAATTTACTTGATAAGTAATTTATTTCAAATATTTTTTTAGTCTATTAGAATAAAAATATTTCTAAAACCAATTTTCATTTGTGCATTATTAATAATAATTATTATTTTTTATTATTAGTCTAATGAGATTTAAAACGTAATTTACCTTTGCCAATATGTTTCAATAAGCCCAGGAATAATAATCTTAAAAAAATAATTCTCGTTACGGTATGATGTAATACCGATTAGTTTAAAAATATATTTTCTTTTTAATTTTCGAGATGCTATGTGACAGTTCAGTGGGTTCTTGCAGAACTCTGGTGCCTTTCAAATAAATTAAAAGCTGATGTCGTCGATAGCATAATTCTCAACAATTACAAGACTGAGTTGATCAGGAAATATAGCTATGTTTTTAATGGAAATCAAAATACAACTTTCTTCTTTTTGACATAGCTTGATCAACTTGTGCACAATTTATATTAGCATGTAGAGGCCTAGAAAAACGGAAAATGTTATAATATATATATATATTGAGACAGTTATATAAATATATATAGTTAAGATTTTACTTCATTAACACTTAAAATAAATTAATATATATATATATATATATGTGCTCTGCACACAGATAATGAAGCTATTAATTGTCTATGAAATTATTAAAATTTACCACCAAATGCTTTTGGGACAGTTTATAGTCCCATATTCATGGTGGCTTATATTCAATTGATATCTATACATAAAATGTAAAGTTAGGGAAGCTTACTACATTGTAAGTGACCTATCAGCAATCAACAGAAGAGAGGCCTGCTTTTCCCTATTTCAAAAATGGTCCATGTAACATCTGCATATAAATTTGCATTAATATTATAGTTATCACTTGAATGTAAATCACCAAGAATATGGGACTATAAACTGTCCTGAAAGCACTTGACAGTAAATTTTAATAATTTCATAGACAATTAATAGCTTCATTATTTGTGCGCAGAGCACATATATAAATAATACATTTTTAATGAATGTTTAGATGGAAGTATTGAATGTGTGGAGTTATCTTTTTAAATTAACTTAATTAGAAAGCACTAAATCTAGAACAACTGCTCCAGGCTAAGAGTCAAAGTAAACTGACATAATTCTAAAAAAATTAGTTACAGAATGATCAGAAAATAATCTTTATTTCTATTACAACTATAATATATATATATATATATATATATATATATATATTACAACTATAAATATAGTAAAGTGAGCATTGAGAGTCCTACAGAGAGAGTATCTAGTATAGTTTGTACCCCAAACAATAAATGCAAATACCACTGCCATATGGAGTAAAGGGTATATTTTATTACATCCAAACAGCATTTAATAATTGTCCAATATTGTTAACTAATAATGCCTGAGAATTCAACTTAAGTAAAAGTTTTCTATAGAATATATTCTCTTATAATACTTTGCAGACATATCTTATTTGTATATGTAATCTTCTAATAATTTATTCATGTGTTTATTAATTTTTTTTTTATTAGAAATATATTGCATGTGTTTAATATATGCTATATCGTCTGATTGAGCACCTCGGATAAATCCAATACTTTGTTCTGCAAATATATCATTCCGCTCTATTTAATATCTGTAATCAAATACTATATAGAGTTCAAATATTTGAGGCTAATAAACTATTATGCATTAATTATGCATTAATGAATTATTAAATATTACTTTCAAAAATATGAAGTAAGATTTAAAATGAAAACAAAAACAAGTTTTATTCACAAATTAAAAAAAAAATGTATATACGTAAATAAATACATAAATGGGTTGCTTTAACAATTATTATTGCCAAGATAAAATTATTTAAAAAAAATTATAGTTATTATAGATAAAACATATATGTGAGTGGCAAAAAAATCATATAAACATATATATATATATAGCATGTGTTTTCCTGAAGGTTTGTGATAACAGTACAAATATAGCATGTGTGTATTGGATCAATGTTGAATCTGATTATTTGATCGTAATTTTTAAGCTTAAATATGGCAAAATACAATTTACTTTTATTAATCGAAATGTTGTTGGCCAGACGTATTTGATAAGTTTCGATTATATTACTGAACTGATTACTAGTCTTAGAATACACATAAAAGGAATTCTGAATAAATATCTGGCTAATAAATTCGTCTGGAAACATTAACAATAAAAGAATGGGTGTCATTTTCTAACGCTTCATGTTTTCATACTTTTCATGGCAAAATATTCTAATAATAATAATCATCTTACACTCATTAAATATATGTATATGAAGGGGGTGGGGCTCCTTACTTTAACCTCTAATTGGAATCCTTTCTTCAGGTCCCCTTAATTATAAATTCATTTATTTCCCTAACTTCATTTCAATAACAACTTAGTAAATAACAATGAACTTAGAGGAGTACAACTTTGATTTTAACCTTTTAACCGCTAATTATATTATTGGTTGTATGAGGTAAAAATCAAATCTTTTAATTGGCCAACTCACAAACTGAAGACAAAGCCTATTGTTAAAACATATTCGCCTATAATATTAAATTCAACTCAGATACGTTTATAAAAAGTATATTATTAATTTTTCAGGTTATGAAGAAAACGAAAGTTCTTTCAAAAATAAATTGCTATTTATTTATTCTAAAATATTCAATTTTGGCAACATAAAAGCTATAATATAAACAAAAAGATCGACTTTTACGTTATAGAAAAGTAAATATTTCTTTTTACTACAGCTTCAATATTTTTACAAAAATCTTCGATATTTTTCGAAAATAATTTTGTTTTTTTAGTTTATTTTTTAAAAATTATTTTTAATTTGTCAGATTATACTTTTTTTAATACTTAAATCACATTCAAAATGAAAATCTCAGCATTTATCTTTATTTTCTTTGATCAGGCGGTTTCTTTGTTTTTTCCAGCCAATCAGAATGTCTTTGTCGGCTGAGAACTGGCTGAGAGCCAATCACCAATAAGCTTCTTTCTTTGTTTAGCTTTAAATGCAGTTTTTATTTATTTTTTACTTGTAAAAGAATTCGGAAGAGGGCACCATCTGATAGAGCTTTTAAAAACCTATTTAAAAACATATTGAACGAATATTTTTGTATAAAAACTCGCAGAGTTAGAGTGATGTCAGATGTCTATGAGGAGCCTCGTAAGAGGCGGGAAAAGGGTTAATAAATAAATAAACAATTCAATTTCCAAATATTATATTCACACATATCCAGTAATGGATGCATCATACAATTGTGTACAAAAATATTGATACAAATTTACTATAATACTTTTTATTTATTCTGGCACAGCTTCATTTTTTTTTTACTTGAGATCTAAATATAAATCTTTTTTTTTTTTAAAAAAAAAAAAAAAAGCAAACAAACAAATATAAGCATGATAAAAAACATTTTTTTTTTTAATTTATTTTTTTATAATAGATGAACTAAACAGTCTTTTTATTCGGGATGATTGAGAATGAACATTCACAGTGAAAATGACCGACATGTAGAATCCAATGTTCATTAGCAATATATAATGAGAGATTAGTAGCTGGTCATTTCCGTTCTAACAGTAGTTAAAATCATTCTAACAAAAGTTCTTTGAGCAAATAAATAATGTATTCAAATAGCATAAATTAATTCTTTTTAAAAGTAGTTTAGCAAATTTTAATTAGTCATTAGACAGAGCTCTAAAATTTCCTTTAATAAAATTAGAATGCAAATTCAGAGAAAACAGAACGAAATCATGTCACTTACTAATTGACTAAAATGTTATTTCAATCATTTTAAAAATTGATGACTTGGATAATAGTTTTTTAGCCAGGTGATTTTTGGCAAACTAAATAATTACTGAGTCCTATTGTTGACTTCAGCCTGGAAGGATTTATTTTTCTCCCTTTTTTTAGAATAATAGCAATTGTAGTCTGTCTTTTATGAATTTTGATTCAATATCTTTCTATTGACATCAGTAATGGCATAAAAATTTTGAACATTTAAAATTTATTCTACATATATATTGAAATTCTAATCGTTCTAGAAAATTTCCATAGCCATTTCTATATATTTTTCAAACACATAATTTTAAACAATAATTATTTACAATATTTAAGGTAAATAAATAAAATGAATTATATTAATTACATTAATAAACACTTTATGCTATTATTAAAAATAATATTATTTTTGTTGCCCTTTTGAGTGAATTAAATTTGTTTAAAATGATATTAAATTGCAAGAATAAGATAATTCAATATATGCACATTATTTTTGTTATTTTTAATAAAATTTGCTGTCATCCATTCTACATTCATGTATAAATAAATAAATGGTACTTGAGAGTTTTCAAGTAAACCAAGATGGCAGCCTGTATTTTTGATAAATCTACAGTTTCAAGGGCCTTCAAAAAATGTTTACAAAAAAAAATGCCTGCTAGAAAATGTCATATTTAATAATTACATTTTATTTTTTATTTCTGTTATTTTTTTAAAAAAAGAAATCACAGTAGAAAAATTAATTATAACATTTATAATTTATTTTCTTTTTTAGGATTAACTTATTAACAGAAGAATAAAAAACACACAATATTTACACTTTATTTATATTAACAGAGAGCAATCATATCATGATCATTAATGCACATTTTTTGGAAGGGCAAAATCCTACACCTCTTAGGAACTAATCTACTCCATCATGTTTTGTAATAAGAAAGTCCCAAAGAAACACGAAATTGAACCAAAGTATGACAATGTTAAGAGTGTCTAATCATTTTCCACATTATATTACAAGTAAAAAAAAAAATTGAAATAAAGCTTTTTAATGAAATTTATTGAATTTTTTTTTATTTAAATTTAACAATAAATTTGTTAATTTTGTTTTAATTTAACAACTGGCATACTTTTGATGGATTATAGGCCCTTGAAACTGTATATTTAGCAAAAATATAGGCTGTCATCTTGGTTTACTTAAAAACTTGCAAGTATCAAATCAATAATATATATGCATTTTATCCACATGTATATTTAAAGGTATACAGACTATGTCATATTTGAAATAAAATATTATCCCTCTTAACTTATTTTTAATGCTAATAAACAAAAATATTGATACTTTATTTAAAAAAGAAACTCAATATTATTCTAATCTATTGGATATAAAATAATGTATTAATGCTGTGTACATACACATATATGGTTTATTTTATTAAAAAATAAATAAAAAATGTATGTGTACAAGCTTTTAATGTTAATGATAAAATAATCGAGAAAGAAAATAAATAATTAATTATATAAAAAAAGACAATAATTATTGGAAAGTGCAACAGGCTAATTTGCATCTTAAGAAAAGTTACTTTATAAAAATTGGAAAAACTGATAAAAAGTATGCAGAAGAATTAAATGAGAATGGAAGTAAAATAAAATTGTGTGTAAAAAACTAGTGGAAAGATATATAGTGAAAGTGATGTTATTCTGAGTATTAATAAAGAAGAGTTCTAGTTCAAGACTCTAATTGGATTATCTTTAAATTAATGTGTGAGCAGTAAGGTGCTTACAGAATTATAGAGTCATAAACTATTGAGTTAGAGATTATATATATATATATATATATATATATATATATATATATATATATATATATATATATATATATATATATATATATATATATATATATATAAATCTCTAAGAAGATTTGAACTTTAAAGATATCTGAGTGATCTCATTCTTAAACTGGCAATTAGCAAGTTGAATTATTAATATTTTACTAATATTATTATCATTATTCAGAGTACATATACTCTTGAAGTTTTATTTAAGATTTGTTATTTTTTTATTTAAAAAAACATAATTAATCAGCTGCAACTGACTGTTTGGATCTGAATATATTATTTCATGCAGTTTGACAGTCTAGTCTGTGGGATCTAAAATATTATTTTGGCAAAATGACAGTTTAACCTGTGAAGGCTAAATAAAGTATTAGTTGGAGATATTAAATTGTAGTGTAGTTATCTTAAAATTCAGAACAATATGGCAACAACATTTGATATATAAAATCTAAATCAATGGCAAATATATGTGAATTATATTGAAAAGTACATCCTTATGGATGGTATAACTGATAATAAACTTAAAGTTGCAATGCTGTTATGGATGTCCAGTATAGATATTTTGAATATGACACATCATTTATGTGATCCCAATTCAACTGAGGAAATATCCTGTAAAGAGTTACTGATAAAACTAAATACACAGATTAAACTCATAACATCAAAATTTACAATACACCTTTATTTTCGAAAGAGGATACAGTCACAAAATAAAAATATATGCAGATATGACTTGGATCTATGAATATTAGCAAAGAATTGTGAATTTAAATTGTATTGACAAAATGCTGCTATATCTTCTAGGTCAGTTACTATAGGTAATAAAAGTCATAAAGCTTAGTAAAAGATTATTAAACAAGATAGAATTAACATACACGATTGCTATTAAATGGTTATTAGCTATCTGAATCCATTGTAAACCATATGAAAACTTTCAGAAATGTGAACAAAAATGATTCTTCATGTGTAAATGCAGCAAAACAATGAAAGATAAATAAACAAAGGCATTTCTTACTTGTTATTGTTATGGGAAAAAAGCCATATTAAAAAAATCTGCTACTAAAGTTTAAATGCTATAGCTGTGAATTGATAGTCCATTTGTCCAAGTCTGCAATAAAAATGTCAAATGTCTAAAGTTGATTTACCATTGAATAGTAAGTCAAAAGGATGAGTGATGAAAAATGTCAAAATTTGGGAAATAAGTATCAGACATTTTAAAACTGCTACAGTAAAAATAAATGCTCCAAAAACATTTTTACCACTACACAAGTTGAAGTCTAAAGTTAAAAAGAAAAATGATTATTTAGAAATTGTAAAATTTACTGTAAGTCAAAACATATGGATTAAAAATATAATAAAGAGGAAATAGCTACCAGGGATAATAATAAAAATAGTATCTGAGTAAATATGAAAAATAAAGTTAGACGATGGCTATTTATTTAAATATCATATTAACCATATTAAAGAAAGAAGAATAGAATCACTAGAAAATATAGTAGTTATTCAAAACTCAGAGAAAAGAAATCATACTGATAATTCTGATGAAACTGAAATAAAGACTCAACTGAGCTCTCCTATTCAAGAAGAAACCGTCAAAATCAATACTGAGAAAAGGGAAAATACTATCTGAGCCAGAAGAAAAAATAGAATCTCTACAAAGTCTACATGAGAACAGAAGAGAAAAATAAAGATACAAGACTATGTTGTAAATGAAATAGATTGTATTTTATATAAATCAAAACTATAAAAGTGATGAATAAAATTCTGCATATTTCAGGAGTAAAGTTGGGAATGCTACATATACACATATATGGTTTATTTTATTAATGAAAAAATAAAGGTGCATGTGTACAAGCTTTTAATGTTAATGATAGAATACTCTAGAAATAAAATAAATATTTAATTATGCAGAAAAAGAAACCAATTCTGGAATGTGCAACAGGCTAATTTATATGTAAAGAAAAAATTACTTTATGCAAATTAGCAAAACTGAAAAAAAAAATCTGCAGAAGAATTAAGTGAGAAGAGAAATGACATAAAGTTGTGTGTAAAAACTGGAAAAAAAAACTAGTGAAAGTGAAATTGTTCTGAATATAAATAAAAAAGAGTTCTAATTCAAGAATCTAACTGGACTGTTTCTAAATACACCTGGGTCTTATTTTACGTGATAGATAGGTTCCTTAGAAAACACACACAAGTGAAATCATGCAAAAATAGATGTAACTTACCTTGAAAAAGGGGAGATATGGACTGTGATTTTTCAAAAATCACGTAAAAGCAAAGCACCAACATAAAATTACTTTAAAATTTGCGCGCAAAAAAAATAAGGAAATAAAATATGACTAATAAAAAATTTCAAATTTGAAAAAAATTGATACAAGACAAACTTTTTTTAACTATAATATTTAATTTTATTCAAAACAATATATTTTTATGCATAATTTACAGTAATTTACATTTTTTATACACGTTTTAATTATTATCACTATTTGCCGATAAACAGGTTCAATTGCAAACTGGTAAAAAATCAGATTATTCACAAGAGGAAATACAACTAGCACCAACATCACTCTCACATTGTGTTAATGGTTTTCTGGTGATAATGTAATTAGTAATTAATCTAACAACTAAAAATTAAATTCTTATTTTTGTCTTTAATTTTTTAATTTTCAATTTTAATTGTGCTCACTGCTATTACTCACCTTTTAAAAATAAACTTGCGGACACTAAATGATTAATAATTGATTACGCTCTTTTTTAAAAAGCAAAAACAGAATGTGATTTAAAATTCAAAATTAAGACGCACAATGTTTGAACAAATTTACATTATAATCTTGTAAAATTTAATGTGTGTATACATAAAATGTGGAAATCATGATTTTAATTTCATTATTGCATAAAATCTTACTATTATAAAGCACTGAAAATATTGAAATTACTAAGATGAAAGTTGAATTCCAATAATGTGCTATTACTTTCAATATATGCAAAATATATTATTTAAAGTAATAGTGCATTATCGGAGTTCGACTTCCGGAGAAACGTGAATCGCATAACTTCAAAATCGCATTAAATAAATCTGCATAAAAAGAGACCCAGGTGTAAATATATGTGAGCATTAAGGTGCCTACAGAATTATAAAAAGTTACAAATTACGGAGTTAAAGAGACTTTATATATATATATATAATCTCTAAGGAGATTTCAACTTTAAAGAGATCAGAGTGATCTTATTCTCAACTGACAATTAGCAAGTTGAATTACAAATATCTTAGTAATATCATTATTGATATTCAGCAGAAATTAACTGTTGAAGTTTTATTTAAGTTTTGTTGTTTTCTTCTTTTAAAAATATAATTATCCAGTTGCTGACTGATTGACCCTGGATATATTAATTAATATAATATTAAAATAATTTTAAGATAAAAATTTGTTTTTTATAGGTTTTCTTATTTCTTAGAGCTAAACATTTTTTTTTTTTATGAATTCAGATTGCTAACTACATTCGCTATATATATATATATATATATATATATATATATATATATATATATATATATATATATATATATATATATATATATATATTTTATAATTCTGCTGTACTTCATTAGATAGTACTTTAAATAACTCCAGCACACTTGTTTAAAAAAACTGTACATAGATTAATAAAGATTATTAAAAAACAAGTATTTTTACAAAGAACAAAAGAGAAACTTAAAAAGACTTACTTATTTGAATTAAATTTGTTTATTGTATTGAATTTTTAATTTACCAAGAATTCTTTTAATACTTTAGAACAAGCTAAATAGTTTAAGGTAATTAAATAATTGGTTAATTTTTAGTATTGTTATTATTATTATTATTTATCTCCAGACCAATTTTTTTAATGACCCTTCATTAAAATGGTATACCTGTGTACAATATTTCAGGATACTCAAAAACAGTTCATTATTTTGTATTGGGGACCATCTAATTATTAGTCATTCTCTTTTTCTTTTTATCATCAACTATTACAGAATTATATTTTTTTTAAAATAATAAAATCATAGCATAACATAACTGATTCAATATAAATTCAATATTGCTATTTTATGTCTCAAGTAAAGCAGAGGCTTATATATTGTACACATTCCAATTTGGCTGTGTGACCAAATTCCAATAGAGTGTGCATAATATAAAAAAATCATTATCACATTTTATTTTTCTAGGAGGGGGAAGCTGTAGGGCCTTGAGTTTAAACGTTACATGACCAAACATCCAAAGCCTCAGACAAGAGTGGGAGAAATATTTGTTTCTCTCTCTATTCAACTTTGTATTAATAAAAGAGGATAATATATACTTGGATGGTTTAATAGTTGTACTTAAGAGTTAGAATTTTAAAGCACATATAAATAGTTGTCTGTAGACACAGACTCAATAAATCATTTTTGTAAGTTTGCTTACTAACCTTTTTTAAATTAATTTATATTTAATAGATTATAATATTCTTTCTTTAATAATACTTTGATTTTAATACTTTGTCATTACTAATAGCTTTATGATTCTATACTAATGATATTAACAAGCTATAGCTTTCAGATTATTTAGCTTGTTTTTGAGAAGCAAGTTTTATATACATGAATGTATGTGTATCTGTATTTACAACCATAAACTTGGACATCCCATAAACTTGGACATGTATAGATATATTTAAAAAAGTTTTTATTTAAATAATTTTATAGTTTCTGTATAAAACAGTTATATTATTTGGAATCAATTTGTCTTATTTTATCTGAAAGAGTTAAAGGTTTCTTGCTAATGTCAAGGGTAAATGAGAGAGATAAAATGATCAATTTTGAACATAACTTCAATAAGAGAAATATGAAGGGATGAGGACAAGACTAATTGGTAAGCTATTAAAATGATAGAGTCCAGATTAGTAAGCTATTGAAACATAGAGTCCAGATTATTTTGGACTATACTAAATAATAAATTTTAGTAAAAACTTTGTCAATTTTTTGAACGTATTTTGTCCAGCTGCACTGATAATGTGATTGATGGAATCTGTGGGTTTCAGTAACAAAAATATGTGTGCTACTCTAAAAATAAAACAGTTTAGAGTGGGGAATAAATATGATTGCCTTTCAAAAACCACATATTATTTTTTTTATATTGGAGGGTTAAAAATATTTTGTTGGTGATTCCTGTGAATGTTCAAAAAACTGTGCACATTGGCAGAGGAGTTTAAATCTAAAAGTATTTAAAACATCTTATGACTGATCTCCAAAAATGAGAGAAAAAAACAATTTTGCTAATGCTATTACTTCACCTATGCTATTTGCAGGATTCAAATAAAAGCACAAAGCAAAATGCTAAAATATATGAAAAACAGGAAATATCCATCTGTCTATCAACAGTAATTATACCCAGAATAAATGAAGAAACTATCCCAATGATAAAATGGTCCCTAAATAAGCATCATCAGCATCACAGTAAAACAGAAGAATTGCCAGCCCAAGCTGAAAATACAACTGTTCCAGTAAACCAGAACCGGTAAGTCTACACATGTTACATATTGGTGGGTGACTGATTTTAAATTCTCAACTTTTAACCAGCTGACTTCAAAATGAAATTCATTGGACTCTTTGAAACTATCTCTACATCAAACATAAAAGAACTAGTAATATGAATTTTGTTTATATTTTTATCAATGACTATTAACAACTCTTTTTTAATATTAAATCCATTTATCTCTCTTTTTAAATATTAAAATGAGAATCAATTACTAGAGAAGATTTTCAATAATAAATATTGATTCTATTAATATATTGTGCATTCCTAGATTATCATTACATGTGTCTAGTAATATGTTTTTTATTTTTATAAAATATGTTTATTGGGTATTGATTCAAGTATTATGAAATATGTTGATTGTATTGTATGTAAAAGGGTTTAATACAGTTTTTATTCATAGTAGTAATTGGCATATATACACACACATCTAATAATATAACTATGCTTACATGTATATTTGTTGAGTATGGAGGTATAAATCGATAAGGATAGAAATTTAGCATTATGAGAGATACATTTTAAAGTGGTTAATGTCCTAGATTGGTGAAAATTGAGATAAGTAATTTGAAACTGATTTCATTAGATGTTCTTATCTCTATGATCTTATTAACCTTTCTTAACTTATTTCTTGATTGATGTTATGTTTAAATTTTTAAATATAAAAATGTATGTTATATGCAATAGGTGAGTAGTACATGCATTGAGTGTTTATTTTTAAAATAAAATGTTTTTAGGATATAAGATTTGTATTCACCCACTAGAGAAATAAATGTACACACATCATGCTATATGATATTAACATTGAGTTTACATTTCATAATGGGAAAGGGGGGGAAATCCTTGGTTATTATTATTATTATTATTATTATTTAAATGTAATTTTTCATTGTTAATTATGTATATTTTCTATTGATATATTAATGATTAACCAATAATAAAATTTAATTTGTTTTGTTAAATGAAGTTTATGTTTTTCTTAGAGTTAATTATTGTCTTATGATCATCATCATCACTGATAAATTTCAAACATTAAAATATAACTTAAATATTACAATATTTTGGTAAAGTTCATCATCATCATCATCATCCTATTAATAAATAGACTAAATAAATGTGTTTAAAAGCCATATATAAATAATGGTTCTCACTAGGTATGTTTATTATTTGTGAGCCATCATAAGAGATAATGACTACCATGGAGGATCTCTACAGATTTAGTGATAAAATGAATATGAGCTAGTAAATATTTATTATAATATTATTAAACATGAAATTGCAAGAATTATATGAGAATTTATCTGCACAACTAGAAATAATAAGGATGTTTTCCCTTTAATATAAAGGCACGTGATAGATTGTAAAGTGAAAAATCCTACAAACTGTTATAAATAATGTAACATCTGAGGTTCAAACCCAGTATAGTATAAGTAGATATCTAATATAACTTTATGCAGGTTTAAATAGCCTGGTGGCAGCCAGATATACCATATATGCATAAGTAAAATGAATAAATGGAATGAATACTAAATGTTTTCACTACTAGAGATATTTATTTAGTTACAAAGTGTTATATTTGTGTTTTTATTCCATTACAATAGCGTACCTGTGCGACTATGAATTATTTCTTCACAATCACTGAACAGTGTTTATATGTGTGGAAAGAGAAAAAAAAGATTTTTATTGTTGGAAGACAACTATATATATATATATATTGTAACGGAATTACAAAATGACAAAAGCTTAACTTCCCTTTTATTTATATATAATGGGGAATTCTTAAAATTCAAGATCGTCCACCTTCTGCTACCGCAAGCAGAGAGAACATATGAACATTAATGAGTCTATCTCCGTACTTGATCGAACCTGTAACTATACGAGTATAGCCTCAGGTTATTTTTCCCGGTCAACTGTCTCTCGACTGCTGTAAGATTTACAGAGTTACAGCGCTTAGATATTTATAAATTTTATTAGGATCAAAATACTGCCCCACCAGTTTCATGTGTTAATTCAGTACTCAAAATGAGTAATAATTATTTCCCCAAACCCTACGACTATATTACTTTTTTGGAGTGGTGAAGAATGAGACAAAACAGATTTAAATCAATAATAAATATTTAATACAATAGATTATACAATAAAAGAAATACTTTAAATCAATTTACACACAAAAAAAAACAGATTATATGCTATAATGCTACGAGTAAAACAAAATAAAAAGATCCTATAAATGATTGCACATTTATAATCGTCCTTCCATGTATATATAAAAAAAGTTAAAGAATGTCTTTATCATTCAAAGGAAGAATTTGGCCATTATCTAATTTAAAGTTATGTGCACATGGGAATATAAAATGTAAGATATATATTTACCTAGGTTATTAAGTCTCTGAATTAACTTGAAGTTTTGCTGACCGCCATGTGGAATTTCTCCACTTCTTTAGCAGGGAACGGTCACTCTTAGGTTAGATTTTGGTTGTGGGAACTCCTCCGCATTTAGGACATCAAGGACCAGGCAAAATGAACCCTTCAGCAGGTGCTACATCAGCAGATGTTACATCTAGATGGGAACCATTAGAGCGCAGTAGTCTGGATCAGCCAGCGATCACGACAGCCCTTAGCCAGCCATTCTTGATGAGTCACTGATGTTAGGAATCATATCTTGTTCATTTAATTAGTCGTTATTACATTGGAGTCCTTCCACTCTGTTTCAGTGTTCTCTCTTGTTTGATTTTTTTTAAACTTTAAAAGATTCTTAAGTTTGCATTTCTCTCAACTATGGCTGCTTATTATCGGAGCAGTCCTTTCACCAACCTCTCAACAAGAAGTCTCCAACTCTAATCCTCAAATTTTTTAATTTAAAATTCCCCAGTTCTTGGTCCTTTTGATCCTTTGTTTTCGCTTTTAATCCCACTTTTCTTTTTCTGAATGCACATTCGGTTATTTATATAGATTTGTTTTTACATAATTTCATAGCACTATGTACATTTATTTATTTCTTTTTTTTCTTTTAATTAAACAGATTTTTAATAAAATGTTTTTTTTTATTTATTTTATTTTGACAAGCATTAATTATTGCTGTCTTTGTCATACTTCAGACACACTCCATACACGCATTTCGTTTTATCATCAAATGTGTGCTTTTATGATCCAGATCCTTATCTTTCAGTCTTTTTCAAATTTCTATTTTACTATTATTTAAACTTTTCAAACTTTACTTTTTCTTATACATCATATTTTAGTTTGTCTTTCATTTATATTCCTTTATCACTATTAATTTTCCAATGTACAATTTCAATATTTCTAACTTTAACTATTTTTTATTTCTCAAAATCTTGACTTTGGAGGGTAAAAGATAAGAATCTTTTCGATTCTAATTCCCTCTCTTTTATTAATTAAAACATTCTTTCTTCATAAATTTAAATCTTTTTGCTAGTATTTTAAAACACACTATTTAATATTATTTAAATGTTAAATATCTATATGTGTGATCGCAGTATGTGTGATCATCACATTACACTGTTCCCCTCCTTTAAAATTTTTTCTTAAAAAAATTTAATTTACTGCATTGAAAGCTAGCTGCTCCTAACTACTGTTAGAACCATCTCATATCTATGTACTCCTACAACTTAGTGATGAGATTATTCCTAGAGAGGCAACCAGGCAAATTACATTCCTACTCTGACGATCCAACCAGAATTACTAAAATGATTTAATCTTGCTATAAACAATACATGAGTTTATTTCTGCTTCCTATTTGTATATACAGGTTCAAATTTACAGGATATCTCTGTGACATGATTAAACCTGTTTATACCCCACATTTCACAAACTATATTCGTCTAAGTGACTACTCTGGTCACTATACTGAGGTGGTTGGGAGGCTGGCATTTTTTTTCCAGCTCATCCAGAGCTCAGATTATTTACTGATAGGTCTTATTTTTATAATGGGTTCCTTCCCCATACATTGGTCTCTAATCCATTGACTCATGATATTTGTCAAATATCTAACTGGAACTCTTAACCCAGTGAGTCATTATGAGAAAGGGATCTCTTTCCCTGTTTTCTTTATCTAATAAGATCTGGTGCACCACAGAACTCACACATGAATGCATAACAGAGAAGGCTCACCATGTACTGCTAAGATCCACCTACAAATATCTATACCTACACACCTTCAGCCTCTATCTATGATCTCACACTACTATCTATCTGATGATTTGTCTTAGTTTGGGTATAGTATTCTTCTACACTGTTTGGGCCATTTACTGGATCATTCTTCCCTCACATTATCCTGATCAATATTAAAGTCCATTCTCCATTACTTGTGATCCAATTCCATTTTCCATCTTGTTCCAGTGAATCCATCCTTTATTGATGTTTGCACTTAGGTTTTATCTGGTGGTTGTCTTTCTCTATTGAACTCATGTCTATCTCCTCTATGATATGGATTTTGATCCCTACATTCTCAGTCCTCTGTCCTGTCATATGGATGCTTCTATTTCGTCTCCAATCTCTGTCGTCCATTTTCCTGCCTTCTTGGACTCCAGTCTGCAGAATCTTTTTGATTTTCTTTCCATCGTTCTTTATTAGGATCCCAACCATTTTTAATTTCATGTGATTCCTTTGGAGGTGGTCTAGATTTACATCCATCATCCTTCTGGTTGGTCCTGGTGCCATCCAATGTGTTTAGCAACTCAGCAACTCAGTCCACTGTCTTCCTTTCTGTACTAATTAGTATCTGTTCAAAATCTCTTGGGAAACCATGCCTAATCATCTGAATTTGCATTTCAGATAATGGATTAGCTATCATAATCTGTAACCTGGCCACATGACAGTGAAAGAATGTTGTAAATGATTTCCCCCAGTCTCCATTTCTCCTGTGTTATCAGATGCAGCATGTCTTCTTGGAGTTCCTCACTTCAATAACTGATCCTCAGAGCTTTGTGATATCCTGAAAATGTGGTGGGTTTCTGGAACAGTGAGTACCACCAGACTTGTGATTTGCACTGCAAATGACTGCAGGCAGCCTCTATCTTGGACTCCTCAGTCATCCTGCTAAACTTGAAATACTGCTCCAGGCTTCCCAAATGCTCCATAGGGCTTTCTCCAGGATCTCCAGTGAAAACTTATATTTTTAAAAATTGGTGGAAGCCAACAGGATAATCTATGCGATTGCCATAGCCCATATCTGTACATTCACCAGTGGTTCTTGGTCCTATGCCTTTTACGTCAGTATTGGCACTGTTATTGGCTGACCTACTTATCCTCTCTTCAAATTTTGTGTTTAAACTTTCTACTGCCTTCGCTGTCTGACTTATATTCTCCTGCATGCCTGACAGCATCCTATTATCCTCTAGTCTTATCACTTCAACTTCTTTATCGAACTTTCTTATTCCCCTTTCAGGCCGCCCTGTGTCTACCCTCAGATCAAGCTCTGCTGACTCTCTATCTATACTCTCAGCCCTATCTAATTCATCATATACATCTGGCTCCATCCCCTTTTGTTCATCCCACTTAATTTTCCTGTCATGTCTATTTCCTGTGTTCTTTGCCTCTGATTGCTGGATAAAGTCATTTCTAATCTCTTCTACGGCTTCAGAAATTCTTTTCTGGTTGTCCATTTCTATCTTTATTCACCATTCCATCCTTCTCTCTTCTCTGTCCACATATTCCTTCATGAATTGCTATTGCTCAACCCTCATTTGCCTTAGCATATCCATTATATCACTATAGTTTGTTTCATCTTTCACTTCCCTTTCCTTATCTTCATCCACTTCTCTTACTTCCTTTTCTTGAGGATCCATTTTAGCTTCAGACCTTGTATGCATAAATATCAATTTAGTCAACCCTTGATCTGTATTTATTAGTATTATTTTACTGAACTCTTCTGGTTAGATTTATATAAAAAATTTCTTTCTACAGACTCTTTGCTTTTTACTTTGATTATCTATTTAATTTCTTTGTTATCTGTTAGTTAGCATTTAGACCGCTAGCCAACCCAAACATCCGCACTCTGGTTCACCATCTTGTTTGCCTGCCTTAGATTCATTTGACTGCCTGCCCCACTTTGATGACTGTCCTATGTTTCCCCTACTTATCCAACTCTGATTCACTATACTTCAATTAATAACGCTCTTATATATTACTTTAACTATAATTTCAACTGAATTCGAGTTCCTGCTATAGGGTAGTATTAAATATATTCATTTATTACTCAATTTTGTTAAAGCTATCACCAATTCACCCACACATTTATTTTTCCACTTCTTAATATTCTACATTGCCTTGGTACTTTACTTATCACTTTCTTATCACAGCCATAAAATCCCACCAATATTTTATTTTCAGCTTATCTACATTGCCTTGGTACTTTACTTATCGCTTTCTTATCACAGCCATAAAATCCCACCAATATTTTATTTTCAGCTTAACTGATATACCCTATTATCAACTCACACACCTATATCTCTTCAATTTCGCTTATATATGCGATTATTCTAGAGTCCATCATATATATTTCTTCACTTAACTTAGATCCGTGACTATTTTATTATTTATCATTATTTCAGCTTAACTGGGATATGTTATTATTACATCACACATATATATCTCTTCAACTTTGCTTATATATGCGATTATCCTAGAGTCCTACATATATTTTTCTTCACTTAACTTAATTCTGCAACTATTTTATTATTTATCATTTGTAATATTTTATTTTCAGCTTGACTGAGATACGCTATTATTAACTCACACATATATCTTTTCATCTTCGCTTATATATGCGATTACTCTAGAGTCCGACATATATATTTCTTCACTTAACTTAGATCTGTAGCTATTTTATTATTTATCATTTATAATTAAAACTTTACTGAAACTGTTTTTTCTCCCTTTCTCTTTTTTATTTTGACTGAAACAATTTATATTTCATTACAGCAATTAGATCAAGACAATCCATTTATTCGTTGCAATTATATTTGAATTGCTTGAACTTCAAAAACTTTCTTAATATTAAAATTTCCCCCTTCCTTCTATATCCTTTATACACATTTGAAGTCAAAATACATATATAAAGTATTATAAAGTGAAAAAAAATTTATCCCCTTCGTCTTCGCTTCTAACCACTCTGATTTACGACGCTAATTTTATATATTTTAAAAACACATATATTAAATTTTTTTTTTTAGAAAATATTTACGTTATTTTATAAAATTTATTCAACATGTGATCACTGACTACACAGCAATAGATATCCCGGACTGGCCCCCAAATTGTAATGGAATTATGAAATGATGAAATCTTAACTTCCCTTTTATTTATATATAATGGGGAATTCTTAAAATTCAAGATTGTCCACCTTCTGCTACCACAAGCAGAGAGAACATACATACATTAATGAGTCTATATCCATACTTGATCGAACCTGTAATTATATGAGTATAGCACCAGGTTATTTTTCCTGGTCAACTGTCTCTCGACTGCTGTAAGATTTACAGAGTTACAGCGCTTAGATATTTATAAATTTTATTGGGATCAAAATACTGCCTCACCAGCTTCACATGTTAATTCAGTACTCAAAATGAGTAATAATTATTTCCCCAAAACCTACGACTATATTACTTTTTTGGAGTGGCGAAGAACGAGACAAAACAAATTTAAATCAATAATAAATATTTAATACAATATATTATACAATAAAAGAAATACTTTATTTACACACAAAAAAACAGATTATATGCTATAATGCTACGAGTAAAACAAAATAAAAAGATCCCATAAATGATTGTACGTTTATAATCGTCCTTCCATGTATATATAAAAAAAGTTAAAGAATGTCTGTATCATTCAAAGGAAGAATTTGGCCATTGTCTAAATTAAAAGTATGTGCACATGGAAATATAAAATGTAAGATACATATTTACCTAGGTTATTAAGTCTCTGAATTAACTTGAAGTATTGCTGACCACCATGAACGGTCACTCTTAGGTTAGATTTTGGTTGTGGGAACTCCTCCACATTTAGGACATCATGGACCAGGCAAAATGAACCCTGCGGCAGGTGCTACGTCAGCAATTGTTATATCTAGATGGGAACCATTAGAGCACAGTGAGTCTGGATCAGCCAGTGATCACGACGGCCCTTAGCCAGCCATTCTTGATGAGTCACCAAGGTTAAGAATCATATCTTGTTCATTTAATTAGTCATTATTACATTGGAGTCCTTCCACTCTGTTTCTGTGTTCTCTCTTGTTTGTTTTTTTCTTAAACTTTAAAAGATTCTTAAATTTGCATTTTTCTCAACTATGGCTGCTTATTATCGGAGCAGTCTTTCCACCAATTTCTCGACAAGAAGTCTCCAACTCTAATCCTCAAATTTTTTAATTAAAATTCCCCAGTTCTTGGTCCTTATGATCCTTTGTTTTCACTTTTAATCCCACCTTTCTTTTTCTGAATGCACCTTCGGCCATTTATATAGATTTGTTTTTACATAATTTCGTAGCATTATGTACATTTATTTTTTTCTTTTTTTTCTTTTAATTAAACAGATTTTTAATAAAATGTTTTTTTTTTTTTATTTATTTTATTTTGACAAGCATTAATTATTGCTGTTCTTTGTCATACTTCAGATACACTCCATACACGCATTTCGTTTTATCGTCAAATGTGTACTTTTATGACCCAGATCCTTATCTTTCGGTCATGTTTCAAATTTCTATTTTACTCTTATTTAAACTCTTCAAACTTTACTTTTTCTTATACATCATATTTTAGTTTTTGTCTGAAGGTTAGTAATGATGGTATATTATAAGATGTAATATGTTGGACTATTTCCATCATTTATGACTGAATATTGAATGTATAGAAAATTTTTAAACTTTATTTAAACTTTTCAAATACAAACAACTTGTTAGTAGTAACACACAAATAGACAATACAGGTTAGTAATTACACAATGTTTCGAGTAGTATTATTCTCCACTCTTCTTCACGTGTTGCTGGCCTATATGCACAGTGACAATATTCGCTTAGAAGTTGAACTCGCACCTTTAGATTCTTGAATATTGAATTTAAGGCAAACAGTCTACCAACTGAGCTATTCTGTCAAAGGCAACATGTAGTAGAAATTTGATATATTTATACTTGAGGGTTGGTTCAAATCCTCCTGAGTCCTTCAATTTTTTTTTTTTAACAAGTCTAATTATTTATATTTTTTCCTAAGAGCAAGATTAATTAGAGGCTTCCATACATTGTGCTTACTTCCACTAAGCCTAAACTGGAAATGCTGAAGAACAAAAACTGCATCTATGAGATACCATGTGAATGTGGAAGAAAATACATTGGAGAGACCTGTCGGCCTGTTGAACAACGATTGAAGGAACACAAACCAATGGTTAAAAGAGAAAAAAACAGATGTGTCTACCATAGCAGATCATGTATGTACTAATGACCACATGCTTAAGTGGGAAAATACAAAGATATTGGATAAAGAGGAAAAAATGCATAGAAGAAAATTCAAGGAAGCTGCTCATATGACAATGGTAAATAATCCTATAAGTCAACCCAGTGTGGCAATACACAATGTATGGAAGCCTCTAATTAATCTTGCTCTTAGGAAAAAATAAAAATAAAAATAATTAGACTTGTTAAAAATAAAATAAAAATTGAAGGACTCAGGAGGATTTGAACCAACCCTCAAGTATAAATATATCAAATTTCTACTATATGTTGCCTTTGACAGAATAGCTCAGTTGGTAGAGCGTTTGCCTTAAATTCAATATTCAAGAATCTAAAGGTGCGAGTGCAACTTCTAAGTGAATATTGTCACTGTGCATATAGGCCAGCAACACCTGAAGAAGAATGGAGAATAATACTACTCGAAACGTTGTGTAATTACTAACCTGTATTGTCTATTTGTGTGTTATTACTAACAAGTTGTTTGTATTTGAAAAGTTTAAATAAAGTTTAAAAATTTTCTATACATTCAATATTCACTCATAAATGATGGAAATAGTCCAACATATTACATCTTATATTTTAGTTTGTCTTTCAATTATATTTCTTTATCACTATTAATTTTCCAATGTACAATTTCAATATTTCTAACTTTAACTATTTTTTATTTCTCAAAATCTTGATTTTGGAGGGTAAAAGATAAAAATCTTTTCGATTCTAATTCCCTCTCTTTTATTAATTAAAACATTCTTTCTTCATAAATTTAAATCCTTTTGCTAGTATTTTAAAACACACTATGTAATACTATTTAAATGTTAAATATCAATATGTATGATCGCAGTATGTGCGATCATCACAATATATATTCTTTTTTATTATGTTACAATATATACAGTAGAAATAAAATGTCTGTTAATTAAAACTATTGCAATAACAATAAAAGTAATAAATCCGCAAATTGAAAGACTGTATGTAATAGTTAATTACCATTATATTTATTATTTTTATTGTTTTATATATATATAAATCTGATTTACAAAAAGCTAGATGGATAATAAAGGTAAATCACAGGATAACAGCCCAAGCTTATCTATATCATAAATATTTAATCTGTTCCTCAAGGCAACCTTTGTAAGTACAAGAAAGATTCAATCATTCATACTTGTCAAAGAACTGAAAGATTTGATTGCTCACAAATATTTATCAAATGTACTAACTAATCAAGTAAATATATATAGTTGACAAATGTCTGTGAAGAATATTTGTTTCCCATCAGTGCTTTCAGATTTGTGATTTTATTTGTCAATTTATTATATATGTATTTCTGTTCCATTGTGTGCTATAATCTGGTTACTAAATATCCCAATCTTTTATTAAATATGAATATTAAAGAATCGAAGAGTTAAATACTATGTGCGAACACGATTGATTGTTAAAACATTTAATCTTCAAACTCAAATTGATTATTAAAAAAGACATATAAGTAAAAAAAAATCTGATTATCGCTTCAGTGATTGTCAGGTGTTTCAAATCTCAAGCTCAACTCTTGAACTGAGAATTTGTAAAATAGATATATAGTGAGACAGAATTTTTTACATATAGTGATAGTTCAAGATTTTTAATAAGTTTTGAGTATTACAAATCTGAAAAAAGTTTTGATTTTATATACATGCAGTAGCATATAGCAATACATCATTGCTTTAAAGATATTATTTTGTTATATAATAAAATTAATTTTCGCTGAAGTATCCAAAATAAATGCTTTATCTTTTTGAAAGGTAAGTTTTTTTTTTTTAAAAAACAAAACAAAACAAACACATTTTAATGAGATACTTTTTTAAACTGTCTTTCACAATAATCTTTTCACTTACTGAGTAAGCTTTAAAATTAGTATGTCTACGTTTATATTTAGATTTAAGATTAAATTTTATAATTTTATTAATACTTCTATTCATTACTAAGCATATAATGTAAGTAAGAACCATTTAATGTAGTCGTTACTCATCTGTCTGACATCGCGGTGAGGTAAAATTAGAATCCGATTGAAATTTAATGATTTATTTTTTCATGTACCAAAAAAGATCAACATTTGTAGTTTGCGTATTTAAAGATCATATCCATTTTAGCGAAATTTTCACTTTTTCTTGTAAATACATTTTTATTTATTTTTAAATATATAGTAAAACAAATAAGAAAAAAAGGTCATAAACTTTAACCGTCCTGACGAGCCTTGTAAGTATGTTCATAATTTGTTTGAAAGGGATTGGTGGGAAAACATTTACTTTGTAATAATTAAATAATAATAATAATAGTGATAATAAACAATTTATTTTTTAAAAGTATATTTATTAAAACCCAGTGTTAACTAAATTCAATTTTTTGATTCATAGTCGTAATAATAAAATACAATAATTGTATTTTGTTTTTTTAACTGCTTAGAGAAATTGGTCAGTCATATTTTTAACTTTTTATCGGTAATAAGTTTTCCTTATAAAATATACTCAAATATTAGATTATTAATTAAATATATTACATATATAAACCCATGTATATAATAAGCCTGTGTGTTTCAGTTATTACATAGTAGAGATGTCTGCCCATCCCTTGTATTAAATGGATTATGTCCTGTGTATGAGGGGTCAGACTGACTTTAGGTCAACATGGGCGTGACAAGAATCTCGGCCTTAGGGGGCCTTTGAGCGTTCTATCATCAGATTTTCAATTGGATGGACAGTTGAAGAGTTAGAGTGTGGAGTAGATTGAAGCCTGTCCATTAAAGTATGAGGATTGGATATCTTAATATATATCTGAGCACTTATAGCATATATGTATAGAGATGGTAATCTGGATCAACTGATGATTGCTGGTTTAGCATGAAATACGTGTATTGGTGATTATTTATCTGTTCAACATATATGTGTTCAAGTGTATCAGTGTTATGAGATGGTGTGGAGAGTGGTGGGTTGTGTGAAAATCTGTGCTCATATACCCTATATATTATTAATTAAAGTAAATAATACATATTGTTAAACATATAATTATCTCAGCAATACACAAATATGTTTTTTTAAAAAAATTTTATTCGACATATCTGATAAATTCGAAGTGTAGTTAAAAATTTTAAAAAAATTAATTCAATTTATATAATTTTTTCTGTCTTCCTAATTTATCTATCTATCTATCTACCTACCTACCTACCTATCTACTTACCTACCTACCTATTTACTTAATTACTCATCTTTCCATCTATGTACCTGCACACCTATTTACCTATACACAATATCAGTCTAGTTATCTATTCATCTTCAACCCATCTATTTATCTATCTTTTTTCTCTTTATTTATCTGTCCATCTATCTAAACATCTATTAATTCTTTAAATTAATAATATATCTATCAATCTAATTGCCTATCTATATGTCTATTTGTTTATATTTTATCTATTTATCTATCTATTTATCAATAGATTAATCAATTTATCTATATATCTATCTGCCTATTTATATGTTTTCCATCTAGTAGGGCTTTTAAGCTACTTATCTAACTACTATATATCCATCTGTTTACTTTATTTAAATATATTGCACTGTCTACAGAAGAATAACTATTTCTTCTATATGTCTGGCCATATATTCATAGGCCTTAACTGCGATCACTTGAGTTCAAAGCAGAATGAGTACATATTTACAACCATGACAGACAACAATAAATCATTGCCCTCAATCACAGAAGGCTGAAAACTCATGATACAAGGCAGCAGTTAGCTGAGAGAGCTAAGAATCTCCTGATTATGAACCTAAGCTGCTGTTTGATGATGACATTTTATTTAGGTACTTACAACTACAGATAACTTTTAAGTAAAGGATGAATGCAAAAATAGAAAGAACTAATATTATATGGGACATTATTGGATTTTGTGAATTAAAAAAAGTTGAAGAGACAATTGATTTAAAAATTGGACATGCACTGTACTACAAAGGCACAAACATTGGAAATGTAAATGGAAGAACAACATTATGGAGATTTATGGCATAAAAGACAGAGTAGCAAGATTAGTTATCCAGCTTAATAGCAGATATCAAATGGAGATAATTCAGGTGCCCCAAACAGGTTTTCATTATGATGACAAAGTAGAGAATTTTTATATGGATGTACAAAAGACTTTTGATCAGACAAAACAACATTTTAAAATTGTCATGGGAAACATTAATGCTAGATTGGTAAACAATTGAAAGATGAAAATGTTATAGATAAATTTGGTTATGGTAATAGAAATGAAAGAGATTATAAACTTTTGAATGTTTCAGAAAAAAAAAAAACTCTTATATTATGAACTCATTATGAGAAAAATGTTAAATGGAAATGGTACAGCACAATTGGATTATATTTTGACTAACAAAATGTGTATTGCAAAATTTTAACGTTCTTAATACATTCAACACAAGAAGTCATCATCAATTAGTGAGATGTCAGATACAAGTTAATGTAATCCTATAATGATTACTAATTGACAAATATTAAAGTTTCTCTATTTTATGAATATTATATTCTATTAATTATTATATCAACATTTTAGAGAAATATTTAATTCAACATATACAACTCTCTAGAGAAGTTAAAAATATTATTTGCAGAATATCAAAAAAAGATGCTATTTTTTCACATTCTCACACCTATAAAAATAGATTTTAGGGTTTGAAGTAAAAGAGGACCCATTTTATTTAATGGAAAATCCCCAACAAAAGAGCTATTGTAGGCTTGGGAGTAAAACTTGCTTAGCATTAGGTATTGTCAATTAGTTGTAATTGAGAATTTCTTGGTAACCACAAATGTTAAACTGTTTTCCTGAAAGTTTGTGTTGATGGTGTTTTAGTTATATTTTTATAATGGACTATTTCCATAATCTAATATGAATATTGAATGTCTTTAGAAAAATTTAATTTAATTTAAATATTTCAAATACCTTCAACTGTTAGTAGTAGCACAACCTTTATCAGGATAGATCAGTTGGTTAGAGCATTATCTTAAAATTCACTGTTCAGCAATCTAAAGGTCCAGGTTTAAATCTCATGCTAGTACTGTGACTGGGCAGACCAGCAACACCTGAAGATGGGAGAATAATACCTCTTGAAATGTTGTGCATACACTAACCTGTTTGATGTGCTATTACTAATAGTTGAATATATTTGGAATATTTTAATAAAGTTAATTTTTTTTAAAAACATTCAATAAATACTCATATTAGATAATAGAAATAGTCCAATATAAAAATACAAAAAAAGTTAAAGTTTCTCTCTCTATTTAATGGATATTAACTCATTTCTATTATACATATACACTGTGGTTATAAACAAATAAATGTGTAAATAACTTTCTTCAATTAAGACACACTTTAGTAGATTGTATTTACTTAGTGAGCATGTGTAGAAACTGACATATATGTATGGAAGTTTATCATCAATATACTGTACATATTTCCAATAAAATTTGTAATTCTTTTGTACCCTTTATTTTTTTCTAGTTTGTTATTAATATTAAAATACATTTTTGTTATTCTCACAAAGTTGTACTAAATTTTATTTAAAAGTCACTGACACTTTCTGACTGGTATTAAGTTTGTACCCTCAGGATTTAGCAGAAGAATGCAGTTAAAAGCTTGTAAAAATGTGTGCAAAATATAACAGAATAATGCAACTTAAATAGAGTCTATGTAGGATTCTAGCAGAATAGTGAAATTAATATAAATATCTGTATTGGTTGATAGAATAAGAAACAATGATGTTACTATGTAGCAAATTTATGAATTTGGTGTGGATAATGCAGCATCATGGAAGAGGTATGTAGATCATATTGAAAGATATATGCTCATAAATGTAAGTAAAATTGAGAAGAATAAAAGTGTTAATACTTATGTGGTTCATGGAAAAAAATGTATTGAAGTTAGAAAATCAACTCTGCCACCCCAGCCCCCTGCCCCACTGAAAAAATTCATATTAAGAGTTGATGGAAAACTAAATATTTATTTCACACTAGTGATAACTAAATAGATGGCACAATTGAGATTAAGGAATGGAAAGCAACTACTTCATAAAAATAGTTTTATGATGAATTGTGATTATGGTTAGAGCTAAATGATAGTTTATTACAACAACTATTATATGGAATGATATAAGATAACTTTAGAAAAGTATTATTAAGTTAACTGGACATTAATTATAAATGTGCAGTAAAAATGCATTAAACAAAGAAACTATATTAAATAATACTTCAGAATTTCTACTCTCTAAACAAATTGCCCAAATGTAGTAAAGAAGACAGACTGTGGTAGACAAGACTGCAACAGTGCCAAAAATGTTTTTAATATATTATTGCTATGAAAAATATGGCCACTTAAAGATAAAATGCAGATTTACAAGTGAAAATGCAATACTTTTAAAACAATAAGGTATTTAGTTGCTGTCTGTCACAATAAAGACAGGAAAGTTAAAACAAAAATAAAACTAGTCTATAAATCTGAGGGAGAGAGATTAATAAGTAAAATTTAAAAAATAAATGATGTAAATAATGATCATATTGTAGTGGATTAATATATTCAAACATAAAGTTACCATGGAAGTATAAGGTGAAGCAGATCTGCCATTATTATCTTATAAAGACTAAATGAAAATTACTAATAGATGTAAGAAGAAAACCTCATACATGAAAAGTGATGTCATTGTTACAGATGTAAATGAAAATATGAAATGTGACAAATTAATTCCTAGAATGCACCTTTATAAAATAGACATGTGGAAATGTACTGTAGTGGCTACTTCATCTTTAAAATAGTCCTTTTTGCATCTATACACTGATCCTGGAACATATTTTCAGGAATGCAGTGGAGCAGCTATCAAACATTATGTTGGAGATCAGTTATTGCAGAAAATCATCTTTTCAGTGTAGTTTTTGACTTTTGAAATAACCACAAATCACAGCAAGCTAAGTCACATGAATAGGCAGGAAAATCTAGTTGTGTAATTGTTTTTTTGTCCCAAACTCTCTCACAATCAGTGTACTATAACTTGGTGCATTTTTATGATGAATAATTCACTTATCAGTCCACAATTTGTGTTTTTTTTAAAAACAGAATCTCATAATCTCTGAAGTTTTTTTAAATAACATTTTTGGTTGATTGTTAATCCTTGTTTCAAAATTATTGGAGGAAAATTATCTTTCGATCAAAGAAACATATCAGTATAGAGTTAAACTGTTAATGCAACATGAAAATGCAGTAAATCTGAGGATTTCCCTTGCATGCTCTGATGTTCTGTTTCTGGGTCATAGTGGAAGCACTATGTTTCTGTTCATCTACCAAGATCCAAAGCAAAAATTTTGCATGAAACTTTTTGATGCACATTTCTTTATTTAAAATTAACCTTACTCTTTCTTGATTAATATGAAATTCTTCAGCTAACAATTTCACATTTAATCTTCTAACTTACCATATTTCATCTCAAACTTTTTTAATATTAATATCAGTCATTGTTGCTTTTAGCTGTCCACTTCTGAGAACATCTATTACATCTTGTTGATCATCCTTAAACCTTTTATGCCACTTAAACATGCTCAATTTCTTCATAGCATCTTCACTATATGCCACTTGCAACAGTTGTAATGTTTAAGTAACACATTTTCTGTTTATAACACAAAAATTGATAATACATGGTTCAAAATTTCAATCACCCATTTTTAAATCAAAGCTTATGCACAGTATATCTTCTCAATTGTTAACTAGCTCTAGCAGTTTAAAATTATGCATGTGTTAGCTTAACCATTTTCAAATGTGGATACTCATATGATTTTGATAATTAAGTCATAGGTGACACTATATGGCTATTCTGGGAATTAAATTGTCATACCTTGTAAAATGGATGTGTGTGGAAAGATGACTATACCTGTGAAATTAAACCACTGCTTATTGTCAAGCCTGTTACTAGGGAAACATTGTATCTGTCCTTTAGGAATCTACATAAATATTATTAAGAGATTACAAACAGAAGCTAAAGTAAAAGTAATAAAAAAATCCGAGCAACCTAAGAATATAAAAGAATTGCAGCAATTTTTAGGCCTATTGAATTCCTTTGAAAGCTTTTTTAAAGAAAAGTCTCATGTGTTATCACTGTCATATAAATTGTTGCCTTGTCTAAAGAACAGGGTATTGTCTTTTACAAGATTAAAGATCTACTTACAACAAAGTATGTGCTTAACTTACTTCATTGGGGTCATCCAAGAATTGTCCACATAAAAGTTTGGTTTGGGTTAGGTCATATGTCTGATGACTGAATCTAAGCCATGCAAAGAAATAAATGGTAAAGAAATATTTAAAATGCCAATCAACTGCTAATCTACAGCCAAAATACCTGAATCTTGGCCAAATCAATTCATTACTGGAAACATGAAATTTGGTCCACACAGGGCCAATAAATGGTTACATATTTTTAGCAGTTGTAGATTCATATTCATGGTAGATGGAATATAAATTCATAAAAACACTAGTGCTGAGATTACTGTTAGAGCACTGAAAGAGATTTTTGTAAACCACAATTATATTGAGACTACTCGAACATACAATAATACCAGATATGCATCTTAGTAATTTAAGAATTATATAATTGATAGGAGAATATTCCATGTACTTACCCTGATATATCATCCCTAATCTAATGACCTCACAGGAAAGATAGTTCAACACTTAAAATATGCAAAATACCTATCATAAGAATATTACTGAAGCATTATTAAATACAATGTTTTTTCATCACTTAATGTCATGTATGCTACTAATAAAATTAGATTCTTAATGTGCAGCCAATTCTGTACTCATATTTTGAAATTATTGCCAACTACAAATGAAAATTTAAATAACTCCATGGATTATGAGGATTGTAAAGTTGGAGAAAGGCTGTACATATATGAAAGTTAGTTAAAAAAAAACAAATGGCTACCAGAATAATATTAAAAAACTTTTCTCAGAAAATTAGATTGATATAAATGGGTAATAGAAAAATGCTTAAGAAACATATAAAACACTTATGGCATCATGAAAGTGAGACATCAGATACAGATAGTAGTAATGTTAAAACTGCAAATGATAAAAATTTGATTAAGAAAATGAACTAAATTGTGGATATGGATCAAGCTGTAACAAATAATTCAAGGAGATAAAATTATTACACTTTACAAAAAGAGGATGCATGACTTCTCATGAAAGACATAATTTATGCACAAAACCTGAATGTGTATGAATAAGAGCATTATTTACAGAGTAGGGAGGATGAGTGGTCTATGTGTTATCTATAAACATGAATGTAAATAAACTTTATTATTTTACTATGTCAGTACATGAGACAGGACATAAATACATTATCTCATTATTATTATTAAGCTACTCTAGAAATTCTGCATATGTCAATTATATTAATTATGCAAATGAAGAACTACTAGGCTTACATGGATTCTTGTATAAAAACTCCTGATAGGATTTTATTGAGGTACTAAGTGCATAATGAAGGTGAAATGAAATATAATAAACTGTGATGAAGAGTAATAAATGCAAGAAAAATTCATATATACAATGGCAGCTGATTATCTACATAATGATAATGTGATTTATAATTGTTTTCCATTCCTAACATATGCAAATGGATGAATGAAAATAATTTTCCAATTAAGACAGATTACAATAGATTATATTTGGCTACTGAGCATGTATAGATACTAACACAGATACACACAGCTTATAAATAGACTGTAGAGATTTCTAATGAAATTTCTAATTGTTTTCTACTTATTATTTTTTCTTATTTTTGATTGTTAAAAAGTCATTGATGCTTCCTGAATGATGTTGAATTTATATCCTTAGAACATAGCATGCAGATAATTTTTTTTTCTTCAAATAATTTATAAGTATGATGCAAAATACTTTATAATTATGATTAATTTACTTTTTGCCACAAGCCAAATAAAATTCATACCTTTCAACTATAATATTGGTAAAGTAAATATATTTTATTTAATGTATAGATTTTAAAATTTAATATTAATATATTTTGTTGTTATATGTGATCAAAGTATGTTGCTAATTACTTTCTTTATTGACTAAAATAGACACCTTTTTTTGTTTCTGTAGTCATTAATAATGAAAATCTTGAATGCCTTGTAAGGACAATGGATGAAAATCCTATAAAATATTTTATTTGTGTTTTAATATATAAATAAACAATATTATATACTATATAATAAATAAACTCTGTTGTACTCTGCTATACATTTGCAGCATTAACATTTCCATTTTATATTCAGATAATGTAGTATTAAGAATGTCACTATCCTATGACATAACCAACCTTACAAATTATCATTTTGAAAAAAATAGTGGTTGTTTTTTTTTAAAAATTTCAAATATTTGTTAAAGATTATAATAGAAAATTGTCAAATGTAAATCAAAATAATATATTCAAATTAATGATGATAATTATAATGAATTTTTGCATAAAGGTTTGTCATTAACCAGGTTAAAGGTTTATTTACAATACATAGCAGTTGTATGATTATAAAAAATAAAGAAAGAAGATAGAAGAGTTGGAGGGAAAAAGTAGAATTATGAAAATTGACTATAAACAAAAAATATAAAAATACATAAAATATGAAATGGTATATAATAACTGAAGAGGATATTTACTTTTATTTGATGTAATATTAGAAAGAGAGGCTAAAATAAAATAATAGTTTGAATTGTACATGTAGTTTATATTAAAATGAAAAAATCTATAAGCATATATTTTTTAAGTATAAAATGTTGCAAGTGAAGCAAAATAAATTGTATAGAGAATGGAAAAAAAACATCAAAAATAATTTTATCTATTAATGTACTTTTGTTTTTTGTTAGATTTTAATGCCAAAATCACCCAATATGAAGCTAATATATCAAATTAAAAAAAAACAAAAACGTTTTATAAGAAAATATAAAAAAAGAATTAGTATTGGAAGTCTGTTTGGAAATAAGAAATAAGAAGTGAATGAGTTTACTGTAGCATATAATTACTTCAGACAGAAAAAGTATTTATTATAAAAAACAGGGTATTTGTGCACTAGAACTAAGCACTATGATTATATCTAAGCAAATACATTTATATCCTATCCCATTATTTATTTTCTTCATTACAAATGTGATATAAGATAAGATTATTTTTCAACCATTATCGAACGCACGCACGCACAAACACAAACATATATTGTAAATCTCACTGCATTAATCATTTAAAACTCATTTAGCTATCATGCCAAAGCTTCTATTTAAATTTAATACCAATAGGTTGGCCATAAATGAATCAGTTAGCTGTCCAATTATTGTTTAGTAGATGAATATCTAGGTATATTAAAAGAAAGCGAAAACAAGAAAGAAATTTCTGAACTTTCTTTGACTGATATTATGAATATTCTAACCAATAAGTCATTTGTAACTTTTAAATCATTAATATTATATATATATATATTTCAGAGACTAATTGCAAAGAAATGAAGCTTCACTTCTTTATTGTCTTATTTTCATTATTTACTATCATTCACAGCAGAAAATCAGGTAGTATAACATCTAATAGATTTATTTCTTAGTTTTATTAAACTGAATAGAAGTCTACTTACTTAAAAATAACAACAACAATATAATTGGTAACAAGACTTTATTGTCAAAAAGTAGTTTCAAATTATATCTAAAGCGTGTTTATTATTTAGGAAGGTTTTTGTTTATTTAATTTTCATTTTAAAAAACGTTTTCAGAACATCACAAATAGAAACTTAATAAATGGAATGTGAGAATAATTAAAAAATGTTAATTCCAAAAATATGGTGATAAATAGTATTTAATAAATAGTAGTAAAACCTACATGTATTTTTGGAGCTGAGCACTCTTGTCAAAGACAATAGATATAGTAGTTACTAAATGCATCAGCATGGAAAATGCATTTAGATTATACTGCTATTTATTAAATAGTACATATCTCCTTATTTTTGGAATTAATGTTCCTTGTGTTTACATTTATTTTTGAAACTTTTTTTACAAATTTGTATTATGAATAATTAAAAAATATATAATAGCCATTTACAATATTGTCATAAGACATATATGTACTCTGGTCACCGCGTATATAATTTTCGATATTATTCTTATATTTTCAAACTTAAAAATAACGTTGTTATAGTTTAAATATAAAATTAGAAATTATTAAGAGTTTGTATTTCATGCCATTTGAAAATTTAGTAGCTGAAGTAAGAACGATGAAATATCTAAAAAATAATTATCAACAAAAAGGAAGATTCAAGATAAAAGATCTTATGCAATTATGTTTTAAACAAGCTTTTATTATTCTTAATTTACAACATTTTTCAATGCATAAATTTGCTTGGTTTTCCATACAATGTTTAAAAAAGGTGAAATTGTTATTAGTTTATAAAAGTCAATATCCTTATATTTAAAATTTTTACCAATTCTTCTTAACCAGTGTTTTGGAAATCGAATAAAAATAAATGAATCAATATTTCATTAAGTCTAATTATCCACTTTCTAAAAATTATTTACAATTTGAATGCCACACTGTGACGGATAAGTTATTTAATGTGCAAATAAGCATGACTATTGTTTTGTTTTTTATTTAAAAAGTAAGAGTGATTAAGGGAAAAATAAATATTAACTTAGTAAGTAAAATTTTTGCTTAAAACTTTATGCTTGATATCATTTTTTAAAACAAAGTTGTGTTTATTTAAGTATATTTTTAAAATGTTTTTAAACAAATGCAATACATGGTTTTATTTCCTTCAAAATTTGGCAGTATTTATAGATGGAAATTATTGTTTTACATTTATTATAAATAATTTGTCAGAATTTAAAATAATTTGTACAATTTTATAGTACTGTACAATCGATTATATTTTATTAACATTATTTTTATGAGAATTTGACTGCCATTTTTTATAATTTGTTCATCACACTAGTTTTTTTGGAAAAAATGAATGTAAACAATGAAACTTTTTATATACATACTATAAGCTGCAGGCAATTTTTTTATAAATGAATTTAATAATCAAACAACTCATAAACACCTGTAGATGTATGTATACTCTATAGCTAAAGATTTTAGCCTGCTTTTTATTATACAATAATATGGATATTTTATAAAATCTTCTTTATAATTATATGTAGTAAAAATTAATCATCAAACGTTGCCAGCAATGCTGAAAATAGAAATATCTACAGATTATCTTGATAATAGTTATTCATTATTTTATTTACAATAGAATTTAGAAATTTGATTAATAAATAAGATGATTGTAGATGACTCATTTGTCCATTTCTAGTTCTTTTATATTGGGTTTTATTTGATTTGTATATGGATAGAAAAAACTTAGTGTAGAATCATATTTTGGTATTTCAACAGCTTGTATATTTTTCGTTTGATAGTATGCACTAAATCTGGATGAGATGTATATTATGGTCAGTATCCAAATCTATAAAGTAAGAAATTGATGATAATGAACATTATTTAATTGTATTAATATAGTCTTGTCTTCTAGTACTGATATGATGATTCTTATGTCCATGTAAGAAGCCATTTATATATCATGTAAACAATAAATATTTTGATTGTTTCAAAATCGACATCATTTAAAATAAATTAATTTAGATATAAATGATAGTTTTATTTATTTTTAAAACTGATGAATTTTAATTCAAACTTTTGAATTTTTTTCTATACTCACAAAGTATAATTTTGACTAAATTGTGTCATGGTTTACCATCATAAATTGAGCTGTATTTCATGTAATTTTATTATAAAATTTCATATATTATAATAATAATAATAATAATAATAATAATAATAATAATAATAATAATAATAATAATAATAATAATAATAATAATAATAATAATAATAATAATAATAATAATAATAATAATAATAATAATAATAATAATAATAATAATAATAATAATAATAATAATAATAATAATAATAATAATAATATCCATTTGAATGTTTGATTCTATAAATTTTTCACTAAAGCCAACTAAATATAAGAAAACAGTATTTAAATAGTCCATTGCCATGCAGAAACCTTTCAATGTCTCTTTACAAAGAATAAGAGAAGAAAAAAGAATCACTGACAAAACGGATCATTTTTCAGTAGTTAGATTGTGAATACATTTTTAGATAACCAATCCATGGTAAGTAGTGGATAATAATCAAGTTTGGCTATAGGAATATTATCTAAAAAACTTCTAAGTTAATCTGAAAATAATAAAAAATCAAGATTTAACTAACTCTATTCAAACCACATCATGGACAAGATAATTAATATTTATTACATTTTTGGAAAAAATCATTCATACATGCAACAATCCATTGCATTGAATTATCCTCAACAATTTGATATGTTTTTTGATTGTGTGTAAAAAATAAAATGGTCACAGCCAGTCAATGACAAAAAGTAATTATCATTTTTACATAAGATACAGATTTTCCCAGCATCACTAATTATGCATCAATATAACTATTACTATTACTTTTTATACTTGCATTACATTTTAATTTTTGCCAATATTCTATTTTTTTAAACATTTGAAATATAATAACTTTAGGTTTTAAAATACTTGATTTTCAAAATCATGTAAAAAGTTATTTTAATATCACTAACAATGACAACATTCTTTGCATTCTATATTATAATAAGCTCATATATGATTTTGAAAAGGAGGGTTTTTAATAAATGTGTTTTACCAGTTCTTTCGTAGGGATAGGTACATGGTCATTTAGAAAAAGTGCAGTGTAGAGACTTTATAAGGAACAAAATATAAATAAATATAGATTAGGAATAATATAAAGAGATTAAAAATGAAATACCAGCATAAGAAAACTAAAAGCATACATTGTTTGTATTTAGCCAAATGGACACACATATTATTTGAAGATATAATAATAGATAGGCAGCTAAAGTTTTAAATTAGATGTCATGAATTTTTAAAAGATCTAGAAAGAAACCACAAGTAAAATAGATAAATAAAATAAGGAAATTATTTAGTTTGATGTTGCAAAAAGAGGCTAGGGATCAAAGAAACTGGATTAAAACTGGAGAGGTCTTAATCATGAAATAGATCAATAATTGTTGAAAATGATGATGCTGACTTTAAATATAGTATTAGAAAGTAAGAATAAGATGTGGTTTGTGTCAATGACTTCATCTAGAATGTTTCCTGATTATACATTGGTTAAGTAAGTATTTTTCATATAAAATATTAAAATATTTCTGAAAGTTCCTATTTATTTTGATTATGCCTAGATATATTGGTGATTATTTGTGATCAAATCCACCTCTTGCATTTAAACCTACAATAACAAACAACTGCAATTTCATTTAAAAGAATTTAAGTCATGATAATCTACAGTATGAAATTTAAGTTCTTTTTCTGATATTGTTATTATAAAAAAATACTAATAGCAGTTATGGAGTACGTTGCACATAAATTAGTAGAAATATGATGAATTGTGCTGTCATAAATATATAAATGAAGACAAGTGTATTTTTCATAATAAAACCTATTCTATGTACCCTATGCTGCCACAAAAAAGAGGTAATATTTTTTTCTTTTTGAGTCATAGTCTATATCTTTTTATTTGTATTCACTTATTATAATTATTTTTTCGTCAAGTTAGTTTTTTTTTCAAAATCCCAGGATAAAATTTGGCATTTATATTTTATGTAGCAAGTTTATCTGAAATAATGTTTTTATTGTCAGCAGGTATTTTATTTAAATCTTCTTTTAATTCTTATATTTGACAGTACAAGATTAAAATCACATATGATGTGGCAGTATTTCATCCACTGAAAACTCTCCATATTGAGAAAATGAGTAGTTGACCAATGCTGGCTGTTAAACAATCAAATGCAAAATTTCATTTCAACTAAAATAAGTTATTAGCCTTTTTGTCCTATACTGATATATGACTTCCTTAAACCTAATAATTATTTTTAAGAATTATTACTTTATTATTTAACTGTTGATTTCTAGACATATAATATTACTACTATTCCCATTTTTTTTGAGATTATCATAAATTTCTTGGGCTCAGTATATATACAGTTATCAGATCTTCTAATTGTAAAAAAAATATTTGGTTTTAACAGTAAACAATTGCATTTAACCATAAACTGTAAGACTTTTGTATGTTTTGATATATTAAGGATAAATTAATCTCATAACATTAATTAAAAATAAAAAAGTTCACGCATAAATGTAAAAACATATATTAATAACGATCATTATTATCAGATGATCATCATTATAATTCATATTTTACAGTCATTTTATACGTAATCATCACTATATTGTAACAATCATTATATATATATATCAGAAAATAGATGGGTCAGCTATATATATATATATATATATATATATATATATATATATATATATATATATATATAATATAATAATATAAGTACCCTAATTTATGTACAATTGCTTAAGTGTATTATATTGGAACTACACGGATATATTTGTGTTTAAGAAGCAGAAATATTAATAGAGTGATGATGGTCATTACACATGTGAACATCAAAAGTAAAATAACATTCTTAATTTCTACAATCAGAATAAAAGCAAAGAGGAAGGTGTGTTAGCTATACAACTAGATTCCCAAAACTAAATGGCATATATAAGAGCTTGGTTTTAAAAAATAATTATTATATTCTTAACTGGTTATTTTTAAAAACAGCATGCCAATTAATCACTGTAATTATAAAGAGAATACCTGTTGGTTTTTAATTAAACTATGGCAACATCACGCCTATCAAACTGCTAAATATTATTTACATACACATTTGATCTGAACTCATCTTAGTAGAACAGAAACTTCAATCGTCATAATATATTATATAATTTAATAAATTAGCAATCAATGAAAATTAATAATCAATAATTAATAAATACATACATTTGATAAAAATTAATAATAATTTACAAATTGTAATCACTTAAATAAACAATTCTGAAAACATTATGGAAATATCGACTTAACATGGGATTTTACAATATTCTTTTCTTATTTTTTATCATTACTTTTTTTTGTTTAAAAATTAAAATGTAAAGTACACCTGGGTCTCGTTTTATGCGGTAGATAGCTTCCTCAGAAAACACGCACAAAAATAGACTTAACTTACCTTGAAAAATGGGGGATACATACTGTAATTTTTCAAAAATTGCATAAAAGCAAAGCAACAACGTAAAATTACTTTAAAATTCGTATAAAAAAAAAATAAAAAATAAAATATGACTAATAAAAAATCTGAAATTTGAAAAAAAATGTTACAAGACCAACTTTTTTTATTAACTACAGTATTTAATTTTATTCAAAACAGTATATTTTTTATATGCAATTTACATTTTTTTCATATATGTACGATATTTTCATCATTATCAGTATTTGAGACATCAGATTCGTCATGATGTGATGTGATGTGAGGAACTGTAGCTTCTTCTTAAACAAAGTCAAGAGGAAATATGGTATACCAGAAATATAATTAAAACATTTTCCAATCGCTGTTGATCCTTCCCATTTCGCGAAGCAATCTAAAATTGAAATTTTTGTTTACAAAGAAATTCATTCTCTTGGGTGTTTTTTTGTGTCTGTTAGAGTAAACTAAAAGTTTAAAATAAAAAAAAACATCTTAGACTTATAAAAATAAAAAGACACCGACTCACCACTGTTGGGCAAAATTTAATTAAAACTAACAATTAATAATTAAATTCTTATTTTGGTCTTTAATTTTTTAAATTTTCAATTCCGTTTAAAAATCAAATTTCATCATTTCATATCACCTTAATTTCAGATCATGTTATGTAATTTTTAAATTGTTAATTACAATTAAAAATCAGATTTTAATTGTCAAATTTAATTGTGCCCACTGCTGTCACCCACCTTTTAAAAATAAACTTGGGACACTAAATGATTAATTGATTACATACTCTTTTTATAAAAAGCAAAAATAGAACATGATTTAAAATGCAAAAACATCAACATACATAGTATTTTTCATCTATAACGTTTGAACAGATTTACATTATAGTCTTTTAAAATTTAATGTGTGTATATAAAATGGAAAAATCCTGATTTTAAGTGAATTATGTACTTCTTTATTGCATAAAACCTATTACAGTACTATTATAAAGTGCTGAAAATATTGAAATTATTAGATGGAAGTCGAACTCCGATAATGTGCTATTACTTTAAATGTGACATGAGTGTGCAAAATGTATAATATTTAAAGTAATAGTGCATTATCGGTGCTCGACTTCAGATCAAATAATTTTTATCGCATAAAAGAAAACCGCATAAAAAGATATTAAAAAGAAACATGAATCACATAACTTCAAAATTGCATTAAATAAATCTGCATTAAATGAGACCCGGGTGTATATCTACATAAATTCTTAATTCTAATCTAGACTTGAAAAGATTCTAAAAATACAGTTGATAAAGCTCAATTGCATGTGCCTACATAAGACATTGTATATATATATATATATATGTTAAAACGAAGATTTGCACGGGTTAAATATATAAAATACATATTTTGCGGGTTCATCCGTGTTAAAAACTTTTAATATCAATATACTGACGTTTCGACTTGGTCACAAGCCATCCCAAAAACTTTTAATATCAATATACTGACGTTTCGACTTGGTCACACAAGCCATCCACAGAGTTAACTCTGTGGATGGCTTGTGTGACCAAGTCGAAACGTCAGTATATTGATATTAAAAGTTTTTAACACGGATGAACCCGCAAAATATGTATTTTATATATATATATATTCTACATAACAAAGATTTATAAGTAGAAAATGGTAAAATTTTAATCATAATTACTAGAAATTAATTATTCTTCATACTAAATATTAAAATGGCAGATTTAAATGAAGTTATAACTATATATTTTATTAAGACAGATTTATCTGAACAACCTGAAAAACTAAACAGAGTTGAGTATTTATTTTTATCATTGTAATTTTTTGTGATTTATTTTAATTTTGCTTATGTGTTGGCATTAATTTTATAATTTTTCAGTGCCAGTAATTAATAATCCATGGCTTTGTTAATGAAACTCCAAAAATTCTTTTATAAAGTTGGCAGAAGAATTCTTGTAAAAAATATGATTATAATAAGATAACTAACTATTCTTCCAGGAGACTGGCAATGGATCAGCATCTTTTGAGTTTTCTAGAAGAACATGACATTGGTTAAATAATTAATTCAGAGTAATGGACAGCTTATCTTAATAATCCAAACACAATGTCATAAACTTTAACCGAAATTTTATCAATTGATGATCTGTCACTGAAATATTAATCTAATTTTAATTGAGACCATTTTTTCTGCCTTCAATTGATAATCAACTTCTTTATTTATCAACACTATACTGTTCACACAATATGTTATTTTAATTAAATTAATTCATGGTTATCAAAAGTAAAAAAAAATATTTTCAAGTTAAAATTATTTGCACATATTTTAAAAATAATTATGTAATACAAAATTTAAACATAAGTAAATATAATTGACCTTTTGATCTCGCATTAATCAAAATTGTTTTAAATATTTTTACAATACATCTCATAAATGTTATATGTAATTTTAAAAATCTTCAAAGTTGAAGCAATTTTTATTATAATATATATATATATATATATATATATATATATATATATATATATATATATATATATATATAATATCCAAAATGTTTTTCAATATATTAAGGGATCAATAATTTTAAGATGAGAATATTTGATACAGTAAGATATTGAAAGCAGCTTTATATATTATATGTATATACATTGCAATAAAATTACTTTTCTATTTTGAAAATATTTTAAAATCCATGTTTTTTGAAACATAAAGGAAATATATATATATATATATATTAATGGTAAAGGCAATATTATAGTTTAAATTCTTTTGTAGCGCTTTCGATTATGTGGAATCCTCATCAGCTTTAACTGAATTTCAATTTTTTTTTTAAACTTAATGTTATGTATATTTTCATAAGCTGTGTATGGCTGTATTTACAACTTGCCTATTAATAACATCATCCTTATATTTATCAATCAAAATTGCCTCTTTAATTTTCTTCTTTCTATGATTTCTTCTTCCATTAATATTTTTATTTCATTACTATTAAATGTAAACGTATAATTACAAGTTTTTTCATGGTCAAAGAATACTGCAGCTAAAATAGGCAAAACTCACTATATATATATATATATATATATATATAGTGAGTTTATATGTATATATATTTGAAACATATGTATATATATATATATATATATATACATATGTTTCAAATAATTTTATGAAACTAATGTTACATAGATTTACAACAAACGATTGCATTCTGTTACATAGGCAATCATAAGACTTTGGAACAAGTTCTAAATTTTTAAATCAATTGTATTTTACAGTTTAAATAATCTTTGTTTGATAGTTATTCTGTTATAGGTTTGATGGTTGTCTTATGAATGACCATGTTGCTGCTGCAATGTCTGGAGGGCTAATCTTGTAATCCCGTTCTTTTATTTGTTAATGTTTTTTTGTAAATGTTGCTGGATGTCTTCTTGTATTGTTAGCAAATGTAAATGAGCATCTCATGCACCAGTATGCATATAGTAAAAAAGTTATTGCTCATATTGTTGGGGTAGAGTTTTTTTTTAAAGATTGTAATATGTTTATTAATGATGTATTTTTCCTTTGGTAAGTTTCTATTAATAATTTATGTATATTGGATAAACTTGTGCATGAGTAGAATATATGCTGTTGCGTCTCTTCTGCTGTGTGGCAAAGATTGCAAAAAGGATCAATGTTTTTATATAGATGTCTGTATCAAAGGAAATATGATGTTGGTAATGCATAAAGGTTTATTTTTAATATAAAATCAAAATATTTTGGTTCTAATGACCATTTTTTGATTTTTTTCAATAATTGATAATTGCTAATTCCAAGCATTGTTGTTTGCATGTCTCCAGAATTTTCTGGGTATAATAGTTTGTAAATTTGCTAGTATGAATATTTGTTTGTTGCTTCTATGTTAATTTGAGTAGATATTGTTGTGACACTTTGTATTAGTGAAGATAAATACTGTGAATTGGGAGGTGGAGTATCCATTGGTGTAATTGTGAGCAAACAATTTAGTTTAGGGAATTGTCTTATTGTTAATGCTAATAAGTTGATTGATTTCTGTATATGGAATGTGTATATAGTGTGCAGTCCAAAAACATTGTTTTCTGTAGATTTGCTAAGAGATTTAGTGGATATTGCAACTGCTTTGCATCCCCATAGTAGTTTAGTGCACAATGATGATATTTTTGATTTGAAATGTTTAGAAAAACAATTCATAAGAATGATAAAAATTTTAAATATTGAACTCTTTGCTAATGAACTTTTAAAAGTTGGTTATGTTAAAAACCTGATCTTGTGTACAGTAAATTCATTTAATAATAAGAAGAGAGTTGGCAGTGTTACTTTAGATAATAAAAAATGGAAATCTATGCCATTTATAAAAAGCATGCAATCTAAATTAATTAAGAATATATTTAAAGAAAAGAATAATATTTCATTTTGTGTTCCTTCTAATGTTAATCGATTGATTAATAATTCTAAGAGTATAATTCCTAAATTGCAAAGAAGTAATATAATTTATCAGATTTCATGTGGATGTCCGAAATTATATATCGGTGAATCGAGATGTTCTGTGGAAAAAAGTTTGAAGGAGCATCAATTATTATATAATTGAATTAAAAATAAGGTAAATAGTCAATACACCTTCAGTATTTTTTTGACCATGAAAAAACTTATAATTATAGGTTTACATTTAATAGTAATGAAATAAAAATATTAATGGAAGAAAGAAATCATAAAAAGAGGAAAATTAAAGTGGCAATTTTGATTGATAAATATAAGGATGATGTTTTAATAGGCAAGTTGCAAATATGGCAATACACAGCTTATGGAAATATACATAACATTAAGTTTAAAAAAATTTCAAATTCAGTTAAAGCTGATGAGGATTAACATGTAATTGATAGCACTACAAAAGAATTTAAACTACAATATTGCATTTACCGTTAATTTTTTTTTTATATATATACTATTTTTTATAATGGGTATTTACATTTAATATGTATATACTTTACTCTTATGATATAGTAAAGCTCTACAAATGATTATATTTATATTTTAATAAAGCTTATATTTTGTCAAAATAAAAAGTGAGTCATATTTATCATTTTATGTTTATTATATTATTTAAAATATTGAATATTTCAAAATTAACAAATCCATAATTACTAAAATTAACAAGTATTTTTCACAAAAAGAATTTTTTTTTTAAAAAAATAATATTTCTATTAAAATATTTTTTTTATTATCTCTTATTTATTTAAATAGTAACTTGATATATACACTAAATAACTCATTGTAATAACATATTTTAAACTGAATTATTTGCATATATAATGTATGTATAATGTATTGACTAAGCAAGCAATCTAGTAAAGTATAAAATACTGACATATTTATAGATAACATTTGATTAAGTTGTCAAGGAGCTGAAATTATATATGTTTCAAAACAATGCTGTATTTATACACACATAATAAACAATAAAATATTAACAATGAATGAATTAATTTTACAAATAACTATTATAGTACAGATAAGTATTTTCAGTTCCTTTCATAATATTCTTTAAATGGAAAGCATTTAAATTTAAATTTAGCAAAAAGTAAACATTACAATGTTATATCCCAAAATTAATAAATTTTAACATTTATTCTTTGTCTATTAATTTAAGATTTCTAATTTATGAAAATTGCCTCTTTGATTTTTCTTTTATGTTTTTTTTTACTCTTGAGAATTTTAGTATTTTCCATTTTAAAATTGCAATTAAACTAAGATATTTTTTCCTGATATCAAGGAAAACAGATACTGTTATTAAATAATAATAATAATAATAATAATAATAATAATAATAATAATAATAATAATAATAATAATAATAATAATTATTATTATTATTATTATTTTATATGTTTATATAACAACAGATGCTCTTTTGACCATTTCTCAATTTTACACTTTGATTTATTTCTGTATAAAATCTTGCATTTGTATGAAATTTAAAATCTATATGATTTTTTTGATTCAAAGTTATAATATATTTTGAATTATTCATCAATAATTTTTCTGTATATATTTTTAATAAATTTACTTTGAGCATTTGAAACATATGGAATAAATACTTTTTTTTTATCATTAACTCTCTGCTCTTTTATAATGGATATTTTTAAATTGACAAAAAGTATAGTAAACTTGCTTATTAATATACTGAACTTCGATTTATTCTTTTGGAAATTTTCAATATTTTGTGATTTATCACTTTCAGAAAGACATAATTTATTATTCGGGGGGAAACATCTAAGATTTCTCATGCTATGTACAAATGATATATTTTCAATTACAATGTATATAACCTCTTATAAACTCTTTCTTGTAATAGTTTGATTATCATTGTATAACTAAATAAACCAGTATATCTTGTCACATTCAATTCAAAATATTTGATACCTTTATTTTGTACCTTTTCAACTATCCACTTTCAACTATTTAACTTGTTTAATTCAATTGCAAAACAGTTCATACATTAACTGTTACATAAAAACATAACAAATGGGAATAATAATGATTTAATAATAGTATCAGTTTTATTTAATAAAGAAAATTTACGAATTTATTTCCAATTTCGACCTGGAAAATACAAACATTTTTTGTGAGAAAAAAAACATATTAAAAGTTCAAAGAAGAAATTTTGATAAATAGAACTAAAAAAAATCTTTTCATTTAATAGTCAAAGAGAAACATTATAATTCATGAATCTTGGGATATAACACGATATTTTCTTCCACTAAATTTAAATTGTTTCCAGGGTAAGAATGTTATGAAAATAACTGAAAATACTTTTGCCTATTATAATAGTATTAATTTACCGATAATAATTTGTGTATTATTATTATTATTATTATTAGGTTGTTTTACAATAGCGTGTTGAAACTGCTGGAGGGCATTATTTCTATGCTAGCACACAGAAATATGCTATTTAGGTGGCCTCCGCCACTATCGAACGTTCTATTTCTAACACGTAAGCCTAGAAATAGTCCGTTGATACTGGAGAGGGTACCGGCTGACTGTGTTTATTTCTATGCTAATGCACAGAAATGTGACATTTAGCCAATCTTGCCACAGAAGCTATTGTGTCAGCTTACAGCTCAGATTCAGGCTAAGCATTTCGACTAGTGATCATATTTCACTTTTGTTTACAGTATTGTCTGAGGGTGGCTGGAATTACGATTGTCGAAACTATTTTAATATTCATTAAGACCACCACCCCCTCTATCTCACATGTTTTAGGAAGGTCTACTAACAATTATCAGCAGAGTCTCATGCTTCCCTAGTCCCCATTTCCTGCTGAAAAAATGGGCCAAGTGTAGTTAAAAGCACGATTCCCATCAAATCACGCACTAAGTCACATTTCATGTGACAACATCTGCGAGCTGATTAATCGAATAGCTGAAATAGGACAACTTTTTTCTGAATGTCAAAGAAAGAACAAGGACTCTTCTCTGACTGCTGGAACTGGTGGTTTATCAAACAAAACACCTTGAAGCTGCATGCCTGCTGTGTTTTTATTTATTTTTGCCTGAAGAGCCCAAAAAGTTGCTTTTAATTGCCATATAGATTGATGTTTTTGGGAGGGAATTACCATCAAAACTTGGTCAATCTTCGAGTTGTTGGCATTCCATTCTGTTAGCAATTGCAAACACCCTTCCCCCCTCTCCCAAAGTTGGACTTTGGCTTGTAAATGTTACCATTAAACAGACAATAGTATTATTTATAATTTATCAAAATAAAAACAAAACAAACTAAAAAAAAAAAGTAGTTGAATCGGCTGATTTTTTGTTTGTCATACAATACCGAACCGAAAATAGAAAGGGTTTAATGAGAAGAATCAAAACAAACAAAAAATCGGTTAACTACTTTTTAAAAATCATTGGTTTTAATCGATCCGTTTTTTTTTTTGTTTGGGGTAGCCAAAATAGATTTGATAGCCGCTGTACTTTTATTTTAAATGTGATAAACAACAACAACAACAAACAAAAAAAAAACAACAAAAAAAATACGTAGATGGTAAAAAAAAAAAAAAAACCCTGTCCCCTTTGAAAATATAAATAATGAAAAGAATCAAAAGCAAAAAAAATTAAGTACTTTTTTTTGTAAATTCATTTATTTGTAATTTTTTTGTTTATGCATTTGTTTATTTTTTTTTGTTTTGGTCGTGTTTAAAAAAAAATTTGATTTGATATTACTTTTATAAATGTGATAAACAAAAAAAAAAAAAACCAAAGCCAACAAAAAACAAAAAAAAAGAAAAGAAACCTGGCCCCGGCAACATTATATTTATCTTTGTTTACAAACCGAGCCCGCCTTCCAGCGGTTTCAACACGCTATTGTAAAACAACCTATTATTATTATTATTATTATTATTATTATTATTATTATTATTATTATTATTATTATTATTATTATTATTATTATTATTATTATTATTATTATTATAATTATTATTATTATTATTATTATTATTATTATTATTATTATTATTATTATTATTATTATTATTATTATTATTATTATTATTATTATTATTATTATTATTATTATTATTATTATTATTATTATTATTATTATTATTATTATTACAATACTTAATATTTCTAAGGGATATTACATATACACACACTACAAGTTATAAAAAGATAAATGTAAAAATAATTTAGTTTACTTCTCCAATAATCGTAATAGTATATAGAAGCACTTTATAATGCTGTTTGAAAAAGCTGTTAATAGCAAACAATCAAAATGAGTTAATCCAGACTAAGTGTTTTCGAGATGCTATCCCTCATAATCATAGCCAAAATAGTAATAGTTGTTGTGATATTATTAAATGGTAATATATGCAAATGTATATGTAAATTAATCAGCTTATCCATTTTCTGGAGATAGCGAAGCATATATCTGTCATTGATGATAAAATATGCTTCTTTTATCTTCCTTTTGCAGTCTTCAATAATAGAGCCACTCAGCATATGTATGCATATAGGAGTGCACAAAGAACAATGACAACATTTCAATATTCCTCAAACACGAGAAGCAAGCCGGTCATAGGTTTGAACATTCCAACCTCAAAATTGTGTGTACTGAAACTAATGATTGCAAAAGGAAGACAAAATAAGCATATTTTATCATCAATAACACAATTAATAGACATGACACATGCTTTTCTAATTCCAGAAAATGGACAAGCTGATTAATTTACATTTGCATATATTACCATTTAATAATATCACAACAACTATTACTATGTTGGCTATGATTATGAGGGGTAACTGCAACTATTACTATTTTGGCTATGATTATGAAGGATAACATCTCAAAAATGCTTAGCCTGGATTAAGCTTCTTCAACCAGCATTTTAAAGCACTTGTATATACTATTATGAAAAAATAAATGGCAACAGTAAAAAAAAACCAAGAGGCATAAGATTCATTGTATATTAAAAAGTGCTATAAATCAGTATTGAAACATTATTAAAATTAGAAAATACTGGAATTTTAGTGTTAATTATATAATTCTGTCACATGCTTATGATGTGAAAATATTGAAAGTGTCCTTGGGTAAAACAATTGACACTACTGTAAAGTATATCTTTGGAAGTGCAATTAAAAGAGTAATATCTTAAATCCTTTAAGATACAGTATAATTATATATTTTCAGCTAATAATTTTCTAAGTTATTTGCTGTGCTTAGACTACTAATGGACTTCACAGAGTTGAAAGGGATATGATCACCAGATATATAGATGAACTGCGAATTAAAAATAAATAGTGCTCTATCAAGAATACCTATTACTATATTGGAGAATAGAATGTTGGTACATCAAAGGTTAGGTTCTATTTCCAATACTAACAGTCCTTTATTTTTCTCTTTTTCATCAGTAACTTAAATCATTGTATGGTTTGACTGTCATGAGCATCATTATCATCATTCTATACTATGATAATGATATTGTATGTTTCTGCAATCACATTTCATCTTTTAACAACACATAATATTTCTTCAATTTTCTCTTTCATATGTTAAGTTCAAGACCTCAACAATTAAAAAAATAATGACATTTATTGGCCTAGTAAGCTCAACATCCTGAGATGTGATCTTATCTTGATGATTCAGTTTGAAACTGAACTTGAGATAAGATTTTCAGTTAGCAAAGATTGTATGTTTAGTGAGCCATATTTAAGAATTTCCTAAACTACCACAGAATGTGAACTAATAATGTGCTGACTGACACAAATCTAAATTGTCATGCCTAGTAGTGATAGAAATAATAATAAAAGTTAATATCAGAAGTAGTGGTAAAGCAAGAAGAATTAGTACTACTAAACATAAAATATATTTTTTTAAGTTGAGGCACATGGTATGTGTACACATTTCCAAGATACATCACTTCAAGACCAGTATACAGGACTGCACTAGTGGCTAAAGAGCTGTCAAGGTTCAAGATTAATACAACTAATCTCAATGAAACTCATCTCCAAAAGAAAATTAAAATAATAGAACAGGTGGATGGCTATAAGTTATTTTAGAAGAGCATATTAGTCAATAACAGAAGAATGCATGGCATGGAAATTTCTATAAAGTCTGATGTTGTATCTTATAACCTTGGAAAATTGTAAGAGTATCAATAAAAAGCTAATTGTGTTAATATTTGCTTTGCACAATAGCATGCATTCTCATTTCATTAGTTCCTATACTTTAACCTTGGATTCAGAGTATTCAGAAAAAGGAATGATTTATATCTTGCTAGATGGTATCTTTTTTTTTGCTTGGAATTTTAATGCACATGTCAGTACAAAACGTAGACTGAACAAATCTTTTAGATATAATAGTATTAATGTTACATGTTCAAGGGGTTTGATGTTATAAATTTTTTTGCACACATGGAGTTTGTTTAGACAAAAAACCACTATAAAAATATGGATTCATTCATACTCAAAACAATAGCCTTTAATAGATTACATTATAATTATAATCAGAATAAATTCAAAGTTTATATTAACAGAACACTTACAAGTGCAAATTGTTGAACAGATCATAGCATTAATATTGTAAATTATTCCCAATTTTTATGTAGGATACATTATATGACCTTGAATTTATTTTAATTATTTAAAGAGCATAAGTATACATTTGATATATATATATATATAACTGAAAGAAAATAAATTATCTCCTACTGAGTTATATGATACTAAAAACAATGAAAGAGAGAGGACACCAGCTCTATTGTTATATAAGCTTAGTTTTTGAGATAGTTTTGAATTTATAGAATGAATTTTGTCTATTATTTTTAATTTATGTATAAACTAAATAATCTGAAATCATCATTAATATATACAGAGAATGAAGAACAAATCTTACTTTTAATAATCACTGAATATTAAATGAAATATTAATTTAATGAATGTAATAATTAATAATTATATATTTTTTAAATCTGTAATTGGAATGGAAGTAACTACCTCCCTTTAAGTTATGTGATGTCAAAAACAATAAACAAAGAAAAGGATAATGGTACCAGATAATACCATTCTCTCTTTTAAGTTCTGTTGTTATATAAGCATAGCTTTTGAAATAGTTTTGAAATTATAGGATGAATTTTATCTACTGTTTTTTTTAAAAATATAATTATTATTTATTATATATATAATATATACAGACGCTATAAAAAATAAATGCTGATTTATAAATATTAAATATAGTATAAGTAAAAAATTAAACTAAAGTTAACTTTATAAAATTTATTATAACAGAAGTATATACATATAACTAAATAACTACTACTAGTCCTCTTTAAAATCATTCTTTGAGAACATTGAGGAAGATTGCAGTAATACACAGTTAATTAGTAGTTTGAATTATTAATATCCTTGTGTAATTCTCTTATTGCTAACTATTATTGACTAAAATGACTAAAGTAAAATTAACAGGATAATCTATGGAATGCACATTTGAAAAAATCAATCTTAAGCCTATTGAAAATTTCATGTTTACTTGATCTAAATTCAAACCTAAACCATATGCATGCAAAAAGTATTGATATCATAAATGTTATAAGACAAAGCTTTATATATATATAAGCTACAATTGCAGTATTGTTGATTATATACCTGGTAAAATAAATACACATTTTGCAGATTATAAATATTTTGGTAAAGAACAACTTGTATCAGTTGCCTAGTTACTACTAATCATTCCCACAAATATATATGGAATCGATCGACTTACAATGATCTTTTATAATTGTATAAACAATAAATAAGGCTGAATGATGTAAAACGGTTTTTATTAATCAAGATTGAATCATGTAAAACTCTCTTCATTCATCAAATCTTGTATAATAAATCAACGTGTGATAATGTAATTAATTAATTTATCACCAACCAAAAAATGTATAAATGAAAAGTGAATTGTTATAGATCGTTGCATTCACTACTGATTCATTAATATTAAAACATATGTTGATCTATTTAGTTTTGCCCTTGTTACAATGTGGAAATCCAGCCATAGAACCTCAAACTATGTATCGAATTGTTGGTGGAGTTGAAGCTCTTCCTCACAGCTGGCCCTGGACGGTTTTATTAACAAGTCTAATGAAAGTTACTCTTTGTGGAGGTTCTTTAATAAATAATCAATGGATTTTAACTGCAGCACATTGTTTTACCAAGTAAGTTTGATATAATAGAAGCTTACATTAATTTGCTTGTAAATTTATCATTATTTTTAAAAAAAATATATAATTATTTATTTGTATTTAATATTTTATCTTATATATATATTCTCTTTTCCTATTCTTTTTCTCTTCTTCCCTCCCTGTTTCTTCTCGCTTTATATATATATATATATATATATATATATATATACAGCGATGTTTTGTTATATATATATATATATATATATAACAAAACATTACAATTTTCAGTACATCATCATATAAATAAATAATTCTACCGTTATCTTACATCTTTGCAGTCACCAATATCATCATTTGATTTGTTGAAACATTAATAAGTTGATTGGGATGAAGGAATTAGATATTTTTTTTAATGTTAAAGAACTGAACAGTTCTATAAAAAAAGAAATCACTCAAACGACTAATCAATATTTATATAATAAAAAATTATACCAGTTTATTAATAATATTTACTGACATTTATTGATCAAAATTGGATATTAACTTTTCAAAATCATAAGAGTAATTTGGAAAAAGACGGATTCACGGATTTGCTAGTTTCAATTGTAGTGCTTTGTTATATATATATATATATATATATTGTGCCAGTACAATTTAGTCACTAGCTAAATTTATATAATGTGCATGTATGAAAATGTAAAACAAAATCATCATCACATTTTTATCTAAAAAGGAAGCTGTAGGGCATCCAAGTTTAAACCCTACCAGATCCAGTTCTAAAAGCTTTAAACAGAAAGAGAGTGGGCCAACAATTATATTCTTTAATTGTTTGTGTGTTGATAGAAAGGTAATACACACATTTAAACTATTCAATATTAAATTTTTTTGTTAAAAAGCAAAGTTATTACGCATATGTATAGGCAGTGTATGTGTAAGCTATTGAATTGTTTTATATTTCAGATATTTAACTTTCTTTAAAACTAACCTACGCTTGATCAATTTTAATATCTTATTCTGTTTCTATTTTGCTTTTCTATAATTGTAATTGGGATTTAAAAGTTACAGATTTAATTTTAGGTATTAGGGTTATAATTATTAAGCTAGCAATTAGATTATTGTAATGACAGTTTATGAATGATTTGAAATGATAAAGTATGTGTGTACATTACATACAGAAATTTACATTTATTAAATATATTGAAGGGAAGGGTTAAATCAGTTGAATCAGATATCTATTTTTGTAGCAATTTTGTTTTTGTAAATGATTGTTTGTCATTTTGGGAACTTAAGCTTGGTGGGTACTCTAATTTTGAAATTGCCTCATCTTAAGATTAAAGGAAAGAAACTCCAATTTTAGATATTACAGATATACATGAAAAAGGAAAAAAAGGATTAAGTCTATTTTTATTTTTAAGACAAAAGTGTCTGAAAACCAGGTGTGTGATTTTTTGAGTTGGTCAAAAATAGAAATTCACACTATCACTCTAATTGGGTGAGTTGACTCAAAAATCGGATATAAAAGCAGTCTGAAAAATCAGTTGAGTGATTAGATTAGATTATTGTTATTATAATATATTGTGAGAGAGACTTTTTAAAAATTATTGAAACTAAAGCAGATAAACATTTTTAGTTCTGCTAGATAGTTTTTTTTAAATCATTTTTAAATGAAGTTTTGAATGTTGAAAATATAAGAAATGACGGGGTAGAAAAATTATATATGTGTCCCATCCAGACCTGACCATCGTGGAGCTGCAGATCATATAGGAAAGAAAAGATGTCTTATCTGAAAAATAATATTCTACACCTTTCAACTGACTGAGAGAAATAAGATGTTTTTAAATAGAAGGAAGAAAACATTCACCTGCATTCGAAGGAGATCAGAAAGATGAATTAATCTAATGATAAATATTAATCATCAAGTCCAATTAATTGTTCCAGCAACTGAGTTTAAAACCCAGGAAATTTATAAACGTGAAAACAACTGCTGTATTTCATCCACTAAAAGAATCATGCTTGACAGGAAGAGAAGAAAAATTAATATAAAGATTTCCAAATTGTCCACTAAAGCAAATAACTTCAATCAGATCATCATCATTAAATAATTATACACTTTAAGAAAGAGATTGTTCCAAAGAAACACGGAAATTGTTGCTGCCAAAGATAGACATTAAACAAGAGAAATTTGACTCATTAGAAGTCGCTACAAAGAACTGGTAGTATAAAAATTTTTTTTTGATATATTTTCTTTATGATATCAGAGTCTTAATAAACTTTTAGCAATAAAGTGATATAGTTTATTTAAAGAACTTTTAAAGACAATTCAAATCAATTAAAACCAATAATTTCTTACCAATACTAACTTTGAGCTTCATAAATGATCTTGAATGTATCAAAATTATTTGTTTATTAATTTACAGTTATGAAATATTAATGTGTAAAATAATTTTTTTGTATTATTATTTTGGTTTTAAATAATATTTTTTATTATGAGATAAAACACACACCTACATAATAATATTTTTACATGTGTATAATTGTGTGCAAATGTGATGTAATAAGCAGTGTTAAAATATTAAATTATTTTGTTTTAAGAAAGTATAGCATTTCAGAGGTAGAAGGGAGGGGGAGAAAATGATTTAAAACTTGTTCGGTAAAACTTGCTCTTTCAATTCTACTAAAATTTTTTTTAACATTCTGCTTACATGTTAGATTATAAGGTGTGTGTGTCAATGAGTGATTTTTTTTTTTATATGAAATACTTTTCTTGTGGATGGAACATTTTAACAAATCGGTTACCCAATTTAATACAATATACTTTTGAAATACATTTACGGGAAAGGGGGGAGAATTTAAAATTTAATGTTATGATTTTAAAACAGTCGATTATGATTATTGTTGTTATTGTTAATATAAATTTTCATGTAAATATAGAAAATTTTATGTGTATGTTAGAAATTCAGTAATAAATATTAGTTTATGTTATTAAATGAGGCGTATATATTTCATTAAGAGTAGTCTTTAGTAAGTGTGATCATTCATCATCAATGGTTGAATATTAGTTGTTTAAGATATGATTGAATATGCTAAGATTAACAATAATTATGAATTTCTTTATAAAAATTAGGTTTTATGTTTAGGCTTAGTCCTAAAGCTGTAGTTGAAACCATTGTCATTGTCATTATTGTTATCATTATCGTCATCATCATCATCGTTTTAATTAATGAGCTGTTTAAATGTTTAAAGGCCATAAATAAATATTGATTTTATAGTATTTAGTGATTTCTTAGTATTATCATAACCACCATCCCCTCATCTATTTCATGCAAGGATGAGTGAATTGCCATCCTAAATTAATAGTAATCTGAGCTAGTAAAACTTATAAAAAAAATATTGAAACACATTTGTTATGCTAAGATCTAAGAAATGATTTATGTCTAAGGAATCCCACTTCAGTTTAAAGATGTTTTATGTTACCTAGGCGTTTACTTAAATATTAGTGCATACAGTGCTATGGGTCTAAAATCAAAATCATACATTTTGTAAAAAATAAGGTACCAAAAGGGATTCAAACCCTGTACATGTGAAAGGTTATTAGATATAACTGTGTCTAGATTCAAATAATCTAGTGGTGCCCTGATAGACCCTATTCACTTGTTGTTCACTTAGACATGCACTTAACATCAAACCATAGTTGGATATACCTGAGAAGATATTTTATTGAGTTACTAGTGTACTCACTCACTTGATTTCCATATACCTGAGTTATAGTAGTCGTTCTTAATAATTTGTTTATATGATATCTTGAGAAATCTAATTATAGAAGTATGTTTCATTTAATCCAATGACCCTTAATATGATTGATAATTCAGTCTGACCTTTTTGTTTAATAGCCACTACTCAGGTATTCTTCTCATAATTTAATTTAAGCTACAATGCTTTTCGTTTATTAGTTACAAGATTTATATTTGAATCTTTTCTTAATTATTTAATACATTTGGATCATTGGATCATCTTTATTAAGTTACAATGAATATAGGTTACAATATATATATATATAATATTATGAGAATAATATTTTGAAAGATTTTTTTCAGTCAGGTATTAAAGGTTATTTTAAATATGTCTATGATATGTTTGTTATTGATTAACCAGTTGTAATTAAATATCTCAAATTAAAAGAAATTGACACACGGAATGGATTTTTAATTTTGTGTCAATTTTTAGAGTACAAAAAGACCTTTATTTATGTTTATGAAAAGAAAATAATAAAATTAATTATAAGATGTTTATAAAACTTTTCAATTAGAAAATCTATGTAAATTTCAAAGTTATCAGTTATCCAATATTATAATATATGTTGATTTAGTGAACGTAAAATATATATAAAAAAAGACATTTTAAATATATCGCATCAGTTTATACATAGATAAAGAAAAAAAATATTAAAGAGAAAAAATAGATTTATTACTTTATATAAATAGTAAAGTGTATGGTAAAATTATATCAGTTATTTTTTATTTAAATGTTGCATTTAATGTAGCACTAAGATTTGATACATCAATAATAGAAAGGATTCTAGATGAAATCAGTAAACGTAATGTTATATATAAAATAGTGTGCAAGTATAGGTAAATTAATGAGCCAAAATATGTATTAAAAATAAAAATTATGTTATACAATTTATAAAATAAGCAAATAGTTGTGTAAATATGCATAAACAAATTATGGAAAGCTGGCCATTCATATTGGAACGTTAATAATGTGTGATTTTAATGTGATGATTTTTAAGCTTAACTGTAAATTCTGTTCTGGAGATGGACATGTAATGTGTGCAAGCTATAATATTATTTATTTATTTATGTATATATTGGTATGCTGAAAATTACAATATTAATTTCAGCGTTTTATTTTGATATATCTTATTATTGTATTTGGTATTACATAGATTATATACATACACACACACACGAATATATATATATATATATAATGAAATAAATGTTTTCATGGGCAAAAATGTTTTATAAATTATATTTTTTGGGAATAATCACGTTTAATTTAATTTAATTTTTGTTTAATTAAACAAAAATTCTAGAAGTCACTCTACAATATTCATTATACTAATGTGTATATATACACATATATATTGTAATGGTATAAACAGGATAACAGGTGATACAACTTTATATGCTCAGGTTAAAATATCTATTTGATCTATAAGTATAATTAAATAAGCTGAGATAAAACTCTATTGTCAACTAATATGAAAATAACAAAATTGATAATAAATAATATTGCAGAAATAGAGACTCTATTATGTCTAATTAATTGCAAAATTCAGAAAATACAAATATGGAATAAATTAAATGAAGAATCGACCATATCTTGATTTTAAATCCCATGTCTACACCAATGCAATTTAGAATGAGGAAATAATAGATACTTGTTTTTGTGGATATGCCTAGATTACAAATTTAAATCTTATTAAGAAAGAAAATGAACAATCATAATAATGCCCAGCTTGTTTGACTACAAAGCTCATGATGTCCACTGAATGAGAGCAAAGATTGTTACTCCTAAAGGAATATAGTAAATGAAGCTCATAATTGTAAATATAATAATTAACAATAGCTGTTGTATTTATGTTAAATAAAATAATGAACAAATAAATAAGATATTTTATGAAATGAATTTAGTGTATAGTGATTATGAATGTTTTGTACCATTAGTGATGCCGAACAACATACTCATTTCAAAATTAGAGGGTGATCTATATTTAAATTGATTTTGCTAATATTAGATTTTAATAAATAAATTTTAACATATCATGATTTGTTACTAGGAGTTTCAGATCTAAATAAGTTATTCCAATTAAGATCACTCTGTGGTCATTTATGTTTTCAACTAATTAGTATGGTTTCCGCTAATTTTGTTTATGCGTAATTATTTGGCTTATGCTAACATATATATTTGAAATTACCATCTAAATATATATGATAAGAAAGACTTTAAATAAAATCAGACACTTTACAATGGTAATAAAACATTTAGCATCCAGAATTTTGATCCCACTTGAGTTGGCAATAGAGTTCATACACACTTCATTTGATGTCCAATAATTGTAGAGCAAAATTAATATTAAATGATATTTTGGAGTTACTTCTCCAAATTATTTGCTTTGATTTCATTAATAGAATACTGATTATTTTAATTCATTTTTAATGGACATGCACCACTTACTATTTCATAAATTAAATATTATCAATATATATGGAGGTGGATACCAGATATTACATAGGTTAATTTCTGCAGGATTCTCCCAATATTATTATCATTTTCTTAATATTAATCATCACTTTATTTTTGTATATGTAACATAACTCATGAACTACATGTATTTTTGAAACCCCATTACAATTTTAATAAAAAGATTTCATCAACAGAGGTAAAATGTATTACTTACGATAAGTGACGATGGTGACTATAAATGTAGAAATCAACATTTTAACTCTGTAAATAAATAATCTATTCAGTATTATATTGAAATTATACTTTAATATCTTCAACAACAGCATTAGTTTTAACCATAAGTGTTAACGTCATATTTCAAATTTATGTGTGTGTATTTAATTTTAGTTATTAATGGGCATTTAATGATTCATAGTAAAAATAAGAACAAACTTCTGGATCATGATTGGGGACATATTTCAGTTGTTATTTAAATCTCAATTCATATTTTGTAGTTTTTAAGAGTAGATGTCAACTTTGTTTTTAAAAATAATAATCCATAGTTTTATATTAAATAATTTTATGAATTCCCACACTATGTTGTTTGTCCTTTTATAATAAAACATTGGTTAAAAGTATTGCTATCCCTTTTGATATAGGTAAAATATATACATACAAATACAATCCAAAAATAATAATAAAGAGGACTCCTGCTTAGAAACATAGCTTCTTTTCAAGTTTATCTTTAAAAAAAAAAAAAACCTATAATATCTTATTTAACACCCTGGTGACATTCACTTTGTAACTTACATTAAGCTTTATCATCAACGAGGAATTCCCAAACTTTTATACACAACACACACATAAACTCATGCAAGCGCAAATGTAATATAAAAGTTATTTTGATGTAATAAGGTATTTAAAATTAAAATATTGTAACCGCTTTCTGATCGACAATTAAAAAAAAAGTCACATGTTGCTGCTTAGATTTCAAAATGTCATTTATTGTTAATCTATGTCACTATTTGTATTAAAAGCAAAAATATAGATGTTTTCTCCTCTCTAAGATTATGAGTCAGACTAACAAGAAAATTAATATTGCCTTATTTTACTAAATATAAAATGGAGTGTGAATTGTGAATTACTTTATATTCAGATCATTTGTAAATAGACAAAATCTCATTCTAAATCTTATTAGAGATAATACACCACTATATCAAACTTAAAAAAGATATTCATTAGCAATTCCAATAACCATCAACTCCAAAGTAAAATCATGAATTAAAATTCAAAATTTTTAAAAAATACCATACAGAGTTTAAATTTAAAATGTAATAATAGTTATTGTATTGAGTATACTTTTGATGCTTTCACATCATACTTACGTAAATTTTGTTCAGGTGAGGTAGGGACATGCTTGTATTTGTTGTAACCTCCCATTTTCCTGAGTTAGATGAATGATGTGGTTGAGCAGATATTATTTTTTCTCTATATTGTAATTATATTGTAAAAAAAACAACAAGAAAGAACAAAGCAAATTGTGCCATGAAGAAGACATACAAGTATATGTGATGTTCCATAGTGTTCCAGGGAATGATCTAGCATTGTTGGCAGTGTATTCAGTAAAATTATATTGCATATAATAAGTTTACTGCATTTAAAATTTTTGAGGATTATTAAAATGGAGAGAATGAAAATAAAAAATATGAAGAGCAGCAGGAAATAATGCAAGCAAACACTTCAAACTAGTTGTGAAGATGATAACTTAGAAACTATGGATACAGACAATGTTCATCCAAATAATGATTCATGCAACCAAATAAAGCATAAAGACATTAATACGACCATAAAAGTCATGAGAATACTGGAACATTGTTACAATGAAACATGATACAGATGATTAAGACTATATTTAGACAGTTGCAATTCAAGATAGACAATAATTATGAACCACATTATACAAAATTATCAAAAATCTAACAATCAAAAGCAAATAAAACAAATTGTGGAAGATAACCAAAAAAAAATTAAGATTGATGGAGCAAATAAACTGAACTAGAGAAAATAATCAAAAATGAACAGATCATATTCAAAAACAGATTGAATTGAAACCAGAAACACTAACCCAAAAACATGGAAAAAATCAGAATAAGATAAATAAAAAAATGAGCAACTACAAATTGAAGAAGAAACAATGGATCAAGTCATAGACAGTGATCAGGCCTAATTACTTTTAAAAACAGAGAATGAATCATAAATATGTGATGAACTTTTAGTTGAAGTAGAACCAAACTTACTTGAGAAAATATACAAAATGAATGTGAACTTCTTTAAATAAATGACCAAAGGCTTGAAAATATGCCCAAAAGATTCACAATAAAAGTTATATAGATAAAATATAATGTAATTGAATAAATTAAATGCTAGCCACAATCTCAGCTGCATAAACAAATACAAATTAAAATAGAGCAAAGTTTACTTCATATCAAAAATAAAATGGAACCACTGTTAATACAAAAACAAAATAAATATATGCCTCTCATGCTGCCAACAGTATCAATCAAACATTAAATTTAGGGGTTAAACAGATGTACTGCATATATACAGTCATGCACAACAAGAATTTCACTGATCATCAACTTTACTTACAACCAAGAAGAAATAAAATAAATTTTCTTCCATACCAATTACTTCATCATCACAGTTGCTATAAAAGAAAAAAACCTCTAGATAAACTTTAATATCAAACTACAACTAAAGAATCTTATATTGACCAATGCATGGAAAAACAGCTTGTAAAATGCCAAGTTGACTTACAGAAAACTTTTAATAAGTACAATCATTTTTTAAAATCTTTTTGTTTAATTTTAGAAAATTTAGTTGTTTGTTAATTTTTGATTTTTTTAAAATTAGAATAAAATTTTAAAATTGAGGTTTAATATATTTAAATTCAATAGAATTTCTTGAAATTTGATATTTAACTAAGTTATATTACCTAATCCATTGGAAACATGTATCAGTATGTGAACTAGTTTGCTAGATAAGGAACAGAGGGCAGAAAAAATATAAAAAATATTCATTAGTTTCATATTTTTCAGTTAACAATTATTCTTGGAATTTTCATTTGTTTTAAATTATGGTTTCAAGAGGACAGTTTAATTTTTTTTTCTTTCAGTTTAATAACATTTTTAATACCATTTTGAAATCTTAATGTATATATCATAATTAGTATGTGTACATAATTATATATATATATATATATATATTGTAATGGAACGTACTTGCTGCATTCCATTTAAATTGAAGAAAGACAAAATTATCCTGGTTATATATAAATAAATTGTGAATTCAATTAATTTCGTAATGACTCTAGCATTAAAAGAAAAATAAGAATAATATATTATCGCTCTTTCAAATAAATTACAAAGACGTTACTTATAAAACAAATAGTACATCCTTTATTTTATATTATGGTTTAATTTTAGGTAATATCAATGTTTTAAATACAAACCCAAATAATAAATATACATAGGTACTTGCAATAAGTATATATATTAAATATATAAAGACATATCTATGCTTAACAAGTAGATATGAATATAAATACAAATCCATACTTATACTTTTCAGATATTTAAAATAATAAAAAAAAATATTACATACAGCAAATACATATAATTATTGTTTTGGCATGCATAAGAATTATTATACAAAGTTTAAAAAAAATGAAAATAAATAAATTAATGATAAAAATTTTATAATAAAAAAAAATTACGAATATAAATTTACTTATTAAAATATATATAACAATTCATATACAACCCAAACCTATAAGCCATACTTTAAGATTTTAAATTACTTAAGTATTAATTTTAACATCTGTTAAACGTTTATCGCTGTTAGAAAACAAGACGCTTGAATTAAATATTTATAAAACGTTATATTTTTTTATAATGAAAAATAAAAGTAAACAAAAATATCAATCTCAAAAAATATATTTATATATCATTTATACATATAACATTATTAACTACCTTTCAAAGTTCACATGTCCAGTTTTCCTTAAAAAGTCAACTTATTCCTTTGTTTTATTTCTTTATCCGTTTAATATTAGAATGCATTCTAGTAAAGGTGAGGAAATTATCACGTTAGAGAAAATTGTCAATTCTTGGATATATGTATATTTTTATCCTTCTAAAATTTCTTTCCTTGAAAAAGAAATAAATAAATTGAAATGTTAAATCCAATATATTAATTCTAGTTATCTCCAGATTATTATTAGATTGATCATTATAGATTCCAGATAGCTATGTCAAATTTCGGCTTCAGACACGATGAAATATATGTATTGAAATTTTCTTAGTTTTTTCTTTTTAAACTGCTTTGGAATAAATGAAAGAAACGGTGCAGCCTCTTGGCTGCGATATATCTCGATTAGCAGGCCATAATTTATGTATATACCATAGAAATCTATCTTATTCCGATATTCTGAAGAATGGTAATTTCAAAGAAATAAAGTACAACAAAATTTTATCCTTCAGTTGGTTTTATTACTATTTAAATAATAATAATAATGGCTTCCTTTTCATTGTTGCTCCACGTGCTAGCAAATGCTGTTTTTAAAACCCTCGTTACACATGTTTTCTTTTAAACAATTAACATTTAAAAAAAAAAAATATCAAGCATATATATATTAAAAATATTAAATTGAAAATTTATTTGACAGCTTTAAAAATATACATAAATAATAATATTGCATTTTTTTAATAATCATTGCAAATAAAATATTTTTTTTATATAATCAACAATTTATATGTCTTTATTTATTTATAATAATTAAATATTCATAACGATGTACCATCAACATATAAATAAAATAATAACTTCAAACAATAACTATACTTAATAACCATAAACAATAATACTTCATATATAAACATCAACTCAAAGAGATTTTTTTTTTAATAACAAATGACAATTTTTTAAAATATAGATAGACTTATCGATATTTACAATATATATATATATCAATAACTCTGTTTTCTATTTAAAACTGTTTCTATTTTTATATTAAAACAATTGCTTTTTTTAAAAAAAAGTAAACTAAAAAACTCATATTATTTAAAACAATCATAAAAGCTTAAAACGATCACAATTTTTTTCCTTTAACATTTTTTTAAAAACAATTGTTTTAATAGTTTAATGGTTTTTAGTACTATACTGAATTTAACAAAAAATGATTTGAAACCAATTTTTACAATAACTTCAGTTTTAATAATGATAGAAAAAAGTTTTTTATTGAAAAAAACTAGAAAAACAGAAAAAAAATAAGGCTAAGAAAAGTAGATAACATTAAAAAGGTAAGGAAAAAAAGAAATTTCAATATTTGAAAATTTAGTACTTTATTGTTTGTTTATAATTTCTAATTTGTCATTAATGAAGTTTAAAATTACATCTTTGTTGATAATTTCTTTGTTTTCTTCACAAAATTCTCATTTGACTATATAGAATACTTTTTATCTGAGTTAATCCATAGTTTCAGAATTTATAAAAGTAGTAGTATAAGATTTTTTTTATTTTTATCTCATACACCAGAAGTTAAAAAATCTCAAGGTGTCTATAAAAAAAGATTCATCCTACTAAAAAATACAAAATAAATCATTTTTAGGGGGTGGATATGCATTTGTATTCATAGTAATTGGCTTTTTATTTATCCAAAACTAGAAACTGAAGGCCACTGTCTGTACCAATGACAAAATGCATCACCTCTCTTCATTTTATATTTTATATGCACACTAGTGATGTTATCTTCTTATATTTATTGACATACAGAGATATAATTTAATTGCATATAGTTCATTTCCTAGCTGTAGACTTGAAAATAATGTGAAGCAAGATGTAAAAAAAGTATTGACTCTACAGAATGAGAACCAAGTCATAGGCAAGAATCTGGATATGATACTTTACCCGCATATGATTCAATGTGGTATACATAACAATTGTGGCTATCATTGAACACCTACCATTTGAAACCCCTCTTTATTGGATTTAAGAATTTATATCTTTACATGGTACTATACTCAGAAATTTTGTGATTGCTTAATGAATTGAAATCTTTCTGTGGATCTGATAATCAGCCTTAAAATTTATATTGCACTATTCTATAATAGTCTAATTTTATAGAGTTAAAATCATTACTTGTTATATAAACATAGACAGGCTAATACAAATACACTTATACACCTACAGACATGCCGATAAATTATTAAACATTTTGAGAGTCATATGTCTATAAATTAAGGTAGTTTCATACTTAGATCAGATCCTCTAATTTACAAATATAATTTATATAGCACACAGACATGTTCGTACAAAGACAAACCTAAAATAATAATCAAATAAAAGACAAATCTAAAATAATAATCAAATAAAAAATGTAAAATAATATTAAAAAAATCTAAAATAATAATAAATAAAAAAATTTAAAATTAATACTTGAAAAATATACAGCTAGAATTAAGATCTTGACCTTGTAAAATTTTGAAGTATGCTGAATTCATTTTGTAGTTATATTTTACTATTAAAATATTTATGTCTTTGTTTTATTTGTGCAATCTAATAAATAGAGCAAAAAATTAAAAAAATTGAATGGATTTATTATTAGTAATATGAATTAAAATCTATTTTTTTTCCAATTTTAATATGGCATACACTGTATTAAAAAGAAACTTGAACTATAGGCACATATGTAGTACATTTGGTTTTCCCACAATTTTAAAATGAAAAAAAATAAATTTTAATTTCAATTGAATAAGTCGCAACCACAAAATAGTTAAAATAAAATAAATCTAACAATTTAAATAGAAAACTTGGGTTAGTGATATATATATATATATATATATATATATATATATATATATATATATATATATATATATATATATATATATATATATATATTGTAGCCCTTGGATTTGTTCAAGACTCCATTTTTTTTGAGTTAACTATGCAAGAGAAGATTCAATCAAAATTTTCCTCATAGTTTATATATATATATATTTCTTTAATAATCAAAATTTTAGCGAAGACCAAGTTCGAACCCATATTTATAGGGATTGCGTACATTTGACTTGGTAAGCAATCTGAAAATTTATTATTAAGATATTTCTAACCAAAAGATTATTTTATTTTAATTTATGGGTCAAGTTAGTATTAAAAATATATTTGAGAAAAGCAAGATGTATACATTAGTTAATAGGTTGACTGAGAAGAGGAAGGAGATGTGTGACTCTTAAAACTATGTGAGATAGTGATAATGAATGGTCATAATTTTATACTAATGGGTTAGAAATAAATAGTTCCTGAGATTAAATGAAAAAAAAATAGTTATAAGTATTAAAGTTTTAAATCGGTTAATTAAAGAAATGTATACATGCGGACGCGTGTTTGTGTATTTAATTTAATTATGGATCTTAATTGTAAAATTCACAGTTAATAATCATTCCTTGTCATGTTGTAAGGAAATCTTTAAGAAATTAAGTCATTTTAATAAGTTTAATATTCACAGCTAAATTTTAGTTCAAAGGTCTGGGTTTGAAACTGGGCTGCAATATATATTTTGTTTCATTATTTAATGGGAAAAGTAAAAGGGGAAAAGAGAGCTTTTCTGTTATTTACTTTTAATGTGGGTTTCATGGGTGTTATATTACCCAGTAAATTATCAGAGCCATTTAAATGATATAAAGTTCACCAAGGAATTTAAGTATTCAATTAACGTGGATGGACTATTGAATGTCAAATTAATTGACAATTATAGCTGTTGAATGCAGAATTAATTGTTGATCATCTGTTAGAATGCAAATGTGCAATTTGGCATGGATTTCTAAAAGAGCAAAAGGTTAAAATTATCCAGAGGAAAAGGGAACAAGAGTCAATTAATTAAGAAATAGAATGACCATATGGCAGACTCTATAAAATCTATGTTGTTTAGCAGAAGGGGGGGCTATTCTATTTGAAACTTTCTGTTTGCAAGTTTTTCTTTCACTGACTTAGAGAGAAACTGTGCTATAAAATTTAAAGAATTTTTTTTTTTAAAAAAGAAAAGAAATTATTATTGCTCTTTTGTCTCTTAAGAATTACTTTGCTAAATTTAACATTCTATTAAGAAAAGACAATGTGTATTGAATAAATTTTAAGTGGGCACACATTTTAATCTCCGGAAGTTAACCAGTGGTCATGGTTGGATCAGCAAATAGTAAAATTTAAAACCCTGAAGTTTGATATCATATATGTAAGCATTCAATTTAAATATAAAATGAATTCAAAGATGGAAAAAGACAATCAGAAATGGACCTATATCTTGAAAAAGTTAAACAAATGCTGTTTAACTATAATCTGCATAAAATTAAAAATGAGGAACTCAGTTTAGCCAAATAAAAATCATATATCTGATGACAGAGGAATCAAACCCAATCACCAGAACTTTTTGCTACAAAGACTCATGTACTTCTACAAACAAATTAAGGAGGAATGGAAAAAGGAAAAATGTAAACCAGGAGCTTGGAGGACACTTGCCAAAGAACTCTATATAAGTATAAATTTTTGTTTATTATTCGCTATTTATGTAGGACATTTAATATAAAAAAAAAGAATTTCTTTCTTTATGTTTGAGTAGGTATGTCCATTTTAAAATTAATTCATGTTGTAATTATAATTGTGTTATTTTGGGGGTAGAAATATTGATATCAGATGATTTTGTATGTGTTTATTTAAATGCTTTTGCTATCATTGTTATTTTGGGGGTAGGTGAAATTGATATCATGTCGTTCTGATGTGCCTTATTTAAAATGCTTTACAAACATTTAAAAAAAAAAAAACACTGAGAGATATTATTATTAAGTGAAATGTTTTGCATGAATCGTATCAGAAGTTATTGTCAAATGCTTAGACTTATAAAATTGCGTGACTATTGGGCTAAAACATCATCATTTTATTGTAAAAGTGCATGGAAATAGTTTTAAAATTTTTATACGCATTTCTTATTGTTGTTATCATAAATTTAAGGTCAGATACAAGCTGATTAATGCTTGGATAATTTATTGGCTCATATTCCAGTGCACTAATTCACAAGAATATTAAAGATATGCATGTTTTACTTGTAGAAGTTGATGTTTCGACCTGTAAGTCATGTGGATAGACAAAAGTCTCCACAAAGCCAATGAGGTCTAGCTCACTAAGATATTTATGCTATATTCATAAAGTATTTGAACCTAGTGGAAGAGTTTTCCCACTTGATTATTCTCTACACCGTAAGAAGGTTTCTTTATTAATGGCCAGAGGTAATGGGTATACCTAAGTCTTTTTGTATGACTAGTGATCAAAATCCTAGCATATCTCAACCTTAGTGAAAAGGTTCTCTTATTCAGGTCACTGCTTGCCTCATATTAATGTTTGATATTCCTTACGGGTGTTGAATACAAGGTTGCAAACTCAATTTGATGTCAGGATGAATGCAGATAATGTATGTGCGATTGGTATACTTGAATATTGTTTTGTTGATCTAGTTAATTCATCATTCGAGCCAAAAGTAATAAAGTTAATAAATGTGAAATTAAGGATTAAATAAAAATTACGAAATGTTTAAGCGTAAGCAATACGTATATGAAATTATTTAATAAATATTTACATAGCCAGCTGAGAACTTCGCTGGAGAGGTAATGTTGTTAAAATATTATTATGTCATAAGAACACGAGTATAGACTGTGTGCACAATGATGATGATTGATCTAGATGCCGATTTATTTGCAGTGACCCAATCCCACCATTCATAAAGTATCTCTAGTGTAAAGATTAGGGCAAAAGAATGTTCGATCAGAATGATAGGATAAGATTAAGAAATTTGCGAGGGAATGCTAATCCAAAATAGTTAAATAAAATTATTAAATTTGATTATGAAAAAAAAAATTAGCTCTCAAAGCAAATCAGGAATTTAAAAGCATTAAACATGGGAAGAAATTTGGTATTAGCTGTATCTAGTTTTAAAAATGAAAGCGTAAATATAATATATACGTGAATGTAAATATTATTTTTTATTCCATGGTAATCGTGATCCCCTGATAATTAGGAAATAAATATTGGTATTTTAAACTTATTGATATAGGGATAGATATATGTTTAGAGTTTTTTTTATAATACGGTTATAAAACAAGGGGAAAACATGTGAGTCGTCAAGCAAATGGGTATATGTTTCCGTATTGAATTGTAGTTTGTTAAATAAAATTTGTTATTTGTTTTAAATAAAATTTGCGTATGTCTCAATGTTTTTGTGGGTTATTATTATCTAGATATCTCAATCCAATCATACATCAATATATTATTATTAATATTTAAATTATCATGTACATAAATAATATCCGGTAAAATTATTTAAAATGATTAATTTCAGATACTTAGAATTACCAAATAATTTAGTATATTTGAGATGTGAACTGTGAATAGAGATATTTATTGAGTGATAGAGGATGCAGGGGGTGGACATAAAATCCTTTCTCCATCTGTTGTATTCAAACACTTCTCTAGACGCACTTCTTTATAATTTTGTTATAATAGTAAATAGGTTTATAATGTATTTCTAAAAGATTTAATAAGCTTAAATTATTCCGAGCTTTAATGTAAATAGATATTACTCTACATTAAAGACAGCCCAAGATCACCTTGGAGGTGATCAAGAAATGAGTGTTTATCATCAATGATCTGTCACAGCTTATTCTATTTCCATACCTAATTGTTCTAAAAACCCTGAGAAGAGATTATAAGGGGAAATGAGCTAGCAAAAATGAAATATTTTAATAATAAAATAGATAATAGTGTAATAGACCTATGGATGTGAAGATGATGGAGGAGTGGTCAGGAAGGTGGAGATGAATATAGAACTTTGTAATTAGAATAAAATTTATTTGTGGCTTTAATGATGGTGAATGAGTATGTGCTGAGAATAACCAAGAATTCCAAAGATATTAATATTATCGATTTTAATGCATTCTCAGTGCTTTCTGAATCGATTGATTATTTATTAACCCATTCATTAAATATTACTAAAAATTATTGGAGATTTAACCTTTATATTTTATTAAAGTTGCAATTTGGCACCCTGGCAATTAAAATTATAGATGTTCTGTACCATCATCATCATCCCAATAGGCTTTAAAAATAGTGTTAGCTGGGAATGATGAAGCATCCATCGATCCATCCTTAAGATATTACAATAGGCATACAATTTATCTGCAAGTGTTTAATTGCAATATAGATTTAAATATAGTACAATTAATCCATAGCGTGGATGTGCGACCATTTGAATAAAATTTCTCATTTGTTAGAATAAAGTTATAATTAGCTTAAACGGTCCTATAATATATGTAATATTTGTAAACTCTCTCAATCATTTTAGTTCTATTTGAAATACAATGTGGATGTCCGATTGAGAGATTGCAAAATGCGTTTTATGTCAATTTAATAAGTTTTTATAAAATTAACAAAATAAAGCATAACTTTTCATTTGTTAGAATTGACTTTTATTTAGTTACAATTGGCTTGTAACGCAATAGCACGAAGGGGATTATACTTATGGTATTTGAGAAATTATTTAATTAATTTATAATTAGAAAATATTTAATTTATACATGCAAAATCTCTTTTGTTTCAATATATATATATATATAGAGAGAGAGAGAGTATAAAATAGAAATTCATATATCATTAAGAGTATATATTGTACTATAACATTTGTATGTATATTTAACAAGAGTTAGAGTATAAGTGAAAGTACCCTAAAACCAATCATGCTTAAGATACACAGGTCAGGAGCAATCATGATTTCTGCCCTATTTGCCATTCTCTAAATCTATGACCTTATGGACAACATCTCTGATGATAATAAAGAAATTTCATTCATTCCAGTCCTGAAGACAGAGTGGAGAGACAAGAGATCTTCAGGGAAAATGTGACATTAATTATATAAAACCCCTAACATGTCAAGAGAGCTTCACCATTATACTGATATTTTATTAAGAAAGATTAATGGGATGGCAGTATAATTGTGAAGCTCTCTTGACATGATTGTATAAAATACAAGGGCACCTTGCCCCAATGTGGTGGAATTAACAACTGATAATGTAACATTTGGGTTGTCCATGCATGCACATACATAGATTGCTAAATTCCTCCCTTGATTGTTCACATGATTTATAACTACTTAATCAAATAACATGATTTTAATCCCAGCCTCATTCTGAAAAAAACAACAACAAATAATAAAAATAAAAATTATCTCCCAGGTTAAGATTTTGCAATATTATGTGATGGTTAAAAAGAATACTGACAAGAAAATGTAAATTATGATTTATAAAGAGAAAAAAAAACTAATATAAAATGGTGTTCAGAGTTATGTGAGTTTATAACATTGAAGCTCCATTATGTTGCATCAATCCCAGGAAAACCAAAACCTCTGTACTGGTCAGATTTGTACATACCTTTAACAAGGATTAGAGTATAAGCAAAAGAACCCTAAAACCAATCATGCCTGAGATACACAAGTCAGGAGCAATCATGATTTATGCCCTATTTGACCATTCTCTTAATATATGATCTTATGCACAACATCTCTGATGATAAAAAAGGAATATCATTTATTCCAGTTCTGGAGACACAGTGGAGAGACAAGAGATCTTCAGAAAAAATGTAACATTAATTACTTAAAACCCCTAACATGAGAAAAAAGCTTCACAATTATACTGATATTTTATTAAGACAGATTAATGGGATGCAACTGATTAGCATGAGATGAAGAAGAGCATGAATTATAATATAATGGAACATTTAACAATGTGCATTCATAAAACAACACTAAGACAAAGAATTACTGAGATAGTAATAGGTTATGAAAGGTTAATAATTTATTAATATAATTAATAAGGAATCCACTACTTAAGCAATGATAAATATAAATTTAACACATACAGATGACAATTTATTTACATATGACAACATAAATTAATAGAGTATAGGTTTCACACGATCAATGGTGATGATTTGCATATTTTATAGGTTACCTAATGTTACTATACATTATAGAATATGAATTACAATGATTGAAAAATACACAAATAAAAATGAATATATATAATGGTATACTACATGATATATACTTAAGGCAATGCAGCTTAATATGCTAATTAAAACAGATATCAATTTTAAAACAGATATATAATATTAGTGCTATGATACACAAATGAGGAATTAATGACCTTAAGAAGTATATACAAGAATTAGAACCTTGTTTATATAGAACCCTATTTGAATTATGGTTTACCAGAATAATAAAGTGATCATGCTTTTTAAAAGATATAACAAGTTTTATTTGGTACAGAGTTATATGTTACATCAATCATTTGAAATGAATAAGAATTTTGTACATTTATTTGAACAATTCTGATTTGACAGAATTACTAAATGTTGTTTACTAGCATAGTCAAAGATAGTTCAAATGAGAGGGTGGCATGCTTAAATAAGCTTTAAGATGACATTTCTAATAAGTAATAATAATAAGGATAATGACAGAATGGTTTGCAGAGATCACAGCATTACAGTTTATAGATATAGCAGGGTGATATAAAATATTTCTAAATAGTTTGCAGTGCTGACTGAAGTGATAGCATTAGAAATGATAAGTCCATTCTGGGCTTGAGAGGCTTTGTCAATTATTAATGGATGTGAGAATCCACCTGCACTTGTGACAGGGTAGTATTTAGATAAGTGATTGGCAGGGGTGCCATGGTCCAGATTTTTTAATGTTATCCCATGCAGAGCCTCACTACAACCTGACATTGTTCTGGAGCCACTATTTCTAAACCCCATTTTGGGACAAGCCATGAGAAGAAATGATCTGGGACCTCCAGATATTAGTTTTATCAAATCAATAATATAAAGTTTAATAATGCTGTCAGGAGTAAGCAATATTAAATAAAATTCAGGTCTAAGCAATGCTAAATAAAATTCAAGTCCTTAATGACACTGATAGGTTAGCTAAAGATCTCCTAAATTAGTAATATCTAGTGTAATGACATGACAAAATTTAATCCACCCTTAAAGTACACATATGACCTTGAATATTAATTAGAATGTCAAAATAAAAGAAGAAATATTGTTGCCTTCATTAAACAAACATAACTATGCATAATGGATAAATAATTACATAACCAAATATAATGCTTGATGATGTGACAAAAATGATTGATTATTAAACAGAGAGGTAAGTCCATTAAATTTACTTTAAAAGTATACAGTATAATTAAATTAATAGTGCCAAGCATGATAAGAAACTGATATCATAACAGAGACAGCTTATAATCTGACATCAGACAAATATAACCATTAAATAATAATATGCAATCAAACAAACCTTTCGTTTGGTAAGAAGACTTACATTTAAGTATTTACATATCCCATAATATCGGAGTGGGGGATTAGAATAATATCAGTTCACCAAATTAAGTCATTAGCATATTAAGATCAAATTTAATCAAAATACATAATTATAAAAAAATTTAAGTTTGCTGCATTAAAATAGTAAGATATAGATAAGGCATGGGAGAGAGAGAGTCATCGAAAATCTATTACAATTATTATAATTGACACTACATTTCCAATTATTAGATAGACAGAGAGTTCCATTATAATTAAAAGCAAATTATATTTAAATGATTTAAGAGTTCATATTAGTGGCATAGTTGGGATTACCTTCTAATGATTTGACCTGATGGCCATATAGGTTGATTCACATGAAAATTAACATGGACAGCATGGTCAGCAACACACTGTTCAGATAAAATAATGGCTAGCATCATTCGAGAGTTAATTCATGATTTGATTAAGGCAGTTCTTGAGTGATGATGGCATAGTAGCATAATAGTTTAGAGACAATCTTGGAGAGATCGTGAAATCAAATTTCTTCCTTCTCATCAGAAGTCATTTTATCAAAATTTTGAAGGATGAGAATTCAGTTGGCAACACTTCTCTGAAAAGAAAAATGAGAATGCCCTGTATTGAATTTGACTGTTTTTATATGTCAACAAAACCTTCTAGAAAGTTCCTTTATGTTGCTGCTTGAGGTGGTTGGACATGCATTACCTGGCGTTACTTCACTCATCATTTGTTTAAAATTACATTTGAAAGATGAAAACAAGATAAGTTCTGGAGAGTATTGTTAAACTCTATTTCTATATTCAAAATAGATTCAACAGATATAATTTCCATTAAAATTTAGGATTACTAAAATCCATCTAATTTAACAATGATATTTTACATTAAACAAAGTGTGCTCTTTTGATCCTAAATTCAAATTTATGCTAATTACTCTCAAGGACCTCCTCTGATATTGCATCAGCTTTATAAAAGAAATACATGAATTATAAAAGTCAAATAAATACAGAATATATTTTAATAAATGAATAAATATTATTTACAATATTTTGCATATGTGTAATACACACACACATATACGTTTGTTTACGGTGATGGAAATTTTAAAAATTTCTGAATTAAAACTTCAATAAATATTCTGTCTTGGTCTTAAATAACTGTTTACAACTTACAAAAAAGGGGTTGTAATCATGTATAAATGTGTACTTACACTCCCTGATGATTAAACAAGTACAAAGATGGGTTTGAACCTCTTAAAGTTACTAATGTCACCAGGAAGTGAAGCAAAATATTTATAACAGATGTTACTGTCTCTCTCTCTCTCTATATATATATATAAACTTACTGCAGAAATATCTAATGACTGACATATACTATATGTGTGATTCATTTAAAGTATATATATATATATATATTAAGTGAAGTTCATTTACAATATATACAAATGTATTATTATGTACACATAATAAATATGATATATACATAAGGAGGATACATTTTAACTCATTACAAAAATATCTTATTAAATATATATCAAATAAAAGTGACCAGGAAATTTAAAATATGATATAGTTTTACATTTTCATTTACTGGTCCAATACTAAAAAGTCAAAAATAATAGAGATAATTTTTTTAAATATTAAATCATTTTATTTACCATGTACTAAAAAAAAAAAAAAATTGTTTCTTCAACCACAATTGGAGTTTTTAGATTTAATTTAAAATAAAAGCATGAGGGGTCCAGAAATTAATTAAGTCAATCCTATTTTTTTTAATAAGAGATTGAGCTAATTAATTTCTGGATCTCCCATGTTTTTATTTCAAATTTAATTTACAAACTCCATTTACAATTAAAAAACATTTTTTTATTTCTTTTTAGTGCACAGTCAGTAAAAGCACTTAGCATAAATATTTTTTTATCTTTACTATAAGTTCAAGAATTTGAAACAAACAATCTATTATTCATTTTAATAAAAAATTGCTTTCTTCTAAGCAAAATGATATGCAAATTTAGTTTAAAAAAACAGAATTGAAATGAGTGGCAAAAACAGAAGTAACTTTTCTTTTTATAAAATCAGTTTTTCTTTTTTTTTAATCAGGAGGGAATATTACTTTATTCAATCCCAATATTTTCAGTATGCTTTGTGAATAAAAATGAAGAAAACTACTGACAGTTAGATCTAATCTGGAACACTTATGAATGATATTTTAAACAACTCTGGCTGAAAGGAAGAATAAGTGGCTATTTAAATGGCTGGTAAAAATTACAAGGCTATATTATTGTCCTATACAGACCTTTAATATTTTTCAGAAAGAAGTACATGACAATTATTTTGTTTTAAATGAGTCTTATATTTGAAATCTGATTTGTACTTTTGCAAGAAACTGTCAGTTTATTAAAATAATTATTAGATACCATATATGTATGCTAAGCTTATGAATTTTATATAAGTTACTAATAAGAGAAAAAGGTAAAAAATAATTATAATCATGTAAATGCAATGCACACAGAGAAATTTCCTATGTCTCAAATATACATAGTGAACAATGCAATTATTTTCATTAGACTCATTAGTTCATAGTTAAACTTATATTTGATTACTGTAATTTGGATTTTATATATATACGAAAAACAAAAAACACAAGTTAAAACTTGCTAACGCTTGTATTTATGACAATAGATGGCGTTCTACCAAAAACACCATCAAGCGTAAGTTTGTTTACATAAACATCAGAGCAAGCATTCACTATCTCTAACTTTAGTTCCACCTTCAGATCATGATTTCAAGTTATTTGCTATCGTCAGTGAAGGAAAGGAATAAGAAAATAGATCTAAACACAAACTCTGAGCATTTATGAAACAGTTTCTATTCAGCTGGCAAGCATGAATCTTTTAGAATGTAATGTCTTCAAACTCAGCATAGCAAGCCAGATAGCTACATGGGTCTATGCTGAGTTTGAAGACATTATGTGTCTAAAAGATTCACGCTTGCAAGCTGACTAAAAACTGTTTCATAAACACTCAGAGTCTGTGTTTAGATTTATTTTCTTATTCCTGTCCTTCACTGATGATAGCAAATAGCTTGAAATCATGATCTGAAGGTGGGACTAAAATTAGAGTTAGTGAATGCTTGCTCTGATGTTTTATGTAAACAAACTTACACTTGACGGTGTTTTTGGTAGAATGCCATCTATTGTCATATATATATATGTATATATTTATGCAGATGGATTTATATATACAAAATTGTCAGTTCAATGTTTAATTTACATCCATATGGGAGAATACATTTCTATCAGTAATTGATCTCATCCATATGAGAGAATACATTTCTATCAGTAATTGATCTCAAAATGAGCTATATTTGTGTGCATTGTAGTTGTATTAAATAAGATTTAGAATCAAAATGTCACTCCTTATAATTATTGTATAGAAGTTTTATTCAGTTAGGGTTAGAACCAAAAGGACATCCCTTTATAGTTATTATTATATAAGTGGATATGTTTAGGATTAGAGTCTAAAAAGATCATTTATGATTATTGTGATACTAGGAGACATGTGAATAAAAAATGTTATATTTATGAATGAATGAATACATGTGTAGAATTATATTTAAATTTTAGGTACAGTGAGCAGTTATATTATCTATGAATATATTGATACTATTATGTATAAAGATTAAAGGACTTTGTTAAAGAAATAAATTGCGTATCACTTAATGATTATATTTTGTAAATAAATTACTGTTGTATGATTTGCTAATTTTATTAAAGAAATAAATTGTACATCAATTAATACTTACACTTGTAAATAAATTATTGTTAAATGATTTGTTACTTTGATTATGTAAGAGTGCATAGTCTACCATCAATCATCAGAAGTAACTTATGTTTTCCATGATTTAGACCAGCATTACAAATGGGACTGTGAATTGGTTACATTATTTTATTGAATAAAATATTTCTTAAATATACATATGTTAATTTATGTCCTGATGCTTGGAGCCAGACCATTATCATTTATGTAAATAAATAAATAGAGAAAATGTCTATTTGGCTGGTATCTAGTAACACCACTATATATATATATATATATGGTATATATATATATATATATATATATATATATATATATATAAGGGTTTTGAACTGAGACTTTCAAGCACCCTTCAACCATCCACATTATCTCATATAACTGATACCCATGAGCACACATATGTAGAAAAGATAAATAATCACCAATATCCATATTTCATGCTAAACCAGCACTCATCGATTTGTCCAGATAATCATCTCCCACACATATATAATCAAATCCCCTATATTTACAATTAAGATCAAGATTTGTGAAGAGTGCCTGGTTTTCAAATACATATATATATATATATATATGATAAACAAAACAAGTTATAAATCATGTAACTTGCTATAGCTTGCATTTATGATCAATAGATGGAGCTTTACCAATATCTCAGTACAAGCATTTGTTTACATAAACGCCAAGAGTGATAGAATTCAATATCTTTTTCATTGCCTCCACCTTCAGATCAGCTGATTTCAAGCTAATTTGGCTATCATCAGTGAAGGGTAGGGACTAGAAACTAGATCTAAACACTAACTCTAAAATCAGCATTTATGAAACATGTTTCTATCAGTTTGCATAATGTCTTCAAATCCAGCCTAACAAACTAGATAGCTATATGGGTCTGAAATCAGTTCAGTTACACCACATAGTAAAAGCCTCTGCAATATATATCATTGCAAAACCCTTCAAAGCTACATTTGTGATAAACAAAACAAGTTATAAATCATGTAACTTGGTATAGCTTGCATTTATGATCAATATATGGAGCTTTACCAATATCTCCTTACAAGCATTTGTATGGAGATATTGGTAAAACTCCATCTATTGATTATATATATATATATATATATATATATATAATCAATATATATATATATACTATATATATATATATATATATATATGGAGTAGAATAAGAAATCTTGGAATTTGAAGTACAAAATATATGTCCTCTAGAATTTGGTTGACTTTTGGGGGAAAAAATGTAATAATAGATATTTAAATATTATATAATTTATGGATGGCACTTTGAAGATTTGATATGGCTCTAAATTATTTTATTACTTGTAATACTTTTACTTTTTTTATATTTATTTTATAATTAATTGGTATGCTATTATTTTTTGTAAAAAATGTGTTTAATAATACTAAATGTGTTAGTGAAAAGAGCTTGATTAAAATAATCCTATTAAATTAAACAATAAAACTTTGGCATCAAATAAATAGTATTAGTAGCATTGAAATAGAAATGAAGTTATGTTTGTTGTGGGGATGTTCATCATTCATGGCAGTTAAATATTATATGTACTGCAGTCATTGGTTAATTATTTCATGCTCAAATGTTTAAGATTATAAAATTTGTAGAAAGTACTTTAAAGATTTGATAAGACTTTTTTTTCTCATAAATTTCAAGTTCTTTGTTTGAGTTTGTTCGTATTTCAATATATAACATCTTATAGCAGACAGTTCAAAGCAATATCGTTTTGAGCTGCCTATTTTCAAGTATGATTCTAATGTATTTATATATTAGTTCACAGAGGGTGGTACTGGATTTCTTAACCATGTGGGGTGATTTAATGCTTAATATTTGTATATTTATTTCAGTATAGTGTTATGCACTGGGATTATATATATATATATTAAAATGTAAAAAAAATATTAAAACAGACTTTAAATATAAAATTTAGTAACATTTTTGAAGCAGCATTGATAGTATACTTGATACAATAAATATTATTAAATTTTATACATAAACACAGTTTTAATATTTTTTAAATAATAATAGTTAGAATGACAGAGTATCATATATATTCATAGTATTATTTCTGAGAGCTTCTGTATAATAAAAATATAGTAGCTGATGTTTCAGTACAATAACACTTTTGTCAGAGCATCTTCTTTCTCAAATGAAATACATATTCTGGAAAAAAAATGAACAATATGACCAGAAAATGCTAAGGGAAGCTATAAAAATTTGTAAAAGACCTAAGAGCATAAATGAAAATTGTGAATTAAAAAAAAAAGAACAATATTTGAAAAAGGTATTGGAAGATAAAATATTTTTAAAATCTTCTGAACCAATAGAATTTGAGAATGAGGAAAAAATAATAAATGAAAAAATAACAATGTTAAATCTCATCACACACATTCTTATGATTTGAGACAGAAGCTCTGAGTAAAATGCTTACTATTGTATTGAAATATCAGCTATTTAGGTATTATATTTTTATTAGATGAAACCTCCTGGAAATAATATTATAAATTCATCATTTATCCATGAGAATATTAGAATTTATATATATATATAAGATCACTAGATGGGGCTTTACCAATAGCTCCTGACAAGCTTTGTTCACATAAACGCCAAGAGAGAATTAGAATTCAATATTTTTCTCATTGTCTCCACCTTCAGACCATGGTTTTGAGCTAGTTGGCTCACATCAGTGAAGGGTTGTAAGACTAGAAACTAAATCCAACCCTTCACTGACTTGAGTCAACTAGCTCGAAACCATGGTCTGAAGGTGGAGACAACGAAAGAGATATTGAATTCTAATTCTCCTTTGGCATTTATGTAAACAAAGCTTGTCAGGAGCTATTGGTAAAGCTCCATCTAGTGATCATAAAATGCAAGCTAGAAGCAAGTTATGAAATTTATAACTTGTTTTGTTTATCATATATATATATATATATATAAGATCAATGGCTCTAAAAATTTCATTTACTTTGAAAATAGTAATTTAAAAGTTGCTTTTTTTAAAAAAAAAAAAAAAACATACACTCTTAATTAAACTTTAAAGAGTTAAATTACAGGAAAATAAATTTTAAAAGTAAACTTAATTACATATATTATATTTTCACATGCCTATATTATTAGACACACATATATCCACACATATATGCATATCCTTAAATACATACAAGCATACGCGTATACAAACGATAGATTACTGTTTTGTATATTAACTTTTTTTTCTTTCTATTTTTTTCAAGGAAAAGTGATAGAAATTTGAAATAAAATTTTATGTGTATTTTAAACAAATTGTCTTATTCTAAAAATAACATTTATCAAAGTTTGTAAGTATAATCAATTATAAAGTTACTCATATACAAATTGGTACCATTGTATTGACTTTTGAAAAATATTTCAGTAAACTTCTAGTTTTATATGTAAATAATTGAAAATGAAACTGTAAAAATTTTAGTAAAAAAAAATCCTATCTGTTTTTACATAGTTTTTACTGCCAAAGTAAAAACTGAAATTTTCTGTCTTATTATTTCTTATTTTGAAGTTCTATGTAACCTCAATGAAAACTTATGTAAAAGACTTGTTTCTCTGGATTAGTTAGTTTGAACATTACTTAATAATGGAGTTCCCTAAAATTATATAAAAAGTTCAAAATATAGGGGTAAAAGAAACTTAATTAAGTCTCTTAAGTCTGTCAACCATGCATTCCAAATCTCTATTTAACAATTTTACTACACAACCTATAAAATGAAATAATCTATGAAACAAAAAGTAAACTCATTTTGGAACACATTGCTGTAAAAAATTTCTTTTTTTTATTTGCTTATTATATATTTTGCATTCTGTTTGATAGTTATCTCATTTAAAATTTAAAACTAAATTTTCTGCTTGCTTTTGAACATTTGCTGTCAATTATAATCTTGTCAATTCCAGTAAATCCTAAAGAAAATAAAGTTAATATCTGCAGAGAATAAAATAATTAGACAAGTGATCTCTTGGAGGAAAGGTTATTTAAATACTAGAAACCAACAGATCTCTTTTAAATTTTAATTATTTAAAAATAAATATATATAATATATGCTTAATTATAATGTTTGACTAATGTTCTATTTCAGAAGTCATTCATGTTAGTATAAAAAGAAAAAAAAAACCTTACAATTATCATATGTATTTTCTGACTTTGTTATAAAGGTCTAATTTTATTATTAATCTTTGCTATAAAATAAATATCAAACTTATAATCTTTGCTATAAAGTCGATTTTAATAGTTTATTGTCACTGTTGAAAGAGATTGAGAGATTTTGAAATATTAGCAAAATATCTTTATATAAGCCAAATTTGATTGGCATATCATATATATACTTGTAAACCCTCTCAATTCCTTTAGAATTATCTTCAAAATTTTCAATCAAATGATTGTACTGTTGTTTACAAAATAATTGAAAACTGTATCAGATAAAAAATAATTTATTTTAAATCATGTGTCTTCCTAAAAATAAGTAATCATTGCAAATCATATATGAAATTAAATTAAAAGTAACTGTAATTTCTCTTCTACCACATGAGTTATATTTTCAATTCCTAAACTACTGTTTGACTTAATGTTTAATAGTTGTCAAAATAAAGTGTTGCTGCCGTTATTCTTTGAAAGTATAATAGTGATTTCAAAATAGTTTGCACTGTATTTAAATCAGACTAATATACCGAATTCATGTATACCATTAGTGTTAAAGGAACAAGTGGTATTCATCTATCCATTTAGTGATAGTAAATTATTAGCTTGCTTATATATATATATATAGCCAACCGGAGGCTGGTACAAATGGTGCAACACAACTATATTTTGCCCAAGAGCTACACTTTCTGCAAAAATAAAAAAATAAATATGTTTTACCATTTTCTAAACATATTTACATTTTCTTTTCTTTTATGTCAAAATTTTGTAATTTGACGGTTCTATCACATTAATGTAATATAACTCTAGAAGCATTATTTGTGCAACATACAGATTTTTCAGCTGCATACAATGTTTATGCTTAAATATTTCACAAAGTTCTGGTAATGTTAATGTAAAATCAGCATAGGTCAAGAACAATTCTTTTCATTAGCAATTTTATTTATTGAATCAGAATTTGCAAAAAGAATAAATTATGGTGATATTATCAACAGATTCATAATAAAACATTCAAAGAAATAAAATATAAATTTTTGCATTATATGTATTTTATTTTGGTTTCTCAAATATTAAATCAATAAAATTGCACAATGTTGTATTTATAATTTAGAAATAATCATAATTAATTATTTATATATTATAAGTATTAATTTGTGCAATTTTATTTTGACTAAACAAAATAAAATACATAATGCAAAAAAATATATTTTATTTTTTTGAATGTTTCTTTTTTTTTGTATGTTTTAGCAAATCCTTATTCAAATTAAATAAGTTTTAACAAAAAAAATCGTTCTTGACTTGATTTATAATAATTATAAAATAATAGATCTATATCTGCAAATAGGATATTTTTTAAAAACATATCTAAATATTTTTATTATGAGTAAAAGATTACTCCCCTGCTTGAAAACATTGCTCTGAGCCCCACATTTTCTTAGGATGGCTGTATATATAATTCATGAAGAAATTAGAGCTAATTTGCTTTAATTTCATATATATGTATGAAGATCTGATCACTGAATTGAACAGAATGAAGAATTGTTTGAATTATTTGTGCAATGACTCTTTGGATCTTTCAACAAGACAGCTCTTTATCGATATGTACCAATACATTTTTCATTTTTCATTCAAGTTAAATATTATAAAGAAAGGAAGAAGAAAGGTTTTGTAATAATTATGGTATATGTTTTAATTTTAGCAATAAATTATTTTGTCTATCTAGCTTCTGTTTGAAAAATTTAAGCCTAAACAATAAAATAATGTTGTAGTGTGCACATATATTATTATTATTATTATTATTATTATTATTATTATTATTATTATTATTATTATTATTATTATTATTATTATTATTATTATTATTATTATTATTATTATTATTATTATTATTATTATTATTATTATTATTATTATTATTATTATTATTATTATTATTATTATTATTATTATTATTATTATTATTATTATTATTATTATTATTATTATTATTATTATTATTATTATTATTATTATTATTATTATTATTATTATTATTATTATTAATAATAATAATAATAATAGTAGTAGTAGTAGTAGTAGTAGTAGTAGTAGTAGTAGTAGATCATTAACAACTACAAACATTATGCATATACAACAAATTACCATAATCATTGTACAATCTAGAATTACTCATGCTAGTATCAATTACTGAAGTTAATGTCAGAGGGATAAACTCACCCCATAGAATGTTTGCCATTACCAGCTGGATTCGGCAATTCACACCACATATTCTTTTTTTTACAGAAACCAAATGCTCAGTAAGTTCTCCTTTTAAACCTGAGCCAACATCTTGCCAAGTTTGGATATACCAGATTTTCCACATCAAACTATTCAGCTGCAGGAATAGGAGTACTCATCAATAGGAATTCTCCATTCCAATCTTTCAACATCTTATATATTGATCAACACATGATTATCATCACTCTTCATAATGAAGCATGCACAATAAATATTATAGCATTATACTTATATAATCAACCAATACTCATACACGAGCTTATTAACATAATTAATTTAACACTAGCAACAAATCCACACCCCATAATTCTCTTGGGTGACTTTAATATATCATACCAAGACTTTACGATGAAATATCTTCATAAAATTAACAAAAGGCTAATGAGCTCAGAAGGTTTCTTTTCATCAAATACAATATCATTTTTCACTAAAAATTATTCATCACTAATAGATCTACTCTTTTACTCTCCTGAATTGCACTTTATAATTACACCCTCCCTAAACCCAGTAGCTTTTTCTGACCATCATGCCCTTAATGCCGTATTAAATTTAGATATGCAGATACACTCAACACTTTTACTGAACAATACCACCCATTTATTATTAAAAACAAATGCTCCTGAAGCCATAATATCTAATGCATACATTTATTTTAAAAAAATTGACATACTTTCACTCCAACCAACAGAAGCTTGGTTTTCCTTCATTAATATTTTAGCTTCTAACATCAAACATTATACTGCAAGAAATCCTTCTCCTACTGCACTTAGCAAAAAATTAGATATACTGCATATGAAGCTAAAAAGCACACCTACCAGCTCAAATTCAGTTAATACCATAATGTTACTAAAGCAAGAGTTCAAACAGACACAACTTACACTAGCAAATTATCTTTCTATTAAAAAAGCCAAATTTTTTTTAAAAAACACCCATGACTGGTCAAGGGCATATATCAAATGGGCATTAGGCTATAACTCTAATATAACCACACCCTCATCCATATTAATAAATGATAAAATGATTACCGGAATAAATATGCTTCCACCAATTAAACAATATTTTAAAACTAAATTTCAAAAGCTACCTATGCCAATTCTCGCTCCACTTTATTTTGGTATGTCACAAACTATCCTTAATATATCTAAAGAAGACATTACAAATAAATTAAAAACTATTCCAAACAACTCGCATCCAGGAACACATGCCATTCCGAAATTTTTGCTTGAACACCTTAGCCACTTTACTATTCCCATAATTTACAATATGCTACATTACTTGTCAAATCAAATTCATAGTATAGAACTACTCTATCCTGTCTCACTAGTGCCATTTCTAAAAAAAACCTTTATTACCCTCCCCTCTCAATAATCTTAGACCTATATCTATGTCCCCACTAATCATTAAAATAATAGAATCCATTATTAAAGATAAAATCCAGCCTCTTATATTACCTACTCTATCTAAATTTCAGTTTGCCAAAAAAGGCTCATCCATCCCCGAGGCTCATGTCTTATTTAGGGCACTAACTGATGACATTCGCCACCATAGAAAAGCTGCACCTATTGCAGTACAATTAGATATTGAAGCTGCCTTTGATTCTGTGCCTATTGAAAAACTCTTAGAAGTGCTTGGTAGTCATAGAATCCCGATTCCAATTATGTATATTTTAGCTAATCTTTTTATAAATAGAAACATACACATCACCTTAAATGGAAAAATGTCATCAGAATTCACTCCACGTAATTCAATTCCCCAAGGTTCACCCCTTAGTGCCCTCCTCTTCATCACCTACATTAATCCCCTCTTACTTCAAATTGAAACTGAACTACCGGGAATACAAACAATTTTTTTAAACCGTACAATTAATCATATTTCATTCATGGATGACATAACTGTTTTTCTTCCCTCACAGAAATTGTTACCAAAACTACATAACATATTAAAAAAATACACAAAAGATTATACTCTAAAATTCAATCCCGAAAAAATGGCCACATGGTCCATACTTACTGGCACTCCAATTAAAACAAAAGTTGAAACCCGACCTCATAACTTTCTGGGAATACCCTTCCATCAATCAGTAAATATAATGAGAATAAATATACAAAATCAATTAATCATTTCTATACAAAAAATTATTAATTCTCTAACTAAAGCTTATCTTTCAATACACAGCAAGATATCTCTAAATAACATGCTAATCTATCCAAAAATTAATTTCTATTCACCCACCATTAAATTCACAACCTCATTCATTAAGAAAATCAATTCTCTATGTATTAAATTGATCTGGAACCAGAAGACAATTTCTATTAGCATTAATAAACTCCAAAAGCATTCAAAATTTAATGGCTTATCTTTGCATTCAATAAATACCTTTTATTATCAAAAATCCTATAATACACTATTTAAAATCTGCACTAACTTTCAGAATTTTCAGGTTTTCATTCCAATATCTCCTACTGACACACCTCCACCTATTAACAATAAGTTCATTAATAACCTAATTCAACACATATGTCAATACAAATTACCAGATAATATGTTTACAGCAAAAATTAAGTACTGGGATGCATATCAAAATATGACTAACCTAGATCTGCTTCAAACACCAGATAGTACACTTAAACTAACAAACAAATCTTTAATACAAAAATTTAAATTTTGGTATTTAGAACCTAAATACTTAGACTTCCTCATCAAAATTAACATGGATGCATTGCCAACAAGTGAATTTCTTTTCAATAAGAGGAAATATACTAACATTCAACCTATCTGTCCCTTATGTGGTAGGGAGGATGAAACAATGCAACATTTTTTATATCACTGCAATGCCTTACATCTATATATATATATATATATATATATGTCCACAGATGGTGTCCTACCAAAAACACCTATCAAGCGTATTTTCGTTTACATAAACGTCAGAGTAGTTAGTATTCACTATCTCTAACTATAATTCCACTTTCAGAGATAGTGAATACTAACTACTCTGACGTTTATGTAAACGAAAATACGCTTGATAGGTGTTTTTGGTAGGACGCCATCTGTGGACATATATACAAGCGTTAGCAAGTTTTTTAACTTGCATTTTTGTTTATCATATATATATATATATATATAGACAACTGATATCCACACTCATTTATAATTCTAAACCAATATGTGACATCTTAATAGAAAATATTCAAAAAGGAATATTTCCCAATATAAGGCTGTCCATCTTTATCATTTTTACTCTCTGGTTCTTAAGATGTCACTTTGTATTTAATCCAACATCACGAAAATATAAATCTCTTTTTGAAAATAAAATCCTAAAAATTAAAATGAGAGATCATTCTTTGGCCCGGGCGGATATAGTCAATGCCACCTGGAGCCTCATAAAATTATCTCCACAATCATAACTCTTAAACAAAATCAGCAATGGACTAAAAAAACTTACAACCATCAATGAATAGCTTACTCATTAATTTACATGCCCCAATTTTATTTTCTTCTCTTTATGATTCATGTAATATTTGTTTTACTATTTATATATATATATATATATATATATATATATATATAAACAAATATTAATAATTTATATATATAATATATATATATATATATATATATAAATTATTATGTAAAAATGTTTTTAACATGTAATCAGAATATAGAAATTATGTAACATTTTAAATTTGTAATAACAATATAGACATAATAATAAAAAACTTTTTGAAACTAGCTAGCTAGTAGTAGTAGTAGTAGTAGTAGTAGTAGTAGTAGTAGTAGTAGTAGTAGTAGTAGTAGTAGTAGTAGTAGTAGTAGTAGTAGTAGTAGCAGTAGTAGTAGTAGTAGTAGCAGTAGTAGCAGTAGTAGTAGTAGTAGTAATAGTGAAATTCTTGACTGTCCAAACTATATGATAGTTGAAATTTTTGTTAAATGCACACTTATAAATAAATTGTGGAATATTATTTTTTTATAATGAAAGTTAATTTTTTCTCACTATTTAATCACAATATTTCTATGATGATTCACTATATTAAATAATTTCTGTGGTGAAAATATCCACATCTTTGGGATAGAAATGCTTGGTTTAAAAGAGATCTTAACTTTTTTATTGTTTGATGCTGTATTTATATTTTGCTGGACAATAAGAATATGTATCAATATCTATATATGCTTAATATGATGTACTTTTGAAATACTTAGAATATTGTTTGCATTCAGATGTAAAATTCCACATATCATTTAATAGTGTGGGTTTTTTTTTACTTTAACAATTAGTTAATCATAAAATTATTCAGTGAATATTGGTTACACGACTCTATTATAAATATAACAAATCTATATTTTATCATAATATTTACTATGACTAATGTATACACATATATATATTTTATAGCCATATATATACTTAGATCTACATGCATACACCATTTATTTTATAGTAAAATAGTGTCATAGAATATTTTTTGAAATTTATACCTTTATGAAAAGTTAGAACGCTGTTCTATTTTCAAGAATATTAAATATTTAAAGAGTGATATTTTTTTATTTTATCAATTGTCATATTTCATATAATAGAATTAAAACTTTGTTTCTCCCTCATTAATTTTATTTAAATGCTTTTAGATTTATTTGCACAATTTTTTTTGAAATTAAAGTGGATATTACTTAATAAAAAATTTTGTTTTAATGTAAGTTTATAGTATTTTTATCAGTATACTTTTTGGTGGGGATATCCAATTTTGAATAGTATATTTATCTGTATTTCTAATGCATTTTAATTAATTTTTAAATCTGCATCTAACTTCTTATTTATTTTTTAAGTCTATTTATTTGGTATCTTTGCTCCATGAATCACAATCATTTACCTGTAGTGACAATATATCAAATATACCATAGTGTAATACTGTTTAGGTTTAAAACTAGTTTGAATGCATTCTTTTTATTTATTTATATGTGCAATAAAATAGAGATGTTTTAGTATAAATGGTAAATTATATTTTATTTCGCTAGCTATTTACTGTGCTCTCAAAAAGCTTGACTCTGAAGCATACATTTTGTAAATATGATTAATTTTGGTTTTATTAATTGCTAAGATTTGATTTTATATCTTTATAAATTAGGTTTAATAAATGTTATATATCTTAAGAAAAAGTAGTAATTGAGATACAATTAAAATTTCTTCAAATCTCGACCATAAATGTGATAACATTTTTCAAATACAACATAATTTTATTTATTTATTTTTCTTTTTTTCACATATACTCACTTTTTGGATTTGCCTCTATAATTAATTTTAATAGTTCAATGTTATTCTTGAGTAAATAAAAGCTAGCATTACAATTAAATTAGTTGTTTAATGAGTAGCTTAGTTACTAGTAGATAAACTCTTTTCTCCATTATATACATTATGGACTACTTCCATTTTTTTTTTTAAAATTTAAAACATATTTATATATTTTTAAATACATTCAATTGTTTGTAGTAATGCATAACTTAGTATGGAACACAGTGCTATTATTTTTTTCTTAGAATTTCTGGGCTGAGCAGTGACAGTTTGCATAGGAATTGAAGCAGTGACCTTCAAAGTGATGAATACTGAATTTAAAATGAAGCACTAATTAACTAAATACTTTATCAAAGATAACAGAATTTCAGCAAATTACACAATTCTATGCACTGCCTAAAATCCATAAAACCTATGTTTTATTCCTAAATATTGTAATAATAAAGCCTTATGCCTTTTGAGATTTCTCAAAAATTGATATTTATTGAGATGTTTTAATGTTTTTTAATTATACATTTGTGTGTTCATAACAGAGACAGCTTTCTTTCTGTTCTATTCAGCCAGAGATATTTTACAGTTACGTTATTAAGCATTGTGCTGAAAAAAAAATCCATAAAACATCTACCTATAACATGATATGCATGGGACTTTGTTTGCTGCACAGAATAAGAAAGTCACGTAGATGAGGAAAATATGAAAAATTTTCGTTAACTTAAGCGATGATTTTTTTTTTTTTTTGCTTAGCAGACAATTGTAAATGCAACCATAAGATAAACATAAAATTATTTAGATAGATGAGTATTTTATGTCTATTTTTGTAAATAATAGTTGTTTAATAGTAATTTAATTAATGCAAAATAAGATTTCTAGCCGGAATACAATTTCAATTACTAATCGTTACTTGTCTATTTTCATGACAGTTAAAATTTGTTTAACGTTTTAAAAATATATTAATATTTACATCTAAAATTTTAAAAATCATTAATTGTGAAAATATTTCAGTTGTTATATATCCAATTTTCACACAAATAAAAAAATGTCTGATTTACAACGTTTATATAATGGGAATTTTTAAAAAATAATCAAATAACAATACTAACGTAAAAGTGAAAAGGCAGGAGACACGATTCTTCAATAGTTTTAAAAATGACATGAACATGTCAAAAGAAATTCTCAAATTAACAATCTATAAGAAGAAGTAATAGTTTTTTTTTTAATAAAAAATTCTATACATCTCTGCAACTCCAATTATTATTTATATGCCACTAATTTTCTAAACCTATATTATTTGTGAGTATATATAAATAATATATCTGGATTCGACTATGTATAATTCATAATATTATCATATTGACATTTTAGTGAATCAGATCATCTAATATTTGGGTAATAAATGTTATTATAAAATTGTTTAGCATTTATGTAAAAGAGAATTAAAGATTTGAACCATAGTGACCAAAAACATGGGAATGGAATAATAATATGAATTATTCAGATATATATTATCACATTTGTTGATTCAATATGGCCTTTTAAGAATCTTAATGGCTTCTCTGATCTTACTTTCATGAAGAGTATCATATTTAGATAAAATCTTAGTGATTAAAAATCTATATCATAATGTTTTTCCATAGCACGAAGTGTCAATGTCAATTATGATGAGTACTGCTTAACTGCAATATCATGCTCATATTTTTAGCACTGGTGTGGTGATTGTTAATACCCACATAGGACACTTCACAAACTTCTTATGAAATTATAAACTTCAAGGTTCTCAGAGGTACTGAGTCCTTAGATTTGGACAAAATGTTATCAATTTTTGAAAAGTATATGCTATTTTTATATTATGCTAATACTATTTGTATTTCTTTTTACATAAGAAATACAGACACTAATAGTTATATATATAACATAAATCTATTATTGTTTTTTAGTAGCTGGACAAAGTATTTTAGCTTTGAACTTTAATAATTGAAAGTTAATTATCAATATCATTGCTGAATTTATTTTTTTAAGTTGTTACATGAAATATCATCACTCATTCATTTGTGTGTTTGTTTATATATATATCAAATGATGGACTTTTTACTCTATCATATGAGATTAAAATTTATTACAGCTATTTAAATGAGTAAGCTTAAATAATATATATATATATATATATATGTTATAGAATTTCTATTATATATATATATATATATATATATATATATATAATAGAAATTCTTTAACACCCAAAGTTGCTCGCATTGGAGAGCATGATATAAGACAATTTGTTGTTGAACCTCATGAACAAGAAATTGCAATTGAAACATATATTCGACATCCTTTATATAAAGATGAAGGTTATGATTTTGATATTGCATTAGTTAAATTAGAAAAACCTGTTGAATACAATTCCCACGTGAGTCCTATATGTTTAGCTGATGAATTTAGTAGAGCCAGACCAGGAACAATTTGTTATAGCACAGGATGGGGAGATATGGTCAAAACAGGAAAAGATGATGATTCAGTTGCCCACTTAAACAAGTTTGCCCTGCATCAAGTAGCTCTACCTATTTTGCCTCCAGATACTTGTAAAGAAGTCGCCAAATATCGCAAAGATTATTCACATAATATGTTTTGTGCTGGTTATATTACAGGTGAAAAGGATTCATGCCAGGTAAGCAAAATTATATATATTTATATGTATGTGTAACTTTATTTTTATATTTAAATGCTTTATAAATATGTACTATTTATAAGGAAAAACATTGTTTACTTTTATTTTTTTGTACATAAAATATAAATAATATAGATTAATTATTTCGGATTTTTTTAAATATTAAAAATCAAATCAGTAATTTATTTAAGTGATAATAGAAGACAAACAATGTAAATGAAAAATATTTCAAATAATGCAAAAAAAATTGTCTGATTATATAAAAATGTATTCTTTCAAAGATGAAACTGAAATCTTTGGTTTAAGCTTCCAACACCCAATTACTAAAATGTGGGTGTATTGAGTTTTTTTTACTTTAGATTAAATTTGAAGAATCTAGGTTTCACAATAACATTATCAAATAAAAGCATTTCATTATCATCAATGATAATAAGAGCTAACAATTATCGTATTTTTATGTATTTATAAACTTCTCATAACTTTCATAGCTAAATAATTTTTTTGGAATATTAGAATTCTCTTGCCAAGACAATACTGCAATTAGAAAATGATTCATTGATAACATATTTTTGATATTTAATTTGTTTGTTTAAGCATGAGAGGTGCAGAAATAGGAGTTCATTTTTTCATACCAATTAAGTGAGATGCTTAAGATATAATCAGATAAATACTATTATTAATTTCTAGATCATGTGATTCAGCTTAGATTATTGATTTTAATTGATGGTTAATAGGTTACATCATAGCTAACATAAATTCTAATTTAATGCACAGAAAGTCTCCATTAATAATTTCAATGTTTAAATCTTGAGTACTTGAAAATATTAAAAATATATCAGACAAAAGTAAAAATATATGACTTATAAATGCTAAATAAGCTAAAATAATTGTTCAATGGATTTTCTAAAAAAAGAAAAAGAAAATAAAGATTGATAATGATGAATTAGAAGAAGTTAACAACTACAAATATCTTGATCAAAGTATTAATACAGATAAAAATACAATGAATGAAATTAATTATAGAATTAAATTTGAATGAAGAGCTTTATATAGAAATAACTTAAAATTAAAATAAAATATACCTCTGTGTTTTATCAGTTCTTACTTATGGATAAACAACTTTTCATATTTGCAGTAAGTACAATGGAACTCTTAACATTCTGAATAACAACTTGTGTTTAATATAACAAATATTTTTCAACAAATTCAATATATAACTATGAGTTAAGTACTATCTCTCTTGATAAGCAATATTTACATGAGAGAATTTGAAATAATAGTCCTATATCCTATTGCATCTGTACTAAAAGACTACCTTTTATTATGATGATAGTAGATTTAATATAGGGACACATGATGTTACATTCTAGATGCATATCAATAATAAATCCTTGTCAATTAAATTTTCAATAGAATTATAAGACAGACAAAAATTATTATTCTTATACATTCTAGTCTCAAGTTTTCATCATAGCAAAATCAAAACCATGAATATATTTTGCATCTACATCCAAACATTACAGTAGCAGAAAAATAGAGATATATTATCACTATAAATCAAAGTACAATAAGTTCATTTAAATTCAGTGAATTGGATAAAGAAAAGTTCTACATAAAACAAACTCTCATAAAGAATGGTTAACTATCAGTTATAGTTCAAAAAATTTAAATAGATATCAAACAAAAAAAAATGTTAGAAGAATAACCAATTATAGGTACTGTAATGTATTTTTACATCCCAAAATTAGCAGACAAACTAAAGAGAGTCTGGAGCCAATGTAGTATCAGAACAACTTTTCAAATTCATAGCAGACATTAATTTTTATAAAATCTGAACATAATGTGATGGAAAAAACCTGAATCTATGCATTTTTTTGCAAATGTAAACCATAATATATCATTGAAGCAAGTTCCCTATTGAAATATTAATTAAAACAGTATAAAATAATGATTAAAAAGGCAAAAAAGAAAGAATATTCATAAGTATCAGATTGTGCATGTGGACAGATAATAAAAAGTAAAATAGGAGGAAAATTTAAAGAAGCTTTTTATGTGATCATTGCAAACAACGCAGGAAACCACTTATTATTTTTTTACAATGGAGAAGTAAAAAGAAGTTTTATGGATAAGTATATAAAAATTTTACTGAAAATATTTTAGTCTTTATGTTCACTAATGTTCATCAGTTCAATTCTCATCCTAATATTATCATTGTTAAGATTAGAAACACTTGAAAAAGAGAGGAAAATATAAATCAAAGTATTATATTATATTCTAATCTCAGTATTATTATTAACAGTTGAATGAGTTTGATAAATTCAAATAAATTTATAATTTTTCTAAAAAAAAAATAGCAATTAAAACTAGATGATAGAAATAGTCCAATCTATAATTTTAAATGTTAAAAGTTATCATTATGGAGTGAAAACCGAATGGACTTTTATTTATCATACTTATTGTTAAAAGCCAGACCGTATATTATATTTCATTAAATTACTAGTAATTGAATTTATAAATAAATTTAGACAGAAATCGTTCACTTAATAAAATTCTATTATTTTGGTGATTAGATATTGACAATCATATTTATGTGTAAATTCAGTTGACTTTTTCTAAGAATACTTTAAATATGGTCTGTCATAATATACTTTTTTGTTTCGCATAATAATTAACATTAAATATTAATAATTCTAATGGCATACGATGATATCGGTTGTAAACTTTGGAAATAATGTTTAAAATAGATATAAAATCCTTTTGTACACGGTGACTTTGTTTTAGTATTAATTTATCCTATGTGTTTTATTGTATACTACTTCTAATGTTTTATTTACAATCTTTTTAGGTTTATAAAATAAATTTGAAATATAGTAAAACCAACATTATTAAATAAATATCAACATATATATATAAGTAATTTTATAGCAATAAATAGTTTGAATAATTCATAAAAATTAATGCAAAAGTTTTATGACTTAAATTGATTATTTAAATTGTTACAATTGTAAAAAAAATGTACAGCTGCTCTTTATTTCATTCATCCGCTTTAATTACAGGAAATGAAAACAGATAATAAATGTTTCAAAATAAATAATGTTGAATTCTAATTGCATTATTTTTTTTGTTTATACATATATTTAGCATTCTAAGCAATTTACCAATAATTGTTGCTGTTCGTTGTATAACAACTTATTACTGCATTGATGATGAGTCTGAAAGGCAATTTTTTAATGAAAACATAAATTGTATTTTATTATTTATTTAAGAATTGTACTGCTTAAATTGAATACTTTCTTTCAAACAAATGAATCATCATCAACCATTATCAATCCACTGTGTTCAATCCATCTCCGATCTTTGGCTTCTCTTCTCCACATCATCCCTGCACACTTTCTTATTTCATCCATCCATCTCACATATGGTTTTTGTCTGGGTCTTTTAAATGTCTTGAAATCCAGTTTAAGATTTCAATTGTCCATCTATTATCATCTCTTCTAACAATATATCCAGCCCAACTCTACTTCAGTCTTTTAATTTTTTTAATGAGGTCAGTAACACCTGTTTGTACTTTTATCCATACATTGCATTTCAATCTCTTCTTGTTACTCCCAACATGCATCTCTTCATACTTGCATGAGTGGTCTGAAGTCTCCGCATTCCTCTTCTATTAAGTGTCCAAGTGTCAGATCCATAAGTAAGAACTGGTAAAACACATTTATTAAAAACCTTTCTTTTAAAACACATAGGCATATTTCCTTTTAGTATCAAATTATTTATGCCAAAAGCACTCCAACCAAGTTCAATTTTATGATTAATATTATTCATTATGTTTCCATCTGTATTAATAATCTGACCAAGGTATTGTAACTATTAACTTATTCTAACTCATCATCATCAATCTTCATTTTCATATTTTGAGAAAATCCATTAAACATCACATTAGTCTTTTTAACATTTATCTTTAGTCCTACTTTCATCTGATAACTCCTGAAACATTTCCTGCAGCTCTAAAGCATTGTTTTCAAAAACAACTACATCATCTGAAAAATCTAAATGATGTAAATAATCTCCATTTACTTTCACTCCATTAGCTTCCCATTTTAATCCACAAAATACTTATTGCAGCACTGCTGTTAAAAGTTTTGGAGATATGGAGTCACCCTGTTTTACACCCTTCTCAATGTTGACTTTCATAAAATCATTATGTAATCTAATTGTTGCTGTTGCATTTTTAGAAATATTTTTTAAAACATGACAATATCCTAGATCTATACCTTGATGATCCAATGCTTTAATCACTGAAGACATGTTTATAGAATCAAATGCCTTTTCATAATCTACAAATCCAAAGCATAATGGCAACTCATATTCATTTGTCCTTTCTATAACTTCTCTCAATACCTGGATATGATCTACTGTACTAAAACCACTTTTGTTCTCTTGGTTGGTGAAAATTCAATGTTTTCTGTAGACAAGTTGTAATTATCTTGGTAAAAATTTTGTATAAAGTTAATAAAAGGCTGATGGGTCTGTAAATTCTAATATCTTCCTTATTACCTTTTTTAAATATTAATATTAATACTCCTTTCTTCCAATCATTTGGCACATCTTTATAATTTAGACATTTGATATATAACTTTTCTAAAAAAATTTATATTTCTTCACATGCTTCTTTTAATATATCAATTATAATTCCACCATTACCTGGAATCTTTCCTTTTTTCATTATTTAATTGCATGTCTCACTTCTTCATTTAAAATTCTGGGAAATTCAGAAGATATAATAGACGTAGGAGGTATTTGTTTTTTATTACTATATAAATCTTGGTAGAAATCTTTTTTCCATTCATGATGTCCTTTTTAGTAATAATTCCATCTTTTTTTTTTATTGCAGATAAAAATTTCATACCAATACCAAAATGTTGTTTTACACTCTTGAGACTTTTATTCTCTTCTACCGATTTCCTTTCTAGTTCACAGTTATACTTTCTTATATCATTTTCAACTATTTTTCACACCATTTTACAAAATTTGAGATATTCAATCTTTTTAATGCATCATTTTTGTATATCTTCATATTGCTTTTTTTCTTTATAAATTCTCTAGTCTCAGTAAAAATTTTATTAGTTAATCACTGCTTTTTTTTACTTGCTATCTTTGTTGCAGTTTTAAAAAAGTGTATCAGTTATTTTCATATTAATTTCATTCAAATCTGAATCATGTTCAAAATCTACTAATACTTGAAACCGATTTGTAAGTTCTAATTTAAATTCATTGAAATGTTTCTAAAGATTAGGAATATCAACTGTAAATATTTTTTTTTAATAATTTTTGTTTCTCTAGTTTTGCATTAACACATATCTTACATCTTACTAATCAATGATCACTTCTTGTGTTAAATTTATTAAGAACATTACAATCTTAAAATATGTATTTTCTGTTAGTCAAAATATAATACAATTCTGCTGTACCTTCATTTGGATGCTTCCATGTCCATTTCCTTTTAACATTTTTTTAAAAAAATAATTCATATTATAAACTTTTTCTTTTTCTGCAAACTCCACAAGCATATGTCCTCTCTCATTGCTATTCCCACAACCAAAATTATCTACAGCACTTTTATCTTTCATTTGTTTACCAATTCAAGCATTAAAGTCTCCCGCAACAATTTTAAAATGTCGTTTACTCTGATCAAAAGCCTTTTGTACATCCATATAAAAATCTTCTACTACTTCATCACTAAAAAACATAATCATCACCAAGATGCATTTCTGAATAAAACAGAGGATGGAATTGGATTAATACAATTATGTGGTTATACTATTTAATAATAGACATATTCATCATCATCATCATCATTTTCAATCATTATTGATCCATTACAAAATGACAATCTTTCCAAGTTTAATAAGTTTCTTGACCTCTAGCCTCTATTCTTCACATCAACCCAGAACACTTCCATATTTCAATCATCATATCACATGTGGTATGTTTCTAAGTCTTTTATGATCTTTTAAAATCCAGTTTAAAGTTATAACTGTCTTTCTAACATATCTTTTCTATCAATATGTACAGGCTAGCTTTACTTCAGACTTAATTGTTCAATGATGTCAGTAAAATTTATTTATTCACTTATCCATATATTTCATTTTTAATCCCTTTTTGTTACTTCAATTACATATTTCTTCATATTTCATTGAAAAGTCTGAAGTTTCTATATTACTCTTCTGATATGTGCCAAAGTCTCAGATCAATAAAGTAAAATACATTTAATTAAAAACCTTTTTTCAAAGACATAGACATATTTCTTTTTATTTATTAAGTTATTCTTACCATATGCATTTATTGTATTCATTATGTTTAATTCTGTATTAATAATCTAACCAAAGTATTTGTAGTTATAAACTTTTTTTAATAGATCACTATCAACCTTTATTTTTTTCTTTTAAAGAAAATCTGTTGAACATTATTTTGCACCTTTTAGCATTTATCTTTAATTCCATTTTCTTATCGTTATATTACGTTATTTATAAAATTTTCTACTTTTACTCCTTAGCTTCTTATTTTAATCCACATAAGTACTTCATGCAAAATTGCTATACAATGTTTAGGACATATGGAATCACCATGTCATATACCCATATAAATGCTAATATTAATATTACTATGTAATCTAATTATCGCTGTTGCATTTTGATAAGTATTATTCTATATGACAATATCCTATGTTTATATCTTGATGTCTTAATGCTTTAATCACTTAAGGATTGTTTATAGAATCACATGCTTTTTCATAATCTACAAATCCAAAACATAATGGCAACATATATTAATATATCTTTTTTATAACTTCTCTAGATAAAACCACTTTTAAATCCAGCTTGTTTTTTTTAAATCCAAAGTTTGCTGTAGACAAATTTTGTAATTATCTTAGTAAAGATTTTGTATAAAACTGATAAAAGACTGATACATCTGTTGCTTCAGAATCATAAATTTTTAATAATAAGGATTATACTAACAACTTAATCTAATCAGGATACAGGCGTAATATAGTATATAGCAAAATTAGATGTTTTGTAAATAATATTGGAAAACACAGAGATGAATACAACAGGCCTTGGATATTGTTGCCCTACATGCACTCTTTACATAAAACATTTTATAAGACGTTTTCTAAGGAATTTCGTTTGAATTTTCATACACCTAACTCAACTAATAGGCGTATTAACAACACTAAGGACACTATAGCTTCTGATCAGACACCACAGGCTGTGTACAGAGTGGCATGCCCTCATAATGGATGTAAGGCATCATACTATGGTGAAACGAGAGCCATCATAGCTACTAGGATATCACAACACAGGTATAGATACAATAAGGCACATACGGATCCAGAATGCACTTCAGTTTTTGCTCAGCATCAAAAATTGTCAGGACATGTGTTCGAACCCACATCTGCAAAACTGGTTTGTACTAAGCAACATGATGTTAGGCGAAAGGTAAAAGAAGCATACTTTATAGCAGAGGACTCTTTCGCCATTAATCGTAAGGATGCATGTTTTTGTGATATCTAAAAGATGGTCTTAGTGACACATTTGCATATAATTTGCATATCAGATTTATTTATATAATGATTTCAAAGAAGGGATCATAACTGGCTATGAATATGAGAATTACATCTTCTTGAAAGTGCTCAGCCATTTAATTTAATTTTTAATTTGTTGTTATAGCTTTATGTTAGAAGTGTGAAAGCACAATTTAATAGTATTATATTGGACAAATGTAAAGTATAAATATACAGGTTATTACTTAATAAGAATTCTTTAATTTTTCTTTTTCTTATAAATAGTCTATTACCTTTTTTACATATTGATATTAGTATTGCATTTTTCCAATCATTTAGATATTTGGTATATAACTGTGCCTCAATTTCATCTATTTCTTCACTTGTTTTTTAAGATATTGATTATAATTACATCATTACTTGGATCTTTTCTTCATAGATTTAACTGCATGTTTCACCTCTTTATTTAAAATCCTAGACAATTCAGAATATATAGTAATGATAAAGGATACTTTCCTTGTTCTTTCATTCTATATAATTCTTTATAGAACTCTTTGATACATTTCCTGATATCATCTTTCTCCTTTTAAAAATAGTTCTATTTTTTTTATTGCAGCAATGTTTCCTGCCACTACAAAGAAATTATTTCACACTTTCAATAGTTTTACTATCATCTATACTTTCCCTTGCTAATTTTCCCATGTTATTATTATCTTCTCATTTTACAAAATTCTATATATTTAATCTTCAATGAATCATTTTAATATATTTTTCCTTTTTTTTTTGTAAATTGTATTGTCTCAGTAGAAATTTTATTGGGAAGTTGCTGTTTTTTTGTACCAGCTATTCTTACAGAAATCTTAATAGGGTATCAGTTATCATCTCTTTGATTTTCTTCAAATATAAACCATATTCAAAATTTACTAATATTTAAAATGATTTACATGAATTAATTTAAATTTATTGGAATGCTTCTGAAGGTTAGGAATATCAACTGTGAATACTATTTTTTGAAATATTTTTCTCTCTAGGTTTGTATTAACACTTATCTTACATTGCAATAACAATAATAACTTCCTGTGTTGAATTTGTTAGAACATCACAATCTTGAATTATATATTTTCTTTTCATCAAAGTTTATTCCATTTTTACTGTGCTTCACTTAAATGTTTTCATGTTTATTTCTGTTTAACATTATTTTTCAAAAAAATAATTCATAATATATTAACAGTTTTTCTTTTTTTGGGAAACATACAATTCTGTGTCTTTTCTCATTTTTATTACCATAATCAAATTTATCCACAGCATTTTCATCATTCAAACACTTACCACTTCTTGTATTGAACTCGTCTATGACAATTTTAAAATGATTTTGGTCTGATCAAAAACAAATCCTTTATTTAATTATCACAATGCAAATTTGTTATCTTATAAGCCTGAATTATTTGCATTTGGTATCTTCCATCAATTCAATAACTATTTTTTCCATTTTGTATTATACACCACCAATCTCCCCAATATATTTTCCTACTTTTTATTTATAATAAACCCTGCTCCACTTGTGCTTTCTTTTTGGTCATATGGTATATGCTAGTTTTTTAATTGTATTATCCCATAACCTTTTTTTATATTTTGACAAAGTTCAACAATATCACATTTATTGTGAGGCAGATTTTTTGACTTGTGCAATCTTCATACAAATGAAAGAAATCTGAAATTGTATGTATCGACATAAGTACGTGTCATGAAATGGTTATCTGGTTCCACAATCAGATATTTCTTTACTCACTATGCATTCTGTTGCCAGTCAGCTTCGGCTGGTAACTTCACAGCCTCTGGGGAATAAGAGCCATAATTTAGTTTTGTCAGAGATGATTGTAGATATTGATGCAAAAGTTCATTCAAATGTACATTCATTATGTCTTCAAAAAAACTCAACTGATATTTCATTTTAGAACTGTCAAGCAATTGGAAGTAAGACTATGGTACTCATTACCTTAATATCATAGATAATAAGATCAATAAATTCACTGTGATGGTTGATGTATGTGGTGAGTAACCCATCCATATTCATATTCTATATGAATAATCACATATTTGAAAATGTTATACTTTTTCTTATCTTGTTTGTAATTAGTTGACACAAATATTTCTAATATAGTCTAAGATAAAGATTTATTCAATATTTTTATTTATTAACAGTAGCTGAATACTATGAATCTGTCTTCTCTAGCTTAAAGTGTGATCAACTGTTTTTAATAAATAAAGATATGGAATAAACACTTTTTCTAAACCAATGTTAAAAATGTTTTTGACAACTAATTACAAATAATCATTTAGTAATAATAGCTGCAGTGATCAGAATGTATGGACTGGACATTAGGAGTTTGCCTTTGCTCAGTTCTTTTAAGACCCCAAAGTGTAATCAAAGGGTCTCCTTGCAGTTAACAATGTATTCCTATATAAGTAAATTTAAAGTTTTCATCAGGGCTCAAATTATACGATAATCTCTAAGCTAATAAATATTTAATTTATTTATCTAAAGTAATTTTAATCTTTTAAAAAACTTTTCTCAGAACAATGTAATTCAAAATAAATATATATAAAATGTATATAAATAAAAGATTGGTTTACTAGTTTAACAGCATGGTAAAGTATGTTTTTTGACTAATTGGTACTCATATTCATAGCAATAACTGTTCAAGAATCTTGTGACATTCATAAAAGAATAAACAAGAGTGGAGATTTGCATAAAATTTGAATATAGAATGTAAATAAGTTAGTTTAAATGAGCCAGTTTTTTAATAGCAGGATGCATGATTTTTTTTGTTGATTGTGTGTATATTGTTGGCAATCTGACAGGCCTCTTTAACTTTACATTTAGTATCATTTCTTTTAGAGAAAAAATTCTAGCAGATACAGGTTTGAAGCTGTGATCATGTTTAGATTAGTTCTATTTTCCTGGAGCATGAGTCTAAACATGACCACAGCTTAAAACCTATATCTTCTAGCTTGTCTACTCCAAAAAAAGATGTGAAATGTAAAGTTAAAGAAGCTTGGCAGATTGCCAACAACATATACTCATTCAACAATAAAGAATTGTGTCACCCTATCAAAAAGGTCATTGATTTAAAATAACTTATTTACATCCTATTCACATTTTATGCAAATTCTCCCTCTTGCTTATTCCTTTACAAATATCACAAGCTTTTGAACAACTATTGCTAAGAATATGACTATCAGTTAGTTAAAAGCATACTTTATCATACTGTTAAAGTGTTAAATCAACATTTTTTATATACATTTTATATGTAATTATTTTGAATTATTTAAAATAAATATGATCACACGTGGAAGAGCAAAAAATTTGACATATTAGATTGAATAAATTGTTGTAGGACTTGCACACACATATATAAAAATTTAGATGAAAATGACCAAAATCTCTAGGAGCCAAGTATAATGTAGCACTTCTATATCAATAAGTACAAAGAAAATTGTGTAGAGTATGGAATTAGTACATTATCTTGATTTATAACAGCGAGTTATTTTGAAATTATAATGGAACATGTAGAGGATAATGACATTTTAATGCTAATTGAAACATTATTTTAATAAATGTAAATGTAAAATGCATTGCTTAATGAATAAACAATTTAAATGAAGTAACTACATCTGTTTAATATACAAATTTTATTTTCGGCTTTCTAATAATGAAATAAGTTAAGGCTTACACCATCAGAGCTTAAGAAATAAGTGGTATTATTCTATTTTTTGTATTTATTGGCATGAGTTTTAGTTTATGCATCGCTGCTTGGAGATTTTTGTACTATTTAAGTTTCTTATACATGAAGCTATAATTTGTATATTTATATGTAAAATTTTATTTTAGGGAGATAGTGGTGGACCATTGGTATGTCAGGATTTGGCTGGACAATGGATTCAACATGGAGTTGTATCATGGGGAATAGGATGTGGAGTAAAAAACTATCCAGGTTTTTATACAAGAGTATCTAACTTTAATAACTGGATCAGAGATACTGTAGAAAACAATTAAAGCTCCTATATGTATTTGTTCATAGAATTATACACACAAATGTATTTGCATGTGTTTCAATATGATGTAAACTATTATAAATTAATACAAATAAATATATACAAAATCTTTATTTATAAGAAACACTCAAATTCCTTATTTTTATTATTATAAAAAAATGCAAGATTTTAAAACTATTGTACGGGACTATTAAAAGTAATTTATCATATAATCGGAACATAAGAAAAAACGTTTAAATATCTTTTAAGCTTCTATTTACAAATAAAATTAAGTTATTCAATATGTTTTTATGTTATTTCCAAATGATTTTAATACTAATTACGCCGTTTGGAATTTTCTTTATTAATAAATAATCCATAGAGAAAAATTAATTCAATTTTTGAAATGAAAGTAAAGAAAAAAGTAAGTTTTTTTCAACAAAAATATATTAAAATTTACTTTTTTATACAGGAATAAAGATAATATATATATATCATCAAAGATAAAAGATAATTTTATGAAAGTGTAAGAAAGCAAAATAATAAATTAAAAATATGTACTCATTAAAAATTAAATATGAAAGTTATATTTAATCACAATATTGTATTCCTATAAATCGTAAAGAATGCAAATTAAAATAGATTTTCAGTAATATATTAATTAATTAATAAAAATATCAATATCATATATAATGAGTAGTATTGCTGATGTAATCTATATAAATATAAATTATTCTTTATTTTTTTAAAAATTTAGTTCTACAAAAATCCATATAGAACATAATTTTATAGAAGGGATATCAAAAATTGAAACAAATACTATTTTTGAAATCAAAAGAAAATCTAAACTAATGGTTTAATCAGCATTTAAGATTTTTTTAAAAATAATAATGGGAAACCGTTCTCGATACTTATGGATTTGTAATAGATAAAAAAGACTAAAACTAAAGTTTATATATTAAGATTGTAATAATTTAAAGACTTATTAAATATTTTGAGTGGACTGATTTTATTTTTCAAAGAATGGGTAAAACATCGTTTAAAAAGCATATTAATTAAAGGGTAAAAGAGTTTCCAAATATTTTTTATTTATTCTGAAACAATAATATCCTCATGATACTTTCTATTTGTTGAATGATAAATGTTTAAATAGTTTTAATTTTTACAATATCCCTGGTTAGTTTCAAATCCATTTGCCAATCAATACCTGAATAATATGCTGCATTGTATAAGATATATATATATATAAGTCAATTATTTTATATAGCGGGATGTTTTTTTATAAACAATAATATCTAAACAGCATTAAACTGTTGCACATGCGCTTTGGATTTTAAATATAAAATGAATGAATACTAACACTTCAACCACATGACAAAGTCTTTGGAAAAGATAGAATGGCCATCTATCTTTTCGAACCCAAACGCTTTTTTGTATGGGCGAATCTTAAGTGTTTGAAAGTGAAAGCTGAAGTTATTAAATAATCACTTTAAATTACTTTTACATGCTTGAATGAATGACGTTGGTGAAATTTGTTAGAATGTACGATACGTCATTCTTATTTGAAATGAAATGTATGTAAATAAGTCAATTATTTTATATAGCGCCCATACAAAAAAGCGTTTGGGTTCGAAAAGATAGATGGCCATTCTATCTTTTCCAAAGACTTTATCATGTGGTTGAAGTGTTAGTATTCATTCATTTTATATTTAAAATCCAAAGCACATGTGCAACAGTTTAATGCTGTTTATATATATATATATATAAATGGGGTGAAATCTTAAATTAAACGTTATAATAAATTCGACTAGCTTATTTAATAATAAAGGTACCTTATATATTGGGTTGAGCCTCCCAATTTATACCCTTGTATTATTATAGTAACTTTGTCATTAAGAACTAGTAGCTCCTAAAAGGGAATACTAATGTGAGTAAATGATCTGAACACTAACCAACTTATGTCTTAGATGTTGTTCATAATGATTATATTGAGAAATTGAATAAATAATATCTTGGATCATAGCAACAATAGTTTATTTATTATTTATAAATATTCTCTAAACATAATGTTTTAAAATAGAGCAAATTAAAGTTTCACATGAATATTTGTATAAGATGTTTAAACTTGTAATGATATGAGACAAATAATGAAATGACTATTAAATGAGATCTTGACTTTATTACAATTTATTAATACAATAGATATAAGAAATCTAAATAACTTACTTATAAGTGCTTGAGGTGATACTAATTTAAAACTTGGAACAATTGTGATTGTTTTCTCTTAGTTGTGCTTATATATTTTATCATCCATTCTTAAAAAAAAAAAAAAATTGATATAAATAACTATAAGTAAACATTATAAAATTCTAAGTAAGACTTAGCAATCTATAGTGAGTTGGCCTTCATATTTATAAATATCCAATTATCCAGATATTGATAAAGTTTTCCATTAATATGTGATGTGTTTTTATATAAAAAAACCTTTGATAATAAAAGAAATTCATTTATATAGTTATTGTGCATGTATACTTGCAGTATGTGTTGAATGAGATTAAATTTTAGTTTCAAAATATTTGCATGATTTAGGTTTCTAATTGTTTCTATAAGCAACTATACTTTATCCATGCAATGTCTGATAATCTTTAATTATAATAATATGCATGCAAGCTTAAAAGTTATTCACTATATATCTGATTGATAAGCAAAAAGTAATCTGATAAGCAATACTGAGATACCATAATCAAGATAAAAAATGAAAAAAAATCAATATTTCTTTATAAATAATCCTCTAGTTGTCTATGTGCTAGCATTAAAACTTAATGTATTTATTAATATTTTATGACAATAGTCTATCATAGATATACATATCTATTTTATTGGAGATTAAACAGATGATCTTTAAAGATTTTTGGTGACATAGAACAATTTTTGAATGGCAATTCTAAAAGCAATTAAGTCAGTATTAAGTAATCATTAATATTTCTTTGTCCAAAGATAGATGTTAGTTTCCTTTAAGTAGCCATACCATAGAGTTTCTTTACATATAATTTAATAGATATATACATTCTTCTTATGACAAGGAATAAAAAGTTTGTTAGTAGTTCAGTCTTCTTTTGCAGTAAATAAATAAGAGAATACACTAAAATAATATCTACAATTTTGTTGGATGATGTGATCATTGTTGCTATAGTTATCTCTCTGATTTTCTCACATTTATCTGTAGGAAATTTTATTAAACCATTATCATTGTTACTAAACATATTAATTAATATAAACATTAAGCCATTAAACATAACATGATCACCATTCTCTATCCTTACATAAGCTGTTTACACAGGAGCTAAACTCTCCATACAGTAGCACCACTCAGTGCATGCCAGAGTAATCAATGGATGCAATAAGGTTTGTGTATAAAATTCCTATCTAGTGCCTACTCATCTAATATTCTGAGACAAGTTTCTATCTTGTGGCTTTCATCAGTAAGGGGCATTGATCTGAGAGCATAAAACCTAGATCTTGGGATTTAATGCAAACCTCCAGAAGTAATCTTTTACCTTAATTAGCTAACTATAAAGCTTTGAGTTTAAAATGAAAACAATAATGTTTTCAATTTAAGCTCATTAGCTTTTATAGTCAAATAGATCTGAACTCAATTCAGCATCCATTGATTACTCTGGGTTGTACTGAGTGGTGCTACTGTATGGGGAGTTTAGCCTCTGGATAAAAAGTTGTGTAATCATAAAGAATGGTGATCATGGGGATGTTTTATGGTTTAATAGCAATCATGCCCAATAGGATTATGGTGACTGTGGTTATTAAAAAACCAAAGTCACCAAAAAGAATGAATGCTGAACTAAGTTCAGATCTATACAACTATCCAAGCTAATGAACTGGAATTGAACACATTATTGTTTTCATTTTGGACTCAAAGCTTTATAGTTAGCTAATAAAATAAAAGTTGGCTGCTGGACAGTTGCATTAGATACCAAGATCTAGGTGCAGTGCTCTCAGATCCAAAGCTCCACAGTGATGAAAAACACAAACTAGAAACTAGTCTGGGGATATTGGATGAGTAGACAATAGATAGGGATTTTATGCACAAATGTTCTTGCATTCATTGATTACTTTGGCTTGCACTGTGTGGTGCTACTGTATGGAGAGTTTAACCTCTGCATAATACAAATATTAGTTACACATATTTAAGAATTTATACATGTGAAAATGTCAATTACTGTTTATTCATGATTATTTCTACTGGAATGTATGTGTACATTTAATAGTGTATACATATATATACACACAAACACACACACACACACACACATATATATATATATATATGATGGTTAATAAAATTTCGAATAAAATAGTGAACTAAAATTTAATAAAAAAAAATATTTTTTTTGATCATGTATGATCCTATTTTGCTTTAAGAGATCCAGCAGGTGGGACAAATTTCATAATTTGCATATCAAAAATTACATTAATAGTAATAGGATGGGAGTTAGGAAGTGGATGGGAGAATTGAAGTGGGTGATGGCAAAACATCATCACTCCCAATCAATTTTAATGAAATATGAATAAATTTACAAAAGTATGATATTTAAGGATATAACAGCATGAGATTAGAATCTCTGAGAGCATTGATAGATCAGCAGAGCAACTATAAATCCACCAGCATTATAATTTAAAAAATAAGTACAAGTAAATACTCGAGAGAAATAAACTCCATCATCATCATTGATGGGAATAAACAAATCAGTACAATAAATCAGAATAAAATCAACAGTCAACATTGTGACTGGATTGGAAATGGGTCTTCTGTAGACCAGGCTAACTACTGAGCCTTTGCCAGCTTGGGCAATTATTTAAACATAACTAGGATGCACCAGCTTAGTGCCCGTCCATTAAAATACACAAGCAGAAAATCTAAACAACAATACTGGACATTAAAACATGCTGATCATCATCAATGCTCAGGCCACTTGTACTGTCCAACTATAAATTTCAATGCTCAGGCCACTTGTACTGACTAACTATAAACTTAAATTTTTTTAACAAGACTAAACTAAAATAATATATAGTGCATGGGCTTTAAAGAATATCCTCATTTGCGCCAACCAGGATGATGATTGATTATCTCTGGATGCCCCAAAGCACTAAATACACATCCCCATTTATATATTCATCCCGTGCTCGAATCTAGCTCAAAAAACACAAGCTCTATTACTGGATGTGACCAAGAGATGATGGAAACAATTTTTAACAATTAAATAAGTTTATTAATAACAATAAAAAAAAGATATTTAAGGTCTTATAAGATAAGGCTCTGATTTTGAAAAATATACAAAATTATATACACAGCTAAAGTTATTACATTGTTTTACAATATTTCTCAGTTTCTATAAATGCATATATATATCCATACACAGACATGTGTTTTATAATATACAAGGAATACATTTCAATTAGCATAAAATAATTATAAAAAAAATGATTAAATTTTACATATGTGTGTGCATGTGTGCGCACACTGATATTTACATCATATTTTAAGTTAACAGCAATAATACTATATTTTCATTATTAAATTCTTTGGAAAATATGCACAAAATACATGTGTATAAACAAAATATATAATTTAAAATTTAGTTTCAGTTTATAAGTTCTTTTTTTTTATCAAACTAAATAAAGTCAACTTTTGTTTGACAGGTACTTGTTGATTAATTATCAAAGTCTCTAAATATAAAATGTCTCTCTCTCTTTTTTTTTATATATATAAACGAAAAATAAAATTGTTTTATATATCTGTCACTTCAGACCAAAGAAATTATTTAAAATTTCATTATTATATATAACTGCTGTTAGATTTCAATTTAAGCAAAAGTTACTTGTTTGTTTTAACTTTAAGTTATTAATTTATAACTTTAAACGTCATTTTAAAAAATATTAAAATAAAATAACTCACTGTATATACACATGACATGATTATCTGTGATTTCCTGGCATATAGATAAACAGCAGTATAAGTATAATCACTTCTTTATTCATCTGGTTTTTCTCTTGGGCAAGCTGTTTTTTTGTCAATCCAGGCAATTGTCATCATCTGGTAAAAGTATATAATTCAGATATGGTTGGTTTTTTTCTTCTGTAGTCACTTCCACTTATACTTGGATTTTGTAAGCTTCAGGTCAGCAAGTTGTTTTTCCAGAACACTTTTAAGGCTATGGATTACAAAGAATCTTGACCCTTTTCCTCCATGTAAATTCAAACCCCTACAATGAACTGTATAGCAGCCACTTCCTTGCATTCTTAAATCCTCATGGCAGCTCTCTTGATAATTATTCTAGCCATCTTTGTAGCTAGCTTTACTATGGCCATTTTCTGCTACAGTTACCAACTCTTCACAAAATATTTAGCCAACTTTACAGCTAACTTTTCTGCTAATTCTTACAAAACTGCAAGCCAAACTAACTGATATTTTTCTATCAGTCTTTTATAACTTTGGTTAGGTCAGGTGACAAAAACACAGTGGCTATTTTCAATCTGTCTAATCCATTTGAAAACAAGCTGGAAATTTCTATCAAAGTGTGATTTTCATGTTTTTACATTAATCTTTGGAATTTGACCAAAGGTGTGATAATCCTTTAGAATTTTTCATCTACAAATATTTTTTTAACTATATAGTAGAAATGCAAATAAGTATTAATTAAAAAAGATATTTTCTACAAGTATTAATTAAAAGATTTTAAAAAATAAATTAGCTTTTTTTGGTTCTCATCTGATCCTTTGTGTCAGCCACAGATGGCACAATTTCTAACCAAAAACACATTAATATAATTAATGTTCCCGGGCTAGCAATTCTCTATTAATATTGCCTTTTTTTGTTTACAAAGTTTACTTTCTTTTGTTTCTGAATTATTTTTCCCAAATAATATTTTTGACGATGGGATAATAATAGTTTTTTTTTTAATTTTTATTGACAAGAGGGTCTTTTTTGTTGTGTGTTCAAATAGTAATTTGTGTTTTTTTTTTTAAATAGTATTATTGTTTTTATAAAACTGGATTGCCGAAAGTTAAGAGAGAACAGGTTTTTTTTTTAATGTATCTTTAAATAATAATTGACATTACTTTGATAGGTTTCCATTTGATTGCCGACAACAATTAGTGGGAGGTGTGTTTTTGTGTACCATTAAATAATAATTTAGTTACTTGTATAGGTTTACATTTGATTGCCGACAACAATTATTGGGTGAAGTGGTTTTTTTTTTGTGTGTGTGTATGTTTAAATAAAAATTAAAACCATTACTTTTATCGGTTTACATTTGATTGACAACCAATTTGACTTCCTTTCATTTATAAATTATGGTTTTGGTTCTACAAATAAATATTTTTGACAATGGGATAATAATAGTTGTTGTTTGTTTAATTTTTATTGACAAGAGGGTGTTTTTTGGTGTAGGTTCAAATAGTAATTTGGGTTATGTTTAAATAATAAGTTACGGTCTTACTTTGATTCGTTTACATTTGATTGCTGACAACAATAATTGGGAGAAGGGGTGGGTTAACTGTTTAAAGAATAGTAGTTTACATTACTTTTAGTGGTGGTGTACATTTGATTGCTGACAATAATTAGTGAGAGGGGTGGGTATTTTGGGGTTGATGATTAAATACTAATTTACCTTCCTTTTATTTTACATTTGATTGCCGACAACAATTATTGGGAGAAAGGGGTTGTTTTTTGTGTATGTTTAAATCAAAATTGAAGTTACTTTTATCGGTTACATTTGATTGACAAACGATTTTACTTTCTTTTTTTTTTGTTTATGAATTATGGTTTTGGTTTCCACAAAACCTAATATTTTTTGACAATGGGACAATAATAGTTGTTGTTTCTTTCATTTTTATTGACAAGAGTGGGTCTTTTTCAGTGTATGTTCAAATAGTAATTTGGGTTATGTTTAAAAAATAATTGGTTTACCTTACTTTTACTATTTTACATTTGATTGCCGACAACAATTAGTGTGAGGTGTGTTTTTGTGTACGATTAAAGAATAATTGTATGTTACTTTTATTTTTGACATTTGATTTCCGACAACAATTATTGGGAGAAAGGGTTTCATGTTTTATTTTTTGTTTGTGTGTATGTTTAAATCAAAAATTTAAGTGACTTTTATCGGTTACCATTTGATTGACGATCAATTTGACTTTCTTTTTTTTTTTCATTTATAAATTATTTGGATTTTCCCAAATAATATTTTCTTTGACAATGGGACAATAATAGTTGTTGTTTCTTTAATTTTGATTGACAAGAGCAGGTCTTTTTCGGTGTATGTTCAAATAGTAATTTGGGTTATGTTTAACTAATAATTTACGGTCTTACTTTGATTGGTTTACATTTGATTGCTGACAACAATTAGTGAGAGGGGTTCCCCCCCCTATATGATTAAAGAATAATTAATGATGTTCCTTTGATCTGACTGTCTGATTGCCAACGACAACAATTATTGGGAGAAGTGTTTTTTGGGCTATGTTTAAATAAAAATTTTAATAACTTCTTTTATTTGACATTTGATTGCCGACGACAAAAATTATTGGGAGAAGAAGGGATGTATGTTTAAAATAAAAATTGAAGTTACTTCTTTTATTTTTAACATTTGACAAAGGCCATTTGGAATCTCTCAAACAAGCTTGCATTTACGAAGTGAATATTTCCGTCGGCCACAACAAGACTTACAAATGAAAGTCGAAAGATGTTTTTGGACCTCAAATCTGCATATATTTGCCACACAATCCAATCTTTTCTTTCAGCAGTAGGATGTTTTTTTTTCTGCTGTAAAAATATTCCAGCACCAGCTTCCGTGTCTGGAAATTCCCATCTCTTTTCAAGTTTTTCTGTTGTTTGAATTAGCCATCTTCTTGGTCTCGGAAAATTTCTCGCTAAAACATGACTCAAAGTGTGATTGTTTAAAATTTTTACGCTAACCCACCCTAATCGAGAATTTAGGAGGCTTATAGTTTTACGAGGAACAATCATGACACTGTTTAAATTGTTAAAAGGTAACAGTACATCAATTCATCTTAAAAAAATAAAGGCCCCAATGAAAATTTAAATACTTTTGACATGATCAAATTAACACACCCTCGCACGATATTGTTACATCAAATACATAACACAGTATTACGACATAGTGCATGACACAAACAACTACGGCATTTTCCTCTGCTTTTAGCATAGGAAAAAGCCACATCGTTAGCCACTAAGCCGAGTTAACACTCTTTCTAGATTTTATCGTAGAATGAAGACTTAACTCCGAGTTAACATTCTACCTTTTAGCATAGAAACAAGACTTAACTCCAAGTTAACAATATTTCTAGGATTTATTTTAGAAAGAATGCTTAAAGGCTTGGGTGCAGCCATTGAAAAAGCATATTTCTAGAAATTTAGCTAGAAATAGTGCCACCCGCGGCTGACATGAAGGATCAGATGAGAAACCTTTTTTTTGTTAATTTCAAAATCAGAATTACAAATATTATTTATCAGACCTTTTAAAAATACTTATTTCACAATGAAATTTTACTTTAAACCCAGAGTTATTTAACCCTTTACTTATTATATTTTATTTTAGGAAATATAGAAAATAATTACAATAATTTATGTCTGTGTTTATTTCTAGTTTTCCTTTCAAATTTATATATATATGCACACACACTATATTAGTGTGTGCTATGTAATCCAACTGGTTACAATATATTGTAACTATATATTTGGTCATGTGGGTTAAATATATGTGGCAATACTTTAAAAATTTTTTTTTATTATAATAAATAAATTTCTTATTGCTATTAAATTATAAAATCTTAGCTAAATGTTTTAATTTATTGATAAAAGTAGGTTAGTTTTACTGTACTGTAATATTAATTTATTAGGATTCATCAATTTAGACAAATTTAAAGTCTGCTACATTTTATGTATATGCAATAAATAAAGTTACCCTTTGTCATTATAAAATATTTTATTTGTGTTAGGATTTTTATTTGATAGTTTTTAAAAATAAATATCTTTAAAATAACAATTCATGAAATATCAGTTCATATCAGAGTTGTTTAAAGAGTAAAATTTAAAGATATTGAGTTTATATATATCTGGTTGAGATAAGTTTTGATTTAAAGAAGTTTTAAAAGGTAATTAATTTAACTTCATAGCTTTTAAATTATTGATTATGCCTAATATATATGTGTGTATAGGTGTTGATGCATGCATGTGAATGATTGGAAAGTTTAAAAAGAATTATGAACCTTTTTATACTTTGCTAATATCCTGACAGATTTCATTGTTTTCAATAGATTTAAGCTTTCAACTTTTATTTATCAGAATATAATAAATTTGATCTCAATTGATAGATATTTTTGTTTGAATATATTTTAAAAAAATACATTTAATTTTCAGAATTATTTTAAAAATTTGATTTTCATCAAAACAAAAAAGTCAAATCATTAAATTTCAGGTGGATCAGATTCAATTTGCAAAATAAATGAAATCTTTGTTTGATGTTTGTTTTAAAAATCTAATGATTTAGTTTTAATATCTAATAAGTCTATCAATTATGCTTTAAAAGTTTAATTTTTTTTCCATAATTAACTAAAGGTTATAATAATATGTTGAGTAATATTGTTTCTAGACAGTTGTATTTTCCATGATCTTAATCTTTTTGATAATTTTACACAGAAGAATATATTCTTTTATATTTAAAATTAAAACACTTCTGTAAAAAAATAAATATGTAATAAAATATATTTTTGATTTGTAATAATTATTACACAATTATGTTACAAAAAATAAGCATAAACTTTTCACAAATTCAAGTTTTTAGTCTATTGTAATATTTTCTCAAACTAATCTCACAGAGTTTGAGATCACCAAATATTTAATAGACACTTATCTTAATGGAGTTTAACAGATACTTTGAAAACTTGCTTATTCAGTTATCCTGCCATCTGTTGATTTTTTAAAAATTAAAATATAAAAGCATCACAAAATTTCTCAGCTGAAGACAAAAATGCAAATACAATTTCTTGACTTCTGGCCAAGAAAGTTTCATAATTAAAAACAGAATGGTTAAATGTTATACTTTATAAAAAGAATACTTGTGAATAAAGGTAATTTTAAAAGGACTATTAAAATAAAATAAAGAGTATCTTTTGAGCAAAATAAATATTTAATCTAAAAGTAAGTAATATTTTTCTTATTAAATTAAATAAATAATTTATTTATTAATTAAATGAAGTTAATAAAATTAATTATGTGGTAACTATTATTAGTCTAGACATCACAGGAATAGATAGTTTGGATTAAAAAGTTTAATGTTGACTTGGGAGATGTTGAACTATATCATATGATGAATAATGCAGTAAAAGTATACACATGTACATGTATTTTGGTATAAAACAAAATCAAATAATTAATTGGCTCAATTAGTTTTTGTTTTCACTATTATCTTTACACTCTTTTAATTTTTATTTGATCAATTTAAAAAAAAGGATTAAGTTGATATTTTTTCTATATGACTTGGTAATAGATAACATTTATCACAGCAATACTATCCTAAAAGTGTATGTCCAACTATTTATTGAACACTTAATCATGGGAAAATGCAATGAGTTAAATTATCTTTTTAAATATTATAAAGTGTTCTTAAAGGAAAAAGTTAATGAAAACCAACTATGCATTTGAAAGTGATATGTTTTGTCCTTATTATAAAATCTTAATTCAAATTTTTTGGTTATAAATAACAATTGCTTTTAACACTTTGCAAATATTATTATATGTTATTGAAATTAATCCTAATTATTATTACTAAGTTTTGATAAAGTTATAACCTAAGGATAAATAATTTCTGTGAATAATAATTTATGAAAGATAATAATCCATAATTTGATTTGCAAATATCTTTAAAAATCATTATATTTGTGTTGAAGCAAAAGAATAATAATGATGAATTATCTTACAAGCATTGACAGTATTAAGAACAAAATAAACTAAAATAGTCTAAAATTGTGTTACAACATTTTAATAAAGAAAAAGTTGCAAGGATCAATATTCTTTTCAATATGTTACAAAATACTATTTATTCATTTTTCTGTTAAGGCAAATAATTGAATACTGTATTGATATAATTATTCTCTTGAATTCATCTATGTACTTATTTATAATATTTTCTACTTCTTTTATTTGTTTGAAATATATTATATTACCTTGACAAAGAAGTAATGTTTTAAACCTACCTCATGCACTAACCCTTTTAGAATTTTCTAACAGTCTGACAAATTTCTTTGGCTCACTAGATTTAAGCTTTCAAATTTCTCTTTAATTTTAAGCCATTAAATTTGACTCATTATTGATAGATATTTTTTTTCAGAATTTAAATAAATATTAAAAAAGCACATTTTTTGAAATTATTTTAGATTTTAATTAAAACAAAGTGCTGTCACATTATCTAATTCAGGAGCAGATACAATTTGTAAAATAAATGAAATCTTCTTTATTTGATGTTTGTTTTAAAAATCTGATTGAATCATTTTTAATAACTAATAAATCTATCAATTTATGCCTTAAAGATTTAATTTTCTTTATAATTTTTACAATATTGCTAAATGTTATAACAGTCTATTGAGTGACATCATTTCTAGACAGTTGTATTTTCTGTGATCTCAATCTCTATGGTAATTTTACAAAGAAGAATATATTATTTTATATTTAAAAATAAACCATTTTTGAAAAACTAAGTATGTAATAATATATATTTTGATTTTTAATAATTATTAAACAATGATGCTATAAAAATAATCATAAGATTTCCAAAAAATCATGTTTTTATACCACAATATTTTCTTGAAGTAATTTCATAAAGTTTGAGATTGCCAAATTTATAAAAGACATCCAGCATCATGAAGTTTAAGAAATTGTGAAGGTTGCCTTATTTGATTATAATGTTATTTTTTGAATTTTTTTGAAATTAAAATATTAGAAAAAATATATACATGAATTTTAAAGCATTAAAAAAAAGCTTTACAAATTTTCTCAGCAGAGAAAACGCAAATACATTTTTTTGACTTCTGGCTTGAAAAAGTTTCATAATTAAAACAAAACCGCTTAATATTATTAAAGAATATGAGAACTTTATAATATAGGAACTCATAAAAGAACTTTTATTGTTTAATAGTCTCTCTCTCTGCTCATTTTTTCTCAAATTTATGCTTCAATTATGAGTATTGGTATAAAGAAATTCCTGTTGTTAACCATGATGTGTGTTTTTTCTATCTGTCAGAATAAAAGACTGTTTTGTAAAGAATATAACAAAAAAAGACTTAAATAAAAGATTATCTTTATTATAAGACGAAAATAACTTTAACTCTTAATCTGAAATGATGAAACAAAATATTTAGCATACATACATACATATATATATATTGTAACAGATGGGGTTCGAATATAAGAGATAAGGCAATAATACCACCCGATATATTTTATACCGCCATTGTAGGCTTTAACCCGTAGCTTCGAATGAAGATATTTGTGAGCATGGTTTGATTCCATCTCACGCGCCAATCTTACACGTGGATAAGAATTATCTCATCGAAAACGTAAATAAGGGTTCTGGTATGTATATCTATTTATGGTAGTGAACCGAACCAGCTCAATCTCAGGGTTTGGGGACGATAGTCTAACTAGAGAACAAAGCTAAAACAATACTAACTAAGTCTTATATGTCTATTATTATGTACGATAGTTTATTTGTTATAAATCCATTAATCTAACCCGGATCTTATCATAAAATTTATTCTATTTACGGCTATACCCATTACCAATAAATCCCATTTATACACGCATATAAATATATCAATATTCAAGCGCACAGCCCATTTATTCTGATACACACATATATAATTCATACACGCATCAAAATAGTGCAATTATACATCAGAGCTGTTTATTTAATGTTGTTATTTTATTTAATTTTAAAATAGACCCATTATAGTAATTAATATTGAGGTAACACTAGTTTCTTTATTAAGACACATTCACTGAACATATATTTTTGTGCCACGTCAATTTACCTTAGTTCACGTGATCAAAGACAAGTCCGCATTTATAACTCTCCAAGAATACTGGTCTGGTAGATATAACGGATGGCAAACAGTTCCAATAGGGTATATCGAATAGCTTATCCCAGAGGTGGAGTAGGTGATTCACTCGCTTTATGACAGGGTCCAATTTTCAAAGATCTTTCGTCACCATTACACTTGATGAAACAAAATTTCTTTATTTTAATAATGCAGTTCGTAAGTCCGCTTCAGGTGAGTTCCACGACAAGTGTCCACTGGGCCGATTAACGAAACTCGCACTATAGAATTACCCCGACATTTTGGGTGGGAAAATATTAATGACTGCTTAAGAAAAAAATTACACGTCCACACAATCTGTAGTTCAAGCCGCGTCTCCTCTTTTTCTCTATATCTCTCCTTTCGAGCACAACAAAAAGTTCTTTTGTTTTTCACTTTTAACTTTGTAAAATTTTCTCTGTGTATCCGTACGCCACTGACCAGTTCTTCCATTGTTCTTCAAAAATACCCACTTGACCAGTTTTCAGACTTCTCGATGCCAGTTATTGACTAAACTGCCTACAGCAATTGATTCATTTCTATTTCTGTCCTCATATGTTCAAGAGATTAATTAACAAAAGAAAAACATGTGTTACCGACAATATTATTAAAACTTTAAAAAAAAACTTAACGGATAAAATATATACGAATAATCAATTACAATTTATACAGCTCTATATATAATTGATTGTAACCATCACCGTTAATACATACGCATATTGTACACTCGCACATACAACTATATTTACATATGCATACACACATAACTTTCACACTCCTTGTAACAGGGTTCGAATGACTATATACATATATATCTTTTTGCATATAATCGCTCCATATCAACACTCTCAATTAGCACTATTGCCTTATCTCTTATATTCGAACCCCGTCTGTTACATACCCCCCTGGTGCAATAGCCTTCAAATACCTTCTGTGTATTTGAACGGCTTCTTAAACGACTCTTTTCTATCCTTTATCCCTCTCTGGGTTTGCGAAGGGCTTGATCGACCGAGCATTGTATGAGGCCTTTACTTGATCGTAATTTGGTTTGTCTGGTGGACGCCATGCTTCTGGTTCGTACTTCCATCTCTGTCCATAACTATCGTCGCCTCCTTTTCTGTATGTTGCATCACCATCAGATCGTCCTTCTATCCCAACCTTAGCACTTTGCTGATCTTGGACTTCCTTTCCTCGTTCCAACAGCATGCTATGGTCATATGCGGTCAGGTCTGGCGCATTAAGTAGTTCTGCCTCACCAGCCTTCCGCTTCTGTTTCACACTCCCCTCTCGTACATCTAAACTCTCTTCTACTTCTTTATTGTTAGACTTCTCAGTCTTTTCCATACTTTCACTTTCATTTCCCTCATATTCCTTTTCCCCTTGAGTACTTTCACTTTCCTTCCCTAGTCTCTGTTCTAACTTCTGGAATCTCATTCCGAACCTCTCGTCCATTTTCTGAAATCGGAGTTCTATGCTTTCTAATTTATCTAAAATTTTCTGCATCAAGCTTAGTTTCTTCTCACTCGCCTTCTGCTGTTCCACTTTCTGCTTATTTTTTTGCTTCATTTTTTTATATATCACTATTAAGGTTAAACGTGCCAGGTTCGTCACCCTGGCTTCCAGGGGTCCACTGCATGACCCACCTGATAGACCTTTGTCCCTCCTTCTTATCATATTGATCGATATTGTTTTATAATATCTCAATGTTAGATAAATTCTTAAACCTCTATTTTATAACCCATGACTTTATATATATATATCACAGGACATACATCAACACTATTTTACCCCTTGACCACTCGAGAACTTTTCTATCCGTACATTCACCTCGCAAAATATGCCCATCTACTATCTTTCCAATATGTGTTCAAACTCTTTCCGCTTTATAACAAAACTATCACTTTTATTTTTCCCTTTTTTTTTTTTTAAAAAAAATCCACTCTCGTTTGTGAGCTCTTTTACGTTACGATGCCCTTTTAAATGCCCGTTCTCTAACATTCGCAGCCCCGTTAGTTGGGACGCCATTATAATACCACCCGATATATTTTATACCGCCATTGTAGACTTTAACCCATAGCTTCAAATGAAGATATTTGTGAGCATGGTTTGATTCCATCTCATGCGCCAATCTTACACGTGGATAAGAATTATCTCATCGAAAACGTAAATAAGGGTTCTGGTATGTATATCTATTTATGGTAGCGCACCGAACCAGCTCAATCTCAGGGTTTGGGGACGATAGTCTAACTAGAGAACAAAGCTAAAACAATACCTAACTAAGTCTTACATGTCTATTATTATGTACGATAGTTTATTTGTTATAAATCCATTAATCTAACCCGGATCTTATCATAAAATTTATTCTATTTATGGCTATACCCATTACCAATAAATCCCATTTATACACAGATATAAATATATCAATATTCAAGCGCACAGCCCATTTATTCTGATACACACATATATAATTCATACACGCATCAAAATAGTGCAATTATACATCAGAGCTGTTTATTTAATGTTGTTATTTTATTTAATTTTAAAAGAGACCCATTATAGTAATTAATATTGAGGTAACACTAGTTTCTTTATTAAGACACATTCACTGAACATATATTTTTGTGCCACGTCAATTTACCTTAGTTCACGCGATCAAAGACAAGTCCGCATTTATAACTCTCCAAGAATACTGGTCTGGAAGATATAACGGATGGCAAACAGTTCCAATAGGGTATATCGAATAGCTTATCCCAGAGGTGGAGTAGGTGATTCACTCGCTTTATGACAGGGTCCAATTTTCAAAGATCTTTCATCACCATTACACTTGATGAAACAAAATTTCTTTATTTTAATAACGCAGTTCGTAAGTCCGCTTCAGGTGAGTTCCACGACAAGTGTCCACTGGGCCGATTAACGAAACTCGCACTATAGAATTACCCTGACATTTTGGGTGAGAAAATATTAATGACTGCTTAAGAAAAAATTACACGTCCACACAATCTGTAGTTCAAGCCGCATCTCCTCTTTTTCTCTATATCTCTCCTTTCGAGCACAACAAAAAGTTCTTTTGTTTTTCACTTTTAACTTTGTAAAATTTTCTCTGTGTATCCGTATGTCACTGACCAGTTCTTCCATTGTTCTTCAAAAATACCCACTTGACCAGTTTTCAGACTTCTCGACGCCAGTTATTGACTAAACTGCCTACAGCAATTGATTCATTTCTATTTCTGTCCTCATATGTTCAAGAGATTAATTAACAAAAGAAAAACACGTGTTACCGACAATATTATTAAAACTTTAAAAAAAAACTTAATGGATAAAATATATACGAATAATCAATTACAATTTATACAGCTCTATATATAATTGATTGTAACCATCACCGTTAATACATACGCATATTGTACACTCGCACATACAACTATATTTACATATGCATACACACATAACTTTCGCACTCCTTGTAACAGGGTTCGCATGACTATATACATATATATCTTTTCGCATATAATCGCTCCATATCAACACTCTCAATTAGCACTATTGCCTTATCTCTTATATTCGAACCCCGTCTGTTACAATATATATATATATAAATTAATTATTTTTATTATGTAATTTTCATGAGTATTTCGGTAAGAAATTTATTTAAAGATTATTTAGTCTTATTATTGAGAGTTCTCTGAATTATTATTTCATACTAATGAATGAATTATTGTACCTAAGATATAACATTATTTTATATTTGATATAAATATGTGAATATGAAGGTTTATAAGTGAGTGTGTGTAAATACAGATAGTGTACAAAATCATTATGCAATTATGGTTTGTTGTGGTATACATATGGTTAGACTGAATAGATGTGATGTTAGAAGTGAGTGTGTGTAAATACAGATAGTGTACAAAATCATTATGCAATTATGGTTTGTTGTGGTATACATATGGTTAGACTGAATAGATGTGATGTTAGACCTTTGAATGTGTGTGAAAATTAAATAATTATTTATTATCATTATTATCAAATTCATGCCTTGTGTGATTAGTAATTGATACACTGTTTGAAGTCAGTTATCAATTTACATAACTTTAAATGGATCCTTTTTTTTGTATGGATTCAATCCCTCCATGAGTGCAAGCATGACTTTCTTATTTTTGTTATTGTCTCCACATAGTTACCAGGTGCATATTCATAATATTATACTATTAAGTTTTTCCATGAATGAGAATGTGGCTTTCTTGTTTTCAGTACTGCCACATCAAGTTACTGGGTGCTTATTCATATGTTTCATTATACACTTTACCTGAAATTTCAATATTAATATGTATTTTGATATGCTAAAATAATTTAAGGTGTGACCATCTATATAATATATTATTCGTTCTACTATAAACTAAATTCAAAGTATGTTGTGAGTATAAGCACACTGATTCCTTACCCCATCATAGGTGTTAGTAATGTTATATCAGTGTAATTATTTCGCATAATATTTTTGCTATCTTGATAAAATCTATCATAACTATATCTTCACAATGATTTTTAAAGCTAAGTTTACTTTGTATTTTATATATATATATATATATATATATATATATATATATATATATATATATTGTACCGGGCCATACTCCCTGCGGAATTCTTTTCCTAATCTTGCACTGAGCATGAAGTGATCAAGATTCAACAGGTAAAGAAATGGATATCAATTTAGCCGATTGTCTGTACTCATGTGTATTGGTACTTCTAGCTAAATTGATAGAAAGAGTGGATTGACAGGACTCTTCCAGTTAAAAACACCCTTTAGTTGATATCTTATTTGAATGCCCAAATATTGAGAACAATGGCAAGTACACACCTTTGAAAAATCTATTTACAAAATAGACCTTTGCGCGCCACTTCTAGAAAAGAATCTAAAAAATGAATTTTTCACCCTCCTAGAAGGGTGTGCAATACCATATGTTCAGCGGAGCATAAGAATAAGATATAACACCCCGGTAGAGCGATATCCCTTTGTGGCTAGCTCAGTCACTCTACATCTAGGGTCTTCAAATGGGTAAGTTAAATGATTATTACAGGTATGTGGTTGATAAGGAAAGAACACATTTTATCGATATAACTAATACTATAAAAATGAAACAAGTTTAATAATGTGATTAAATATTTATTTAGTCCCAAATACCCATTACCGTTTCATATAAATGATGATATAATAACAAAATACTAAATAATTAATTATCCCAATATATATAGATTTTCAAAGCGTTTAAATAGATAAAATCCAAATTTAAATAAGAACAATAATAATTCCCTAGAACTATTGACAATGTTTATAAGTAATGGAAGTGGTCTGAGCTCCTTTTACCCAATAGAAATAAATTTTAATTTGTGTGATTTGATATACAGATATGAGATTTTCGGTCATACAGGCATACGCTTTTACTGATAACTTTAAAACCTTGTTATTGATAGGAAATATAATAATAAAAACTATGCATATTTGCACAATGAAATATATCACTAATTTTATATTTTCAACAAGTCAATGTGTTGCGTTGGCTCAGATACCCTATCGTACTCACCATAAGGTACTGTATCTATTTCTGTTTTGCCAAAGATAAATTTCTATACATGTATATACGTGCAGCCCAATTATACTCTTACTATTATGTAAATATAAAGTTATTAGAGTACTTGCTTGCAGGGAATCTATAATAAATCAATCCCTTCTTACACTCATCGTGAGGTGTAGCAGTCACAAAAAAAAAAATAACTTAAAAAGGATATCCGGTTAAATACATTTTTAGATATTCAGCATGAGATATCGTATTTACCGAATATAATAAGCGTATGTACGCATACACATATATATACATGCATCTTTGTTGAAAATACTAATTTGAAATAGAAAAATTCACTCAAAGGATTTAAGTAAAAGCTTTACCATTTATGACCGCAATAACCGTAAATTTATACATATGCGAGAGACTCTCATTTTTAAATGATAAATAATAATAACAAAAAATATATATATATCCAATCGGAAATAGAAAAGTTAATTATTTCAATGTTAATAAATATCTTAAAATAAACTTATATCTGCGTCTTCATTCTTCTCCTCTGGGCTGAGTGGGCTTCAAGTTAACTGGCTGTGTGGTGACGATTTCTTCCATTTAGTAAGGCGGCACTGGTCATCCTCCTGGGCGGTTGGAATTGGCGTGGTCACATCTGGGCGGCTTAGGACAGAGAAAGGGCGGTGCACTGACTAGTTGTCTACCCCACGGTCATTTTGCCGGAATCTCTAGTATATTGCTTCATATCCTCTTTTTTTATATATCTAAATAGTAACGAGGATTATTTAATAAATTTTCCTAGGCTGTCTCCAATAGTTATTCGAATCCACAAAGACAAGAGTTCTTAAAAGAACTGTATAAAAGATTTGTTCTAACGAATGTCACTAATAGTACTATTCATAAATGACTCTCAAAGTAGCTGATCGCTTGGAGAATTCTGGAGCAACGAACAGAATGACTTGCCCAGAATGGCTGCCAACGAAAGACTGAATCTCACTGCCCTGATATCAATCCCACTAGCCCCCTGAGAAGCATGAATCAGCCAATCCTTTCAATTTATCTTATCATTTAGACTATAACATTCCTTATTGATTACTCAGACCACTTGCTCACAAAATCAATTCAAAAGAATTTTTAAAAAGATAACAGTTTAATTAAAGCATTATCAAACATTTTGCTTTTGATCAGATTTTTGCACAAGCAATTAACATTCTTAGTTTACAGAATAAAATTAGTTTTTAGAAAAGTAATTACAAAAAAAAAAATATGTACAATTATATTGGAACAATTGCTTTTCTCTATTTGAATTTTTCAGAGAAAGCCAAATACATAAAATAACATATCATAAGACATATACAAAAAGGAAATATAAAACCAAAAAAATACATGAGTTTACAATATTTTCTATGTCAATTTCATATTATTTAAATTGGTGTGTGTGGGTATTTTAATGCTCGGACCACTCCATTACTAAAATAGCACATTTATATATTTGTTGTGCTTAATATCTACAAATTAATAAATGTATCTGCTGTAATATTCTTTACAGCAGATTTTGTGCATGGACATTTGATAATGCCTGGCACAATACCCCCCTCTCCAATGAGACTTTTAAATGGGTATGACCATTTAAAGTCTTAAGATTTTATTATGAACTATACATGTGAGATGATCTCTAAAGCATCCTGGATGCTATGGTATGGTATGGTATGGGTTTCCGGATCGTTACAACTGGCTTTCCCAATCTGGGGCCGATCTTAAATAAACCACATATACCCTGAGCAAATTTTATCAAAATGAAATATTTTTATCTGTTTACATATAGTCGTATACTTTAAATCTTATAAAAGCACTGCCAGAAAGAAATAGCACATATATTAAACACGAGAAAGTATAAATAATTCTAAACTGTATTTCGTTAAAAAGAAAGTCAAAAGGTTGTGATTGATATGTTTTTTTGTTGTTGTAATATAAATTATACTTTAATGTGTATAGGTGCGCACAGCCACGTAAGTTTATGATCAAAATGTGGTGCCTTACGATGAGTACCTTTGGGAATTACTTCAGTGTAACCCTATGTCTGCATTTCAATCAGTCATAAATAAGTTGGTGGTGTTTATAATTGTGCGGCAAATAGACACGTTTAAACCCATTATTTCTTAAAACATATTTATCTCAATGCAACCTTATTTAAATAAATAATTTATAAAATTTGCTTGTCATGCCGTGTGTAAAAATAAAATGGATTAAAAAAAAAAAAAAAAGTTAGAACTCTGGTCGGGAGGAGGTGAACGTAAATGGTCCTTGGAAAACGATAGTAAACATTTTTCTTTTTGTATATAGTCTTTTTGTAAAATTATTAACCGGATGTTTTGTAAATGTCTTTGTCAATCGTGTACCGTAATTACTAACCCTAAGTAAAATTTTTTTTTTTTTTGATCATTTTTTTTTAAGTAACTTTACTGATATGTAACGAGCACAGACGTTCGTTACATTGTTGTTTTTTTTTATTTATTAAACATGAAAGTAAATTAAAAAGTTCGCATTTAAAAATTTTCTTTTAGAATTAAAAATTGAAATTAAATATCATCTTAAACTCTTATATATTAAATCGCACAGATATAAAAAATTATTAAAATAAAACTGTATTAAAAATAGAAAAGGTATTTTAAAAACAAAAACTTAAAAAGATTTGGAGATAAAATTATATCTTTAAATTTATCTTTAAATATATCTTTGATTTGGAAAACAGGTTAATTAATCAGAAATGGAAATGATAAATTTAATTAGTCAAATGTAAACCAGCCTTGGGCATTTAAATGTAAAAATACCGGCCAGATAGGAAAACAATAGAAACTGTTAGCAAATAAGAAGAAATCCCTATGGAATCGGACCTCAACGAAAAGGATCATCTCATCAATGACGTAATGTAAATTCAATCCTTCACATTAATATAAAAGGAAAATTTTGGAAATTATTAATCAGTGACTAGTTATTGATGATTATTACGATGTAACAGCTAGGTGTTAGTGCTGAGGGGATTGAAAAAGACGCACAGCTTCAATCCCTTCAGTTCTGCTAAGAAAGGAAGAAAAATGAACCATCGTTTCTACATTGAGGACCAACTACACTAAAAAAATCTCCGGATGGATAAATAAATCGGCCAACAGGATACCAATCTTCGGACGACGTGGGAATTCACGTTCAAACGGCAAGGAATATATGAAGATGAACTATTTAAATAACCGTAAGAACTTTAAAATTTATGAACAGTAAATTAAAACTTTCCAGATTTAAATAATTGCAATATTATTCTATCTGACCGATACTATTTATTAATTAGTTATAATTTTATTTAATGTATTTATTTTGTAAAATCATTTCCATTTATTTATTTTTTGTTCTTTTAAGTTTTATTGTGATTTTTGGTTTCCGTTAAATTAATTATAAAAATGTTAAACTTAAGTCGGGTGTGAATGGCTGTATAGATTTGTAAAGTTATATTAGGGGAGGGTAATCTTAGGTTATTTATGTCGTTGTTAGATTGGGTCAATGGATTGGATATATTGATGTAGTTAGTAAATGTGATCGGAGATTCGCTACTGGCAGAATCGTTTATATATACGCCGCACTCACCCGTTTGCCTATGGAAGGAATTATAAGACGGAGAACGCAGTTCCTTTCTATGGAGTTTTTTTTTTATTGTTCTTCTCATTAGATAGATGTAATATTCCTATCTGATTGAGAGTCAATGTCTTTTCTTAATTCTTTTGGTGCTGCCGTATTTCGTATTACATTGAATACATCGATGTATCAGATGGATTGATGCCAGTTTGACTGCGAATTTTAGCCTAAGGTTAAATAGGGATAGAATATTTTAATTTCAATGCAAATCTATGTAGTATTCATGCTCGACCCTAAATAAAAATGCATTAAATTTAAGTTGTTTATAGACGCTTGCATGGATTGTTTATCGGTTAACTATGTTTTGCGTTTTCATATTTGATCAAAATATATAGACATTCGATAAATAATGATACCTTACGGTGAGTATCTAAAATGTATTTATTCGGATGTCTTTTAAGTTATTGGTGACAATGCAAGTATCTTATGGTGAATACTATTGGGTTACATATAAATTTCCCTCCGCAATTGTCAGTAATCAATAATTTTATATTTTGATCGCTTATGTTTACTTTGGAATGTTTTTAACCGTGTAATCTATGTAACCGATCTATAGCAACTTATTATAATAAGCTTTTATAATCCCATCTGTGCGAACTTAATTAAAATGTAAAATTAGAATGTAATAGTAATTAAAGGTAAATTAATGTCAAAAATCAAAGTTAAAAAATAATGTTAAATGTTAAAATGTAAAACTAATAATAAAATAATTTTAAATCTTATATATATGTGCATAAATAAATGTTTGTATGTTAATTACTGGCAGTGGCTTATTTTATTTATTTTTTAATGTTGAAATCTAATTAGATAAGATATTATATTATTTAATCTCTGCTATTCCACTGAGCTAGTGACATGGGCTAACGACCGGAATCAAAATTTAAAAAAAAAAAAAATTTTTTTTTTTTTTGACTTACGTATCTGCCTACTTTATAAATTTTTCTAGGTTCAAATGCCTAGATGGCGCCCCGTAGTGCAGTTTACGTTAAGTCACCTTTTCCGGATCGTTACAACTGGCGCCCAACGTGGGGCCTTACCTCAGAGATTGACCCTGAGAAGGGGAATTGATGCTGAAATTTCCTATCTTGAATAAACACGAGTGCCCTGAGAATGTTAAAAATAAATGAAGCCCATAATATTTTTTCTGAAATCAGAAAATATTGTTTGTATTATATAAAGTTATGAATTTTGTGTAAAAAGTGCTGCCAGTAAGAAAAATTGCGCATATGTAAAGAGAAATACGAGGAATAAAAAGTAATAAATAAAACGTAATAATAATTATAAATCATAATTTTTTTTTTAAAAAAAAAAGTCTTGTTAAATTAAAATCTAATCGTTCAACTTGCCTAAGTAATAGTTAAAGGTAGAAGAAATGAAACTTAGAAGGGAGGGGGCAGAAATTTAGCTGGTAGTAAGGAATCATCAGTCAACTTTTTTTTTTATTATTATATTTGTAATTACTGTTTTGTCTTTTTTTAAAAAAAAAAAGTTTTGTCCTTTTGAAATTTCATATATAACAAATTTGTATAACGTAATTACTAACACTAAGTAAATTCTTTTTTTTTTTTTTTAATGTTTTTTGTTTTATTGAGGAAGTTTACTGATATGTAACGATATATAGATATGTCGTTACATTAATTTAAAAGAAAAACAAAGTTCGCAAATAAAAATAAATGTATGAAAAATCTATAAAAAAACTAGACGCTAAAATTAAAACATTGTTAAACGTGTATACATTCGCACAGATGTTAAACTTTAAAAATATTTTTTTTTCATAAACAAAAAAAAAAAGTATTTGAATGTATTTTTTTTAAATAAAAAAATACAAGATTGAAATATAAAAATATTTTAATAAAAAAATAACGTAAGTTAAAATAAAAACAGGTATTAATTAATTCCTGTAATCTATAAAAGGAAATGATTGTTTATTAATTATCTAAAAGCTGTTTAATTAAAAAGTCAGATGGAAAGTTAGATAAGAGAAGAAAGAGATTTTAGCTTGACAAATGGAAGCACTAAGGCTTGGCCCGGACCATAACGAAAAAACAGATTAGTGACATTTTGTTCAGTGAATCCTTGTGGATAATATAAAAAGGAGAAATATTGAGTATTGGGCAGTTCCAGCTGTTTGTTTTGAGAGTGGTGATAGAGACGCAATATCACACACACTCTCTCTATTTTAAAAAATGAACTGATTGTGATACTGAAAGGAACCAGCTAATGCTACCTCTGGAACATCTGACCGGGTTTCAAACAAGGACTCCATGGAAAAACAAGAACCTGGACTCTTCTTCCGTAAGCTGTTAACAATGAACTTAAAAATTTTTTTAAATAATCAAGAACTTTCGTCAAGTTGAACAAATTAATAAACAAGCTGACTTATTTAAAATGGACTCTTATCTGACTTTTTGTAAGTTTAAATCAAATTAATAATGGTTAATTTTATATCTTTCCCGATTGTGAAAAGAATCATTTCCATTTTAATATTTTTTATGTGTAGTAATATTTTATTGTAGAAATTATTAAATGCATTACATTTAAGTTGTCTATAGACGCTTGCATGGATTCGTTTGTGGTTAATGAGATTTTGGTTTTCATATTTGATCAAAATATATAGACATTCGATAAATAATGATACCTTACGGTGAGTATCTAAAATGTATTTATTCGGATGTCTTTTAAGTTATTGGTGACAACGCAAGTATCTTATGGTGAATACTATTGGGTTACTTATAAGTTTCCCTCTGCGATTGTCGGTATCAATAATTTTGTATTTTGATCGTTTATGTTTATTTTGAAATGTTTTTGACCGTGGAATCTGTGTAATCGATCTATACCCAACATTTTTAAATAAATCTGTGCGAACGTATATAAATGTTAAAATTAAGTCGGGCGCGAATGGCTATATAGTTTTGTAAAGTTGTATTAAGGGAGGGTAATCTTAGGTTATTCATTTCGTAGTTGAATTGGTTCAATGGATTGGATATATTTGTGTAATTAGTACATGTAGTATGAGATCCGCTACGGGCAGGATTATAGATATATGCCACACACCCTCTGTTTGCCTATGGATGGGTTTGTAAGACGGCAGAAGACCGCAGTCCATTCCTATGGAGTTTTTAGTTTATTGATATACTTGCCCACAGATGTCACATTCCTGTTGGTGGAGAGTCAATGTCTTCTCTATTTCTACTTATTGTTCAGATGTACATTCCTGACAATATAGTATTTTGTGTTGTCATATCATGCTACATTGAACACATGAATGTATCAGATGGATTGGCGCCAGTTGATTGCGAAATTTGTTGCCTAAGGTTAAATCAGGGAAGAATATTTTCCTTTCAAATGCAGACCTATGTAGTCCATTCATACTCGACCCTCTAAATAAAATATTAAACATTAGAGCAAGCTATTTTAAATGTAAAATTAAAAATTAAGATAAAAATCTAAATGTTAAACTTATTCCTCGAATTTAGAATGATTTTATATGTGCGTAAATAAATATTTTTCTGTGTTAATTTCTGGCAGTGGCTTTTATTATTTTATTCTTTTATATTTCAGATATAAAATTTATAGATTTTTATCTCGGCGTCTCCGCTGAGCTAGTGACAATGGGCTAACGATCTAAATATGTAAATAAAGTGGAATCCTAACAGCGCATATCTGCCTACTTTATAAATTTTTCTAGGCACAAATGCCTAGATGGCGCCCTTTGGTAGTGCGGTGCGGTGCGATGCGATCTCCCTCTTCGTTTGGATCGTTATAATATATATATATAATATTCTACTTTTGGCCTGCATATCGGCACATATGAATATTATTTTAGTCTGAGTAAATAATGTTGAAAAAGACCATATTAAATAAATGTGAGAACTTTTAGGTAATAATAGATACTTTTAAACCATCAAACACCAAGTGATCATTATTATTTATGCTTACATAAGTTGTTTTTCACTGAGGCAAAACTCTCCATATAGTAGCATTACTCAGTACAAGCCAGAGTAATCAATAGATGCAGGAAGGGTTGTGTATAAAATACCTTTCTAGTGCCTACTCATTCAATATCCCCAGACTAGTTTCTAGCTTGTGTATTTCATCTGTAAGGCACCTTATATCTGAGAGTATTGCACCTAGAACATGGTATCTAATACAACCCTTCAGAAACTACCATTTTCTTTTATCTAACTATAAAGTTTGAGTCCAAAATGAAATCACAATATTATTTTCAAGCTAAGCTCATTAGCTTGTATAGTTGTATCGATCTGAACACAGTTTAACAACCATAGTTTATGGTGTCTTTCATTCTTTAACAACCTCAGCCAACACAATTCTATTGGACAGTATTGGTATGAAACCATAAAACATCACACGATCTTTATTCTTTATGCTTACATATGCTGTTTTTCACAGAGGCAAAACATTCCATACAGTAGCACCACTCAGTGCAAGCCAGAGTAATCAATGGATGCAGGAAGGTTTGTGCATAAAATCCCTATCTAGTCCCACTCATCCACTATCTCCAGACTAGATTCTAGCTTGTAGCTTTCATCAGTGAAAAACCTTGGATCTGAAAGCACTACATCTAAATCTTAGAATTCAAGGCTCCTCGCTGATGCAAGCCACAAGCTAGAAACTAGTCTGGGATATTGGATGAGTAGGCATTAGGTAGGGATTTTATGCATAAACCTTCCTGCATCAATTCATTACTCTGGTTATACTGAGTGGTCCTACTGTGTGGATAGTTTTACCTCCATGAAAAAAGCTTGTGTGAGCATAATAAATGATGATCATTTGATGTTTAATGGTTTAATACCAATCCTGCCTAATAGAAACATGGTAGCTGTAGGTAAAAAACAAAAAATATGAAAAGGTATGAATGCTGAACTGAGTTCAGATCTATACAACTACAATAGCTAATAAGCTTAGCTTGAAAACATTATTGTGTTTTCGTTTTGGACTCAAAATTTTATAGTTAGATAAAAAAAATAAAAGGTGGATGCTGAAGGGTTTCATTAGGTCCTAAGATGTAGGTGCAGTGCTCTAAGATCCAATACTCACTGATGAATGCCACAAGCTAGAAACTAGTCTGGGGATATTATATGAGTAGGCACCAGATAGGGATTTTATTCATAAACCTTCCTAAATTCATTGATTACACTGGCTTGCACTGAGTGATTCTACTGTATAGAGAGTTTTGCCTCTGTAAAAAAACAGATAGTGTAAGTATAAAAATGGTGCTCATGTGATATGATTTAATACCAATCCTGCTTAATAGGATTATGGTAGCTGTGGTTATTAAAGAACCAAAGACACAATAAAGTATGGATAATGAACTGAGTTCATATCTATATAACTATATAAATGCTAATGAGCTTAGCTTGAAAACATTGTTGTGTTTTTTTTGGACTGAAAGCTTTACAGCTAGTTAAAAAATAAGGTGATTGCTAGTGGATTGCATTAGATCCTAAGATCTAGATACAGTGCTCTCAGATCCAAGGCTCCTCACTGATGAAATCCACAAACTAAAAACTAATCTGGAGATATTGGATAAGTAGGCACTAAATTGGGATTTTATGCACCTTGCTGCATCCATTGATTACTCTGGCTTGTACTGAGTGGTGCTACTTTATGGAGAGTTTTGTCTTTGTGAATAGGTACTTTTACTGTAATTTCCCTAGGAATGTTTTATACAACAATATATTTTATTTATTAATGTACCAATATTCTGTTAGTCTAATTAAATTTAATAATGATTCTTATTATAAATAAATATTTTATTGTATAAATATTATCTTATATTGTAAATAAATATTTTTGCTATTAATTAAATATGGTTCTGTTTCGTTGTCATTATTACTTTATCACATTCGTTATTCAGAAATTCCAATACAATAAAGTTCATTATTTAATAAGAATACATTTCAAATGGTCATATATACGTTATTTATGTGGTTTGATCATTATTTACTTTATCTGAATTATAAAAGGATTAAATATTTGTTTTATTTTGTTATTATTTTAAATGTACTTTTAATGTACTAGTAACACAAAAATATACCCTTCCTATGTGCTGCATTATTTCTGCTTAATACTTGTTGAAAGTTCATAGAATTCTAAGATACTTTAGAAGTGTTTTATCTGTTAGCCATATGATATTTAAAATATTTAAATACTTTATTATTATATATTCACATTTTTGCTTATCTAAAATACAACTGTTTAATGATAGAGCTAAAGGAAGAAGTTAAATGTTTAATGTGTATCTTAAATCATTAGTAACTTTAAAATTTTTTAAATATACTACCATGCTCAATTTTTTCATGCCAACTACATTTTTTTGAACTCTGAGATATAGACATTTAGAACCTGAGATGTATTATTTGAATTTGTAAAAAGAACCTAAATTCTTAATTTTTAAATAAAGTAAAAAAAAAAGATATAAGATATAAGTTGATATAAAAACCTGTTATTTAAATAATTATAATTAGATATTATGTTGTCTATAAGAGGACTCACACTCTGTTAGACAATCCATAGGTATTACAATTCATGAGTGGCTTTTTGTTCCAGAACTCCTTGTAAGGACCATTTTGGGGTATATTTTTATCACACCAACATATCCCCCTGAGTATATTAGATAGGTGTATGTCTAAAGTGGACCCCTACATATATTTAATAATTGTATAACTATATATAATTACCTGAGTATATTAAATAGTTATATGGTCAATTTACCTGTCAGAGTTATAGTTTCACTGTAATTATTAATTATCAATTTAAGATAAAATATTATAACCAGTTAATAATAGAAATCTTAATTTCAAAGTATCAAGTTTTAAGCAATTTCCTTGCTTATGAATGTGTCATTGCAGATGTGCTAATCTTTCAATTATTTTGATCGAATACACTGCCCTGACTTGTACTCTAATGATAAATATCAGTAATAAATCAATAAATATTGGTTATTATTACAATAGTATAGTCAATTTAAAAAAAAGATGTATTTATGGACTTTCTGGTGATAATAGCAATGTATTGTTTAATATTGTGATAATATTGCTTTTAGTTTCATATTATTAATTACTTATTAAACTATAAGTTTGAAAATATAAAGATATATTGCTGCTATTGTTTACCTGGGGGAGTTAAAAGATCAATTCTGCTACATGGAATAATTATAAAAATTGCTTAAAATTTAAATAATCATACATTATATTACTACTAAGATATTGTTTGGTGGTTGTTGAATTATATTGTGATGGATGTAATATGGCTTGGATAACTTATAAATGTTGGATAACTTATTGACGTGATAATTATTAGAAACTATTTTAAAGAAGCTTTTGTATTAACATTTAATAATATTTTATTTGATATTAAAAATGGAGGAAGTGCAAGAAGTTAGGGTCCACATTTGGCTTCTCCTATTCTTCAGGATCTTTTTTTGTTTAATGTTTAAAAGAATCTGCAGAAATGAAAGAAATGAGTGAAAATGAAAAATGAAAAATTGATAATTCATCAGCAAAAATAGAATATTGATAAGCAAACTAGAGAGATAAAAGAAATGATAGTAGAACTATGAGCAAAATGTAAGAGTTGATCCAAGAAATTAGATGAAATAAAAGAATCTCAAAAGAACCAATTAAATAATTGAATGTAATCCATGAAAATAAAGTATTAGTAGACTCAACAGATAGAATCAAAAACTTTTTTTTAAGAAAGTATGATATTTTATGTAAAAGGCCACAAATAAATACATTTTAATGAAGCACAAAATAATGTTACTAATATCAAAAATAATTATAATAGATTAATAAAGTCTAGAAATCATATACCATATTAATATAAGAATTTACCACCAAGTGGGAATTGAACAATTAGTTTCTTTATTTGAAAACTAAAATTAAAAATTCTAATGTCCAAATAATTAAGTACAAAGATCAGCTTATTAATTTATGAGTAACCTTATTTCTAATATAGAGTCTAAAATAAACAAAGGCTTAGTAAATGTTATAATGAATTGATTGAAAGAATAGTTCTGCATCAGATGGACACACAGATTAGTTTTCCTCAGTTTTATCAGATTTGTCTGAATAAAATATACACAAATGCTAAATAAAATGCAAAATGAAAATTATATCTAGGAAGCATAGTATATTTCATTTGTTTAATATTGAAAAGAAATTATTTGTGAATATAAAAGATAAAAAGCAAAATAAAACTTGATTTTGTAAAACATTCCCTATTAAATCAATATGTCTGTAGTAAAACATCTTTAAGTATTAAAGCGATGAATCTGTAGGCCAGATTCATGCTTCATGTCTTTTTAGATTGCTAGACTAGGATTAAACCAGATCCATGCGTATTACGATGTTTATAAAACTTTCTGTCTGCCATTTTATATACATTTAATTTTTAGACCAGCAAATAAGTAATTAAAATATCAATTTTCTATTAAAAATGTTTTTATTATAAATATTGGAGGGGCCCAAATATATATGGAAACTTTTATAAAAATCAATAAATAAATATATATATATATATATATATATATATATATATATATATTGTACCAGTCAGAATTGTATGTTCATCTAACAAGAATTAGCATTTAAGCAAAAGTACCTAGAGTTCAATCATATACAAGATACACAGGTCAGGGATACTCATGAACTCTGCCCTATTGCCCACTTCCCAAGTCTATCCCATTACAAATAACATTTCTGACGACAGCAGCCTATCTTTCAATTATCTCTGGCCCAGAGGGTCAGCAGAGACACAAGAGACTTAATGCTTAACTAAATGATAACGTAGCATAATAACAAATGTGCATGCATGAACCAATAAAATCTCCAAAAGATAGATTATTAAATATGAATTTATTTAGCATGATATTCATAATAAGAATCAATTAATATGTAAATAGCTGGATATAGAGATTTACAATAAGTTAGAACCTTTACTATACAAAGAATACTCGATCTAGGTTTCACTTACGGTCCCTTAGGCATTCCATATCAACCTTAATAACATATCTTAAGGGTTGATGGATATGCATTACTAAACATACATGGTAAGAAATTAATTATTTGAACCGATGCGGCTTAATATGCTAATACAATTTAACGGGTTTCTATTATTCATGCTATGACATTTTTAAATCATTAAAACTATGACAGACTGCAATAGCCATACATGGGCTTTTAGAATGAATATTTATAGGATTTCACATTACATAGAATATAACAAAATTCAATAATTGTAAGTGGGCTTTTATCATACCTATTACATTTTAAATAATAAATGAACTAGCAAGCTTGGATTACACCTGGATTTCATTCGAGCTACATTGACAATAGATGAATTATTTTGGGACCTTATGAGATGATTCACCACTTATGATTTGTGAAAAGAATAAGGAAAAGCATAACTATTTCAATATTGTCACATGACTCGACCTTTATAGTTTTTATTAATAGTTAATTATTAGCGTATTTAATAGCGATTAAACGAAGGGTAGACAGCGCTGATAAGTGATAATATATAATAAGGCAAATTAAATTTATATTATAATGAGAACTTGGGATAACTTAGGAAAATAATATCATCACGGCTCACAGGTATCTAAAATATATGAGGAAAGATGAATGATGGTGTGCGGACTGGATGACAATGTTTAAGAGGACGAGAAGCTTCATCAACTTGAGGATGAAGAATATAGGCTTATCTGCACTTGTGACAGATAGCATCCAAGGAGATAGTCGGCAAGATACCATGGTTCCGATTTGTTGAATATTAACCCATAGCAGCGCTTACATAACCAGCACAATCTGTGGGAATTGGGGCCTCCACACTCCACTGAGAAATGTGCTTTATAGATTCCAATAATGAAAGAAAGTATGATAAAGCAACTTTTGATTTATGAACGCCATCATCAGGACAAGTTGCGAAGGCTTTCAGGTTTGTCTTAACCCTGATTTATCTGGCCAAAAATAGTAATTAAGCCTAGCATAATGAAATAATTATGTGCAAGCAATCCCAAAAAGGGGGCATTCAATTTATTTAAAGAGCTTATCTGACACATTACTAATAGAATATAAAAATTAAGAATCCCTTCGCTAAATGCATATTAACATGCCCTGGAAATTAATTACTTAAATTATCGTTAGGTGGTGGGCTACTTATATAATGAATCATCACTTAAAATGAGGATCTGAATTTAATTTATTTAATACGGAACTTCTATAATATTGATCAATAGCGTGAAACAATAGTAAATAATTTAGTTTAAATAGCATTGTGTGGCATAATATTAATTAATAAAACATAGTTTAGGAGTACTTTTCAATCGGGTGAATTTTATAGTGTAGTAAGAAAACTTACATTTATGGTTAAATATTCCCTAATGGCGGAATAGCAAAAATAAAATAAGATTGATTCGCCAGATTGAGTTATCAGCATATTAAAATTGGTATGATTTGCATAATATTAAATAAAAAAATTTGCCGCATTTAAAATAAAAATACAATAAGAGTGAAAATAGCATTCGAGTTTAGAAAGTAAAATACAATTTAAATATAAAAGCAAAAAGAAATTAAAAAGAAGGTCATGTTTAAGCAATTAATTGGTTTAGCATTACCGATGGAAAAATAAGCAATTACATTTTGAAATTATAAGGATTACAAAACTAGAGATATTTAAATAGACATACATTAGGTGATTGGAATTGACATTATCGAAGATTGAAGTTTACTTTTTATGATTGAGAGGATTATTAAGATGAAAGCATTAGAGTTCATTTTGCAGCAGGGAATTACCTTTCTTTCAGATGACTTCACGGCCATCTGCACACGTGTTGGTTCCATGTTTCATGAAATATAGTTAATTTAGCAGTATTTTGACAAAATTGGAGTTTCAGTCCATTCCTTATGTAATATACAGTTTCTTTTGGCAGTAGTTTGGACACGATGGCTTACGAGTACTTTGGCATTGGTTAGATTTTGGAAAGATCGGGGAAGCAAATCTAAATTCTACTCACACACCATTTTACGTTTCTGAGTGACGTAACTTCCCCCATCAACAGTGCTAGAAAATAACATGTAGGGCTCCTTTAGTTGAGAAATGCGGTGGTATTTATACTCATTTATGACTGCCTTTGGGTAATCCCCGGATGTATGTTAACGGTTACAATGATACAGCAAATTTTGAAGGATGAGCAAGATCAAGTTTGAGAGAGCTGGTCTTAATCTATTTTAGGCTGAAAATAGACCTGCGGAATAAATGTTAAGTAACGTGAAATTTAAATAAACCTGTATTAGAATAAAAACATTCTTTCTGAATTTAGAATACGGTAAGTCTTTTGTTTAATACATTTGCAGTACACTCTCGAACTTTCTCCCTATTAAAATAGATATGAATAAAACTATACATAATACAATGCTCTTAATTATTAAGTTTTATCTGTTACACACACATACGCATGACTGTCTACGGTAATAGAAATATATAATTTATATGTATATTAATTTTAGACGAATGTAAAGTTCACAAAGCCATAAACAATCACATGTATCGGTATATCTTCACTCCCTAGTGGTTTATGATTAAATGATTGGGTTTGAACCCATGTTTGGAGGTTTCAAACATCACCAGAAAGTGAAGCCAAATGTGTGCAACAGATTTGAGTGCTTCAATATATATATATATAATTACAGATGGAAACTTTTATAAAAATCAATAAATAAATTTTAATATGCTATTTTTTTTTAAGTATTTTATTCTGGAGATTTACTTTCATGATAAACCCTGCTAACATTCCTTAGCATAAAACAAAAGAAAATCCATTAACAAAATGGAATTTTCTAATTAAAGTAAAATTAAAATGGAAAAGATATTTGAAACATAATTTTTTTAAATCTACATTAAATTAAAAATAGATTTGAAACACTAAAATCATTGGGTTTATCGGGAGAGTGGATCTCAAAAATACAATGTGAAACATTTTAGGTCGATAAATACGGTCACCAAAATTTCAACATATCCACTTAGCCTTGGGTGAGTGAAAAAGGGAATTTCCCAATAGTAGTCAGAAAAGGGTATAAATAATCCATGAGAACAATAGAGGTATCCAGTCATGGGTGTCATTTAGTGCTTGCCTGATGAATCCACGCTGGTTAAAATTTCAATAAATATAAAATGTTTAGAAGCATGGTAGTGGGGTAGATGGCCTTGTTGCCTGACCATCTTTCTGCTCTCCCAAAGATGATCACCAAATACCATATGCTGGAGAAACTTTATCAAAATGTGTAATTGTTGGACTGCTGAATTGTTGAACTCTCATATTAAAATTCATAGCTAGCTATGCCTGTGCAGAAATTCTTATTTCATCATGGGATCCAAATTTCCACAAGGACTCAAAATAAATTAGGTAATATGTTCCCAATTTGTTTATTTCTATCTAATTTATTCTTAAAAACTCTAGTTGACCTGATAATGTAATTTTGCTACCTTTAGTGTCTTCTTAAATGAAATTCTCCTTAATTTAATGTAACTGTTCAACTAAATTCTGTAACTTTTGATTTGCTATCACTTTAAATCTGATGTCTCTACTCTCATTCTGTCTATCTTAAATTATGCCTTTTAATGCCAAACTTTTTCTCAAAGTGGTTCAGAAAATTTATTATTACCACACCATCTCATGCTAGCACATAACTGTTTACTAAAATTTATTATTATTATTTACTTAAGAATGTATTTGTTTAAGACTGATAAATGTCTTATTTAAAATGGAATCACTATATGCCAATTTGTTCCATCTCAACAAAAGTTTTATAGAATTAAATATTTTGCGTCCTATTTCCCGACAATCTGTCAGTAAATAACTAATATTAGCTCTAAATGATTAATACTTGGAGCAACCTTTTTTTGTTGAGATGAAATAATTTTATATTACTTTATATATTTTGAATTATTTTATGCATATATGGTTTTGTTTTGGGAAGACACTAGATAGCATGAGATTTTATTTAGTTATATTATGTCATATTATAAGAATGAAAGGGGAGGGGGTTTCAGAAAGTTTTCTTTTTGCAAAACTGTAAGAGAGAGTATAAATGTTTAAATTTAAAATATTGGTGTGATTTTGTTTTAAGGGGAGAGACGTATCGCCCAGAAAATCATATTTGTAATAGTATTTAATGCTTGTTTTATTCTTGTTGGTCCAATCTTGGTCTATCTGTATAACATTTGTGTAAACTTTAATAGCTCAGTACAATTTTATATTTAAACTCTAAAAATATATTCTCCAGTACTTGTATTTTGCCTAGTCAGCATTTTGCTTGATTACTTGTCTTTTGTTCTTTGTGATTGCTAAATCATAATTAGACCATGTGATCATTTCACTGGCTATAAATTTTTTATCAGGATATAAAAGACAAAATGGGAAAACCTGGGGTAAGCTGAGCTTAGCAAGACTTGGTGAGTCCCATCCTTTTACCTGAAATATCTTGAGGTTTGCTAATGGTGCAGACCATTCATTTTATTTCTTGGCATCATTGGAATGGGGCAGGTGAATTGAGTCTATGCTGGTGATGCAATATCAAATGCTGGGTCTGTCCAATTTTCTTTGTTCTGAGCATATCATGGCAGATTGACTACGATCTGATTAATATATTTGTTTTACAATTTTATAATATTTAGTTGCACATATCATGGTCCATTTATATTTTAAATGTGTCACTCTCTTCTAAACCAATTCCAAAATATGATTCAGTTATTTCTCTCTTAAAATAATTTCACTTATAATAAAATTACGTTTAAAATAGGGTTATTTAAAATATTTGTCTTGTACATCTCAGATCTGAGTGGGCGTCTTCCATAAAACTCTAATCATTTACATTTGTTAAATTGGCATATGAACTATACTGCTCCCCTACTCAAGGCATAATTAATGATAGGATCAAAATTTATGTTAAACAAAAATATGAAATAAAACAGAGAGACATTAGAAAAGTTATACAAATGTTTTATTAAATATATCTGTGAATTTAAGCTAGCTGTGGTTCATCTCCATTCATTTCATTCTAAAATTAACATTTCTAATTAATTATTGTGCAGCTATCTGATGACCCAAGGTCACATGCATACCATTCCTATATTTAAGTTAATGAAAAAGGTCTAATTAGAATCAATATTAAATTAGATGTTAGAATTAGTTGAGACTCATGCTCCATCATTGATGGTAGTGGGCTGGAGTGTAAAAAAGATTTATTGCTTACCTTAAAAATGTTGATAATTAGTTGGTAGATTTAGAAAGTCGGTGAACAGGGCAGAATCCATAAGTATTCTTTATCTTTGATCTCATGTACGGTTGGATTCGAGGTACTTGTACCCAGGCTGTGAATCATGTTGAGTTAACATACAATTTTGACCAGTACAGTATAAAGAACAAAAGGAAAATGACATTCCCTTGTACTCAGTATGTTTTAGCAAGGAATGACAAATCAAAGAATCAAACAAAGGCTAAGAATTAAGATTGACGTACATATAATGCATGCAACCTAAAACCCATTCCATTAGTTGATCTGGCATAATATTTTTGCCATTTTTAAATGTTAATAATTATTAGAAATAGTTGGTAGTTTTCTATTCTCTTGTGTCAGCCATTTTATGGCATTGATGTTAATCAAGAACACATACATATTACGATTCCAGGCCGGGCCTGTGATTCTATATAAATATCGGCTTTTTTAGTTTTGTAATAGGAAATTAGAGGAACTAATAGTAAATAATATTACTATTTAAAAAACAAAAATTTTATAAATTCACATTAAATTTTAAAATGATACCCGAATAATTGACACATTTTTTGCAGTAATTAATCATAAAATGGTTTGTTTTTGTTTGTGTGTATATCTATAAAAAGTTACGGTATTTTTTTTAATTGAAAATAATAGGCAATTATACATTTTTCAATTTACACCAAATTTCTACATTCACGCTAAATTTAAAAATGATACTTGAGTAATTTGCTTTTTTTTTTTTTTGACAATAATTAATCAGAAAGTGGGTTCTTTTTGTTAGTGTGTATATATAAAAAATACCGTTCTTTAAATACTACATTTAAAAATGATACCTGACTATTTTGTACTTTTTTTGGATAGTAATGAATCAGAAAGTGGATTGTTTTTGTTAGTGTGTAGATATCAAAAGCCGTAATATTATTTAAATACAAAATTTAAAAATGATACTTGAATAACTTTTTTTTTGGTATTGACAGTAATTAATCAGAAAGTGGGTTTTATTTTCTTTGTGTGTATATATAGAAAAAGTTACAGCCTTTTTTGAATAGAAAATAAGACACAATTCTACATCATTCAATTTGCCCACAACATTTAAAAATTCACACTCAATTTTCAAATGATACCCAACTAATTTGCTTTTTTTATTGGACAGTAATTAATCAATAAGTGGGTTCTTTTTGTTATTATATATATATAAAGTACCGTAATTGAAAAACTACATTTAAAAATCAAACCCGACTTTTGCTTTTCCTTTTTTTGAACAGAATTAATCAGAAACTGGGTTGTTTTTGTTAATGTGTGTACATATAAAAACTAATCTTATTTAAATAGTAAATATAAAAATAATACCTGACTAATTTTCTTTTTTGGACAGTAATTAATAATCAGATACTGGGTTGTTTTTGTTTGTGCATATACTGTTTATCAAAAGTTGACAGGGATGAATTCTCGCAAACATGTTACTTTTCATGTGATCATCAAAATACTGCTCTACTTCACCCTTAAAAGCAATTTTTGAGGGTTACCCATTCATAATGGAACCTTCATGACATTGTTAATAAAGTTACAATGTAACAGTAGGTTAGAGCACTTGAAAAAAACCTTTGTAATGAAATTTTAAATAATTATGACAGGCTAAAATCCACACATTCTCACATGAAAGTATAGAGAAAATAGACATTCTAGCATTACAATAAAGTTAATAAGACAACCAACTATGGAAGCCAATAAGGCATTTGTCTGTGCTTTTAGCATAGAAAAAAGCCAGAATGGCTAGGTTGGCTGAGGTCACTGCGAAGAATCTTTCTGTGTTTTATCATAGAAAGAAGCCTCTTAGGTTGGGTATAGGCCACTGTAAACAGTATATTTCTAGGAATTTCCTAGAAATAGCACCATCATGTGGCTGACATGAGGGAATAGAAAACAATCAAATAGTTATAGCCAGAAACAACTAATTCAAGGATATAAGAACTACTACTAATAGAATTGTTTGGTGAAAAGTCCATAGTTTAAAAAATTATGTACTTGTTGGAATAATAAATTTAAAAATGTTTTTTTTCTTTGCTGGGAGGAGTAAAACTGTAACCATATATTTGGCCTTGTAGGTTAAATATATGCTGTAATGCTTTAAATTTTTTTTATTGTATTAAATAAATTTTTTATTGCTATTAAATTATAAAATCTTAGTTAAATGTTTTAATTTATTGATTAAAGTAATTTACTCCGCATATTAACTATTATTTGCTTAAAAATATTAATTAGATTGTTTAATGCTTGCTTAAAAATCCAAAGTTAATGATTTAAATCTGAATGAGAGCAAATTTAAACTGCTATTTTTTATGTATATACAATAAATAAAGTTGTCCTTTGTTATAAAATATAGTTATTTTATTTGTATTAAGATCTTTATTTGCTACTTTTTGAAAATAAATAACTTTAAAATAATAATTTATAAAATATTAATTGTATAATAATTGTTTAAAAAATAAAATTTAAAGATAATGAGCTTAAATATAACTGGTTGGGATAATATTTAATTTAAATAAGTTTTAATAGGTAATTAATGTAACTTCATAGCTTTTAAATTATTGGTTATATCTAATATGTGTGTATAGGTGTTGATGCATACATGTGAATGATTGAAAAGTTAAAATAAATTATCAAAAGTTATATTTTATAAAAAGAGTACTTGTGAATAAAGGTAATTTTAAAGGACTCTTAACCATCTCACCATGCATGTTTTTTATCATTTTTATGCTCAAAAATGCGATTTCTTTAAACACTTTTTTATTATGTACATATTTGGCAATACATAATTTTTTTTTATTTTAAAATTATAATAAACTTTACATTTATTCCTTTATCATTAAAAAAAGACAAACACATATTAAAATTTATTTTATATATCTATAGTAAATTGATTAAAATTTGTGATAGAAAAATTTGAATCATAAAAAGTATAAGACATATATGTTTAAAATCTATATAAAATCCTTTTATTTATAAATTTACAAACAAACAATAATTACTGACTTTAATAAGAAGCCATATTTGAATACATTTCAGCAGATTTTGAAGTCTGTTTTGTCATACCTAACCCTAAAATGGAAAACATAACAATTAGTATGAATATATATATATATATATATATATATATATATATATATATATATATATATATATATATATATATATATATATATATAAAACATTACAAGCATAAAGCTAAACTAGTCAATATAAAATCAAAACTACCCCAAATCTAAAATTAAACCAGACCAGCATAAAAATAATATTAAAACACAACCTAAGGTTTCACTGCTACAAGCAGACTTCTCAAGTGTAAAGAACTACAAAAAACCACACATTATATATACTATTAAAAACTACCCACAGATCCATTCACTTCCCATCCACCCTTAATATTAAAAGAACTCTTAAATAAGTTAATTGCTTCAGAATAATAAATTTTCAATAATAAAGACTCTTTAATTCTTCTTTTGATTTCATTTCTCTCAAAGAAGACAACCTTAGCTTCATCAAAATCAATAGTGTGGCCTGTATCTTTTTCATGGACATACAAAGCAGAACTAAGATATCTATTTTTAACTCTACTTTTATGAACCTTTATTCTTTCATTTAAACTCAAACTACTCTGACCTATGTAAACCTTCTTACAAAATAAACAAGGAATAAAATAGAAAGACTATTCCTGGTGTGGTATATTTTATTCCTTGTTTATTTTGTAAGAAGGTTTACATAGATCAGAGTAGTTTGAGTTTAAATGAAAGAATAAAGGTTCATAAAAGTAGAGTTAAAAATAGATATCTTAGTTCTGCTTTGTATGTCCATGAAAAAGATACAGGCCACACTATTGATTTTGATGAAGCTAAGGTTGTCTTCTTTGAGAGAAATGAAATCAAAAGAAGAATTAAAGAGTCTTTATTATTGAAAATTTATTATTCTGAAGCAATTAACTTATTTAAGAGTTCTTTTAATATTAAGGGTGGATGGGAAGTGAATGGATTTGTGGGTAGTTTTTAATAGTATATATAATGTGTGGTTTTTTGTAGTTCTTTACACTTGAGAAGTCTGCTTGTAGCAGTGAAACCTTAGGTTGTGTTTTAATATTATTTTTATGCTGGTCTGGTTTAATTTTAGATTTGGGGTAGTTTTGATTTTATATATATATATATATATATATATCAAATCATATATATATATATATATATATATATGGTATTTATACAAAAGGGCACAATATATATAATCACAAGTTGTGAAACATAGAAAAACAAAAGGACAAAAAATATCTATTTTTCTGATATGTATTCAATGATATTCAAAAACAGATAATGCCTTACCATGAAGGTTTCTTTTTGATGATGTGTGTTTGCCAAGCTGTTCTTGAGCATTTGCTATTCAGTAATTAGAAAAATCAAAAAATATGTAGATATAAGGATTTTTATAATATTTATACAATAAAAGCAATAATTAACTTCAGAAATTAGTCCTTGTATGATAAATTTCAAAACACTGTTCAAGACAAAGGCCAACTTGACAGTCTCTGCACCAGTATCTTGTCTTCTTTCTGACTTTCTCCCCATTAGGTATTGTCTTGGAGCAGCATACTCTGCACTTACAAACTTTTGTTAATTAATTGATATCCTATTTAGCTGTTGTGAAGTTAAAGTTTTGTTTGCTTCAATGAGGGACGATGATGCTTAGAAAAGATATTGTCCAGATATTAATCATAGTGAAGTAAATGATTTTTTTTGTGGCCTCTAGTCTGACAATGTTCTTTACTCAAACATGTTTCAACTAGGATTTGAATAAAAAAATTCAAGTGAAAAGACCATTTCCAATAAAATTAAAACAAATTTATAACCTTCTGATTACATCAACATATTCAGATGTTAGGTAAACATGCCATGTTAATTTTTGAATGAAATTTAAAAATAACTTTTGGTTCATGTTTTTCTGTTTAGAAAAATCTTTTAGATACTTCAGAACTATTTTTATTTATTTAAAACAAATAATTAAATTGTAATTAAGAATTATTTAAACCTTTAAAAAATATGTAAACTTTTAAAATAATAAACACATTTTCAATAACCTTGTTTTCCCCTTCTTTCTTTTTTTTATATTTTTTATAAAATGGTGTTCTCTTTTTTAAAAAACAATAAAAATGTTAGCCAAAAATACAGTTAAAATTAAAAAATAATAAAAATAACTTTGCACATACTATTAACTTGTTATTTCTATTGTTTTACTACATCTAAACTTTATTCTAACCCGTGCCATCTATGGCATTTTAAGAGTCACCAGCTGTTCCTAGAGATCCAAGGAAATTTTTTAGAAAAGCTATCAAACAATTTAAAATAAGGCAATCAATACTTCCTTGATAAAGGTAAGAACTTTTATATTATATTTAATGCATGCATTTAAGGAAAAAATCCAGCATTTCTAAAATTAAAAAAAAATGTTATTACTAAAAAGATGGCCATGCTTGAGTATAGCGTTTCTGAAATAATACCTAAAATAGCTCAAAAAAGGGAATCTAAAAGCCCAAAAGAAAGATCTTAACATACAACTACTCAATTTAATGATAAATATTATAATTTACAACAAATCTCTCCTAATATCCCATCTAAACAGTTCGGGTTGTCAAATGAGCCAATGAACATTTGCCAAAACTAGTCACTAAAAATATAGTTTATGATAACGATATGATAGATCAATCTGGAAATATTCCTATAATAAAATTAGCACATGATGTTGTAGATTAAAACAACAGTAATACTCAATGCATGATTAAAGATAATCAAGATATTTCAATAACTCAGTTTATGTATCAAACAAATTCAAATGAAATGTGGAGCCTGACACATAACATAAAACAGACTACTAATAATGTTAATATTTTTAAAATTGAAATACAAAGTAGTTGCGATGCATTTTTAGATTCCTCAGAACATAATAATCATCATGTAATACCTCAAAATGTTAACAATAAAAGTAATATTTCTCCAATATGTGTAATATCCAGAATTAAAAAAATTATAGGAAAAAATCTTACCTCCCAATCATGAAGAAAACTCTTCAGCCACCCAACACTCAACAGAAGCTTCAAAACTAAAAAAACATCGATCTATTAATAAAACAATCTTTACATCATGATAATATAAAAAAACAGATAATAAATTAAATGATAAATCAAACAAAACCTTAATAAACAATGAAACTGACAAAACAAAGTCCAGAGCCCCATCCTCAATGTTAGCAAAATGAACACTTATATTTCAACAGAACATGTTCCAATAAGCATACATAATCCCAGACAACCTGATGTCTAAACCAAAATCAAACCATCAAAATTAAGTCATACTGCAATAAATTACTTCAAAGATCTCAAAAATAAAATGGAAACACATAACAATACTGAAACAAATAAAAAACTCATCTTTGGTAGCAAAGAAAAAAATATTCCTATGTGGCAGTACAGGACCAGAGTTGGATGATGAACTTTATGAGGCTGATAAAGACTTGCAACAGAAATTAAAACATAACAAACATTTCTCAGGCATTCACCCATCTTAAAATACTTTTAAAAAAACAGAATCAAACAACTTATCAGTTGAAACTCAATTTATAAAAAAACAGATGCTAGTGAAGTTCGAAGCCCCAAGTATAATGCACAGCATCAGTGTAACTACATGCTTGAATCAAAGTTCAGAAGATGAAAGTATTGAAACTTTAACTTCAAACATACAAAAAATAATTAGTCAAAATACAACAAACTATGCTAAGTTTTCAAAAATAAAAATAAAAAGATCGAAACAAAAATAAGTAAAAAGCTTACTTACAGCACAGATGATCTTACAGCTCTACCGGGCATAGAAGGCTTGCTGACTGAAGAAGAGTTACAAAATCCAAATTCTGATCTACTACCAAACTACAAAACTAGTGAAACATCCTCAACTAACTTTTTATTTCAAGATCCACAAACAGAATCTATTTATGTGCAAAATAAACACTATGCTGCAAGTGAGTCTGATTAATCATATTTGCTGAGCTTAAGTCATAACATTGAAGGTATACTTGTTAATCAAAAGCAAATTAGGCTCCACAGATTAATTGATAGAAATGATGAACCTAAAACTGCAAACGAAATTTTTTTAACCAAAAATACTACAAATATCCAGATATCTCCCAATAAAAATACAGATATTTACAATTAAAAAAGGTGAATTAGAATAAACACTCCTGAAAACTGTGACAGGGCAGTTTCTTTCAGCATTGATGAACAGTCATCAACAGAAGACCTATTTTAAAAAAATATCACATAAATTAAATAGTATGCACACTAGAGAGCCTCATAAAATAGTACTCTATGATGATTCAAGACAAACAGAAATTATCTACAGCCATACAACAAAAAAAAAAGAATGACAGCATCTTTATAGCATAGTGATAGATTAACAGAAATAGATGAAAACTCCAAGACAGACTCTGACTCAGATATAAGTAATTCAACTTTTCAAATAGCCTCAAATGATAATATACATCTTTCCAAACTTTCTCTCAGCAAAAACTATTAAACAAAAAAATAGTCAAAAGCTTCCTGTTTCATCAGAATCAAAGCGCAGAAAATTTTCATCTAAAAATCCCAACCTCTCACTAGAGGTGCTAAATGGAAATGCTACAGAAACAGCTAATATTAGCATAAAAGCTAGTAATTTAGAATTTGTAACAGAAGTGAAAAACAATTTTTCACTAATAAAAAAAATAACTCAAACCATGCACAACAAATTATCAAAACACCTAATAAACGAACATACACCAACATAGCAAAAAAAATACAATACCACAACCTATCTTGAATGGAAAAACTACAGCATTTAATCCAGTGCTAACATCTAAGCTGATTGTCAATACAGTAAGCCTAAATAACATACCAAACATGATGACAATTGATTTAATCGAACATTCCACAGATATCTCAAATATCCACTCAAATCCCTGACACTCTATTGACAATTTTACTACACAGAACTTCAGTGATGAGCAATATAAACTCTTATTTATAAATTTAATCAAACCATTCCAAATAACCTGCTCAAATCACTCCCAAATTACAGCAGTGACAAGAGCCTAATATTATCAGTGACTGACTCCAACTGCTCTGTTTAAAATTTCCCATTGATGCACTTTGTACCATCGTTAAACAAGCAAACATTTGTGATGGAATTTTTAGAATCCTAACTCATTCTAATGCCAGGTATATTGCAATTGAGTTTACTAACTTGGCCAACCAAAATAATTTTAAAAACACCTATAAAACCATAGACAACCACTTTATCTGCTATGTGGACCTAAACTGAGCAACTGAACTATCTGGAAAAATAAAGACCTGTATCATGGGTTTTGAAGCATCTCATCTCCAGAAATTCTTTTAGCCTTCGGTAAAATCAATAGATTCAAATATTTACCAGAGGAGAGAGATGATCTTCAAATATTGTCAAGCACAGCCAATTTCAAAATCCATCTAAAGCAAGGAATTAATCCTAATGACATACTTACTGTTGTCAAATGTAAAGGCTCACCCATGATACTGTCTTTCCTTGGAGTCAGACCTCAGTGTGTCTACTGTCACCAACATTCCCACCTCATCAAAGATTGTGTTGCGAGAATCTGTACTCAATGTGGAAAAAAATCACTACCATAAATGCAGTGAAAAATACAGCTCTCAAATCATTATATCTGCAAGTCAAAGCACTCCAACACCCATATACAACTCCTCAATCCAACAAATCAATGAAGAAGAAGATCATTTCAAAATAGTCCAGAAAACTACAAAGAAAATTACATTAAAACAACCACAAACATTTTCATCAAACTCAAACTCACAAACTAATAAAGCACATCATCCCCTCAATGATGAATCACAACAAAATCTAAAACACAGAAGGCCCAAATACCATAATCAATTTACATCTCAATCTACAAAGCACAATGATGAACAAGCTAAAATAAGCAATAGAACCACTTCAAACAAACTTAAAAGGAAAAACTAATAGAGCATATCATCCCCTCAATGATGAATCACAACAAAATATAAACCACAGAAGGCCCAAATACCATAATCAAATTACATCTCAATCTACAAAGCACAATGATGAACAAGCTAAAATAAGCAATAGAACCATTTCAAACAAACTTAAAAGGAAAACACTTTATTCTACCTGACCTCCAACCCCAAAACTACCCTATTTCCACTGCAGCAACTCATCAAGGAAAGACAGAAGAACCAAATTGCCAGCAAAACATGTCAAAGAAACATAAACAATCTACCAATAACAATCCCCAAAACAAACAAGACTCGGAAGTAGATCATATAAATTAACCTCACTATTCTGATGATGAGAGTGATATGGATTTGAGCTTTCTATCCTCAGTAAACAAAAAAGAAAATCCACTGGACCAGCAAAAGACAGTTCTGAAGATGAAGATAGATATATTTTTTTCTTTTTGATTCACAAAATACAAAATCATGCAAACAAACTAATCTTCATCACAAAATTAAAGGATTGGAATAAAAGTGAAAAAATCAGCTTTTGATAATAATTCAACTCTGGAAAGTTAACATAGAAGCTACAACACCTGAAATAATTCAATTCCTCCCACACATTATCTAAGACCAATCTTCACATAAAATTTATTCTACACATAAAAGTAAATCAACTCATCAAATCACTAACCAGCCTGCAGTAACTAATTGTGACATTTTCTCCAAATCTCAACATGAAATGTAAAATTGTAGGTTTAAATGTGAGAGGTATCATTGCCTCAATGAGAATACATGCCACCACGCACTGGTTTAACTCCATTTTTTCTCATATTCTTTTCTTAGGTGAGACAAAGTACCACTCAAACTCTAGCCATAAAATTATGGAAGACCTTGGTAAACTTGGCTACACTCAACTTTCAATAAACTTCACAGCAGCTGGAGGGGTAGGCATAATTATTAATAGCAAACAGCCTTCCAAAAAAATTATATTTTGTACACAGATAGCACCATCATAGCCATTAACATTACATATAAAAACTCTACTTTACAATGCATACTTTCAATATAATATATATATATATATATATTCTCCAAACAACTCTGCTACCTACCTGAGGTTAATCAATACCATCAACATTATTTCTGCCAGCAACAGCTGTCTGACTATCATCTTAGGTGATTTCAACACTACATATGCAACATTTGTTTCCAAGTACATACATCTACTAAATAAAGGCTTCATCAGTGGTGAAGGCTTCTTCCCCTCTGGGCATTTTCAGTCTATACCAGAAGACACCAATCTCTAATTGATCTCCTATTTTATACCCCTGACCTTCAATATATCATGAAAGCCTCATTACAAAGCATCATTACAAACTGTAGCTTTCTCAGACCATCTTGCCATGATGGTCCTGTTGAGGTGGACAACAGGATATTTATTAGACAGAACAAATCCATCTGAATGATCACAAAGGCAACCATAACTGAGGCCCTACCTCAGAAACATATACTTTTCCACAAAATTTACATCCTGATGCAACCTCCAGAAACAAGCATGGTTTGCCTTTGTAGAAATAATGCAAACACTAATGCAACAGGATGCTCAGAGGATGAAAGGGCCTACCGCCCTCATCAAAGAATTAGATCTATTAAATATAAAACTCAATGAGTGTTCCAGCCAACCTAATGATATAGACACAATACTCAACCTTAAATTCCAGTACAAAACCAAACAGAAGGCCCTTACAGAATATATCTCGATAAAAAGAGCTAAAATCTTTCTCTTGGGCCAGCATTGCTGGATGAGGAGCTACCTTAGCAGGGTACTGGGAGCCAAAAAGAAACAAACCACATCCTCCTTCATTATCTAAAATGGGTCTAAAATCACAGGTCATTATATGCTAGAGAAAATTTGATCACACTACAAAAGAATACTACAATCAAGCTGTCTGTCTCAAGACTGCACAATAGAAGCTCATGCCACCACAGAAGGACATGGGATTACAAAAGAAAACATCAAAGAAAAACTAACATCATTATCAGATAATGGGCATCCTGGAATGCATGCACTCTCTAAATTTTTTCTCGCACATCTCAATTACTTCACAGTTCCCATGATGGGCATAATTAATAACCTCACTCAAGGTAAAAGACAATTAAAATTTTTATCCAATCACTCTAATCCTTTTCATTAGGAAGAACCATGACCCAACACAAATAGCTAACATAAGACCAATATTAATGTCCCACCTCATCAAAATAATAGAAGATGTGATCAAAGATAAAATTCAACCTAACATCCTAAGCCAATTATCTTTATCACAATATGCTAAAAAGGGGTCATCTGCTTTGACAGCTATTGAGAAAACTATGATACTAGTGGACCACATAAGGTCTCACAGGCAGTCTAAACCTATAGCTGTCCAATTTTATATTTCTGAAGTTATATACTCCATAAATATCCAAGAATTACTAAGAATTCTTGAAAACCTTGACATACCCTCCGGTACAATACAATGGCTGGAAAACCTCTTTCGTAACAGAAAAATTTTACCATTTCCTTGAATGGCACAATTGCCAATGGTTTCACCCCCACCTCCTCAATTTCTCAAGGTACCCCTCTCAGTGCCATTCTATTCACATGATGTATCAACCCCCTCATCAAAGACATAGAAAATTCACTTTCCAGTGTCTATGTCCCTAGCCTAAACAAATTCATTAAAACAATTGCATAAATGGATGATGTGCTTATCACCATTCCTTCAAAAAAATACCTCAACCAACGTTTATAAAATACTAAATGCTTTCACCAATGCTTCAGGGCTTAAAATTAACCAGAAAAACCATCCACATGAAATATTTTATTTGGGAAAAAGATTACCTCCCAATTCCAGGCCTCTCCTCAAAATTTTCTGGGTTTCCCTATTTATAAATCCCAGACAGCAATGTCTAAGCAACTTTAAGATATGATCATTTGCTCAACAGAGAAAATTTTCAAAACACTTTCTGGGGTTTACCTGTCCCTGCAAGGAAAAGTTAGCTTGCTAAACATGAAGCTCATGTTCAAGATCACATACTACCTTCCAATTATGTCACTCTCAAAGACTTTTATCAGAAAAGTTAATAAATTTTGTGCAAGACTTTTTTGGAAAAAAACACTTCATAGCAATAAGCATCAACAGAATGCAACAACATCAGAAGTTTAATGGAATGTCCCTGCATTCAATCATAGAAATTCTGTTTCAAAACTTGTACACCCTCCTTCACAATCTTGTTATAAAATACAACTACCTTCAACCTAGAGACAGACCACCCCCAGGAAAAAAATGGCTGGTTAAACATTCCAAAACCTTCAACAGCACACCAACATATCAAAGGAATTCATCACAAACAAAATTAAAATCTGGGATGCCCAACAATTGATTAACCCTGAACCCAATATTCAAAAGCTGAAATTGGGTATAACCAACTAAAAGATTAGTACATTGTTCAAACTCTGGATTCTTGGACCCAAATACTTAGATTTTCTTGTTAAGATTAACCTTGAGGCCATGCCAGCCTAGTGGTTCCTCAATGTTAAATGCCATATTCGCAAAGTTGAAACAACCTGCACCAACTGTCAAAGGCAGGAAGAAACCTATCAACACATCATACACATGCACTGGTTTGAGAAGAATTAAAACAATTATTTTCCAAAATGCAAAAGTGGACTTTTATCTAATTACATCATTGTGTGATTGCATCAAAAAAAGACATTCTTACCATTAGACTTTTGATCTTCCTCAATTACTCCATTTGGGTTGTAAGATGTACAAAAATCTATACACTTCCCCATCCAGATTAAGACCTTTGCTTCATCCAGTCAATGCAAAAAATAAAAAAAAAGAGATAAAACCCTGTCCTCCAAGTTCATCTACGAAGAAATGTGGAAGCTTTTTCAAATACCCAGGCACTTACTGTTACAAACTTTCAACAAGACAATCACTATACACTTTCCATACAGTATAATTTAGTTTTACATATTAATAATCACTGATTTCACGTCAAACATTGTAACAAGGTAAACAAACTGTTTGTACTCTAATCTATCCTGTAAATAAAATTTATTTGGAATTAAACTTTATTCTAACTATTGATTTATATAATTAAATGTTTTAATCTACACTTTTTCATTTATACATGTGTTTGGTAAAATATGTTTAAGTAAAATGGAATATTTATAATAAAATCAAAATAGAATATAACTAAGCATCTGACACTTCACTTAGATCAGTAAAAATATTGATATGCCACTAAAATAAAATAAACTCTTATAATGAGACAAATCAGTTCTCCTCAATGGATTTAAAAGTATAGATTATATAATAATATTCAAAGTACATTATTTTTAACTTAAGAATTTATAAATATTTTTTAAAGAATTGTTTCATATATAAATACAGATGCCATCCTATACTTACAATACATGTTAAATTGAAGATTTTAATCAGCAAAAGATGTGCCAATATATTTTGATCTCGTCCATTTACACATTTTTTTATTGTTAATAACATTATATTTACATGTATTTTAAGTATCAATTGGACATTTTTGAATGACTTCAGCTATACAGATGATGGACTGCGAATCCACTCAAAATGTCATTATGTTACAGTAAGCAATTTTTTTACACAAATAAATTTGATATATATATATAAGAACACATTAAAACTACCTCATGCCATTTAAAAATAATGATAAGCATAAAATCAGAAGAAAATATTAAATTACTAAAATGTCTATATAAAAAAAAGTATATGCGTTAAAAAATATAAATATTTTCACCAACTTCTCTTGGAAGTATTATATTTATTAAAATAAAAATTTTAAACTGGAATGTAAAAACAGATAGCAAACATTATTAGGATTTTCACCCAATCAGCTATTCTTATCTGTGATGTCTGCAAATATATTTTTTACATTTACAGATGATATCATTACAATGCTTGAATCAGTTTATTTTCCGCTTTTATTAAAATATTTAATATATATATATAATATAAATAGTGTTTCTTACGATATGATAAGATGCTCTACTTAATTTGGTATTTGGAAAAAGTTTTTTTTCTATATTCTTGACATTTAACGTGTTCAAATAAAATTTTTATTATTACTTCTGCTACTTCTAATATTGCCATAACTACTACTTCAAATATAAATTCTTTTTTAACAAATAAATAAAAATTCCACGTTTTGTAAGTAAAACAATTGTAAAAAAAATTTTTTTTTCAAAGTCTGTTTGATTTCCTACCAAATCTTAATTTTTAATACAATCAAGAATCTACAAGAAAATGAATTTCAAATAACAGATGTTTCAAATCAATAGTTCTTGGATTATTCATTGATCACACAAAATATTTTTAGCTTCTTTGTTTGCGTAGATTACTAAATCAGTTGTAGTCGTAATAGGTAAAATAGATAACCAATAGTAATCAATAATATTGTATTTAGTTTTACAAATTCATATATAAAGAGAGATAAAAAGAAAGAGAGAACGAAAAATAAAGGGGAAGCAAGAATGAACGAGAGAATGTGTTCATGAATACATTTTCCACTTAGTTTTTGTTTTGCCTTTTTATTTTTTTTTTTACTTGAATTCAAACATTTTAAAATAATAAAAAAATCAAAGTTGCGTTATCACAATCTTTTTTTGAAAAAATATTTAAAAGTTGCAGTCTAGTGCTCATACCCCCTCCCCCTCCATTCACTTTTTTAAAAAAGAAAAGAAGAATAGAATAGATGCTAAATCTCATGTTTAAACTAACTAGATTTAAAATAAGATTAGATTTTTTTTCTCATACAATCTGCTGAGTTCATTTCATTTTTACAAAATAAATGTAATGATACTTAATATTTTTAATAATATTGAGGCACATTTATTTATAATTTAAAAAAATATATACCAATAAAGCATCATTTGCGTAGTAAATACATAATTTAAATTAAAACTTTAAATGTTATTGTACTTATTTCAAAAATGTCTGAGCAAAATGTAGGTCATAATCTGTAAATAAAAAATGGAAAACGCGTTATCACTACGATCGAGTGATAACAATTGTCATTATCATGGATAGTCTTGTTTGCTATATACAATTTATTCTAGCTAGACTTTCACTGCATGTTTTAGAGCAGTGGATTAATACTAGGGGGACTCTAGAACTTAAGATTTATGGATCGCTTTCGATGCTAAACTTCAAATGAATTTTTATATAAATTCGTATAAATAATCATTTAACATTTAGGGTTGCATTATTAAAATGAATATATATATATATTTAGAAAGAATTTGAATTCAGACGTTCAAACTCTCTATATCTATCCACTCCATCTTATACATCCAATACACATGGTCATTTACATATGAGAAGATGACACTCATCAGTTGGCCCAGATTATCATCTCCAACATATATATATATATATATATATATAAATATATATATATATATATATATATATATATATATATATATATATATATCAGTGCATATTTAGATAGTAATTCTTCAAACTTTAATGAATATACTTCAATCTTCTCCACTTTCCAACTTTTCAGCCATCTGTATCATTAAAATCTGATGATGGAATGCACAAAGCTCTTGTTCATGCCAATATTATTGTCATACTCATATTGACTTAAAATCCATTCTAACCTCTTATGTATAGGATCTTTATGTGTCCATTTAAATACATAGAAGAGAAATGGGCAGATTACAGTCTATATCTATCCACTCCATCTTATACATCCAATACACATGGTCATTTACATATGAGAAGATAAATGATCTCCAATATATATATATGTCATGCTGAACTGACACTCATCAGTTGGCCCAGATTATCATCTCCAACACACACACACACACATATATATATATATATATATAATCAGTGCATATTTAGATAGTAATTCTTCAAACTTTAATGAATATACTTCAATCTTCTCCACTTTCCAACTTTTCAGCCATCTGTATCATTAAAATCTGATGATGGAATGCACAAAGCTCTTGTTCATGCCAATATTATTGTCATACTCATATTGACTTAAAATCCATTCTAACCTCTTATGTATAGGACCTTTATGTGTCCATTTAAATACATAGAAGAGAAATGGGCAGATTACAGTCTGAATATGTAATATCTAAATATAAGTATATTATCTATACTGAATATAATGTAACTAGAAGAGATTGAACTCAGACTTTCAAGCCCCCTATATCTATTTATTCCATCTTATACAACTGCTATACACCACATACACATGAAAGAGATAAACAATCTTCAATATATATATATATATATATATATATATATATATATATTGTGTTGAACCAGCACTCATCAGTTGATCCAAATCATCATCTTTCATATGTATGCTCAGTTTATATTAAGAAATGAAAACTTCAAACTTTAATGGATAGGCTTTAATTTTCTCGACTCTCCAACACTTTAGCCATCCATAACATTGAAACCATGATGATAGAATGCACAAAACCCTTGTTCATTCCAATATTATTGTATACCCATGTTGACTTTGTCATGTTATTGTATACCCATGTTGACTTTGTCACTCTGGCCCCAATAATCTGCCAATCCCTCTTCTATGTATTTAAATGGAAATATTAAGATCCTATAAATGATGGATCAGAGTGATAAAGTCAATCTGTGTATTGACATCAACAAGGGTTTTGTGTATTCCATCATCAGATTTTTAATCATATGAATGAGTGAAAAGTTGGAGGCTGGAAAAGATTGGAGCTTATTAATTAGAGTTTGAAGATTTATTATTTTAATATAAAACTGAGCACTGATTATATATGTGCATGGTAGATGATGATCTGAAGTAAGTGATAAGTGCAAGCTCAGAACGAAATACATATATTGGAGATCATTTATCTTTTTCATATTATGTACTCTTGTGTATCTGTTAAATAAAATGCAGTGGATAAATATAGGGAGTTTGAAAGTCTTGACTTCAAATCCACTCTAATTACATTAAGTACAGTATAGATAATATACTTGTATTTAAATATTATATATATAACAGAAAAAAAAGATCGTGTCTGGAGTCAGATAGAGTGAATCATTATTTTACATTCGTGTGGAATATGATATAAAATGAAGGCATACAATCTCATACTTGCAAAATATTTAATAAATGTCATCAAAAAGTATAAGATTTCTCAAAACTAAAACTAAATATCAAATTATGGTTTTCTCTAGAATCTGTTTTTAGATATGTATCGACATGACAAACGAATTTAAAACGATTATATATATATATAACAAGACATTTATTTTTAATACATAACTATTATACCCATAATCTCTGTAATAAAAAAGTAATCTTTATTTATAGTTTAATTAAATTTTTGACTGAAGATAAATTAAAAGCAGAACTCAAAACGAATATTTAAATTAAAGAGCGATCTCATGTAACATTGCATATAGCAAATGCAAATAATTTTCACTCTTTACAACATGTATACAATTATACATAAATAAATTATAAAAACTATGGAAATCTCCATGTATATATATATATATATATGTTTCATGTCAGGCAGTATGTAACAATATATGTATCATGTTCATAACTAAACTATAGAGATAGGCCTACCAATAGTTTCCTATATATTATACATCCCAACGAATTGGCTTAGATAATAAAGTATGACGAAATGGAGACTAGGGAGACAGGATTTATTGTAAGTCAATTTTATTCCAAAAAAGATTATAGTAACTATAATAAAATTATAATAAATAATATCAGCCACGATAATGAAATATAATTTTAAAAATATCTTAAAATTAATACTTTTGTTCTAAACAGACAAGGGTCTTATGATCTTAAATGATTTATACTTTTTAATTCATGTAAAATCTATAAATAGATTTTTTGTTTTAACTTAGAGAAACTAAATCATATGAAATTTAAGCACTATGGTAGCGTGGAATTCAAATGTTATATTTTATAATGTACAAGTGTAAGCATATGTGCGCATAAGGGCAACACTGAAAAATATGTTTAAGAAATATATAATCATATTTATATACACTTAAGATTTATTTTGCGTTTTGTGTGCATTAGAATACAGAAATAACATGGATTTATAATTTAAAAACTGTTCTTATAATAATAAGTTTGTATCTACATTGAATTATATCCCATTCCGAACTCTCTTTAGCTATCCACTCCATCTTATATAACCGATACATATGACCACATACATGTGAAAAAGATAAATAATCTTTGCATGATTTGTGCTAAACCAGCACTCATCAATTGGTCCATATCACCATCTCCCTTATACATATATAATCAGTTTTCAGTTTGAAAATCTTCAAACTTTAATGAACATGCTTCAATTTTCTCAAGTGTCCAATTGTTCAGTCATCCATATTATTGGATGTTCAACGCTTTCATTGATGCCGATATTGTTGTCATACCCTTGTTGACATTAAGCCACTCTGATCCTTCACATGTAAGACATAATATGTCCATTTAAACATACAGAAAAGGGATGGGCAGAATCCAGGCTGAAATCTGTAATATTTGAATATAAGTAAAATATATATACTGAGCAGTAGATGTATTTAGAGGAAATTTGAACACAGACTTTCAAGCTTCTATTAGCTATCCACTCGATATTATATAAATGATACACATGTTCAAATTACAGATTCAACTTGAATTTTGCCCATCCCACTTAAGTGAAAAATATTAAGGTCTTCCATATGTAGGATCAGAGTAGCTTAAAGTCAACATATGTATGACAACAATATTGGCTTCAACAAGGGCTTTGATCACTTCATCATCAGATTTTCAATAATATGGAAGACTGCAGAGTTGGAAGATGAGGAATATTGAAGCCTGTCCATTAAAGTTTGAAGATTTTCTACATTAATATAAACTGAGCATTAATTATGTATGTGTGGGAGATGATGATCTGGATGAACTGATGAGTGCTGATTCAGAATGAAATATTAAAGATCATTCATTTTTTTCACATGTATGTGATATACAAAATAGGGTGGATAGGTGAAGGAAGCTTGAAAGTCTGTGTTCAAATTCCCTCTAATTACACCTAAAGTTGTATATACATTATAGTTGTATTCAAATAATACCCCAATTGATAGTGTTTAAGATAATTGTATCTCCAAAAGCATTATAGTATTAACAATGGACACCATAAAGAATGTATAGCAAATAAAACCAGCCTATAATTAATTATTAAAATATTTTAAATAGTTCAGTTCTCCACACACATATGTATAAATTCACATCAATCAGTAGCCATTCTTTACACAAAATATGTACTATGAAAAATAGAATGCTTAATAGTATTTACTATCAGGGCTTAAATAACATTGCTTTTTAGTGAAACTATATCTTCCATCCTACTTAACAATTTATTTTCAATATAATACAGACTCATATATTATATAACAAACTTGTAAGATTTTAAAATAGATATATTATTTTTTTTTCCATTTTTAAATACAACAACCATTACTTCATAATTTCATTTTCTCTTTGAAGTATTACATAAGGATAGAGATCTAAATAAGCTAATTGTCTTGGTTTTTAAATTTCTGTATAAGAAAATATAAAATAATAATAGTTTTAATAACCAACATACATACTATATACCTGTACAATCAATGTAATATATAGGTTTTGTTCATCTCAAACTTTCACATGACCCTCAACCCTCCACACCATCTCATACCCCTGATACACTTGGACCACATATATGCCTAAAAGGTAAATAATCAACAATATACATATTTTGTGTGAACCCTGCACTCGTCCAGATTATCATCTCTTCACATATATACAGTAAATGCTGAGATTTATATTAAGATAGCCAATGTTCATACTTTGATGGACAGGCTTCGATCCATTTCAACTTCCAACTCTTCAGCCATCCATCCTATTAAAAAATATGATGATGGAATGCTCAAATACCACACTAACACCAACCTTATCATCACACCCAGGTTGACCATAAGTCACTATGATTCCTCATGTACCAGACAAAATTCATTTAAGTACATATACAAGGGCTGGGCAGACATTGAAGCTGCTATTTAATATCCAACATACAGGCTGTATATATACTGTATCTCTGTACCGGCCAAAATTGACTGTCCACGTAACATGATCTAGCATCTAAGCAAAAGTACCTTGAGTCCAATCATGTGCAAGATACATATGTCAGGAACAATTATGAACTCTGCCCTGTATGCCCAGATTCCAGGTTCAATTACCTATGAGCAGCAAATCTGATGGTACTAGAATATTTAATTTACCACCGGCTGACATCACACATTGGAGAAGCAAAGAGCCTGAGAGGAAAATCCAAGACAAATACATATAGACATTTTAAAACAGAGAAACACTTATGCTTAACTTTAGTGGGATCTTACATCATTCCACAAATCATGACATTTAAAATTTAACTAAATCAATTAACTAAAGAATGATCAATGATCAGAAGTTTAGTTTCAAAATTATATTTAATAATGAAAACAAATAGAAATAAAAATATACATTTGAATTATATTAAATGGTGATTAGCCTCATATTACAAATAAATTATATTGTTCTTACTTGCACTTGAGCTTAAGTATTTTCAAATAAGTTATGAAGAATTTTGATGCAGTGTAATGACATTTCAATCTAGCACATTTATAAAGTGTACAATTTATAATGATTCGCCCGAATTACATACAAAAACACAACCTTGACTGATCCCAGGATGGGTTATATAATTGTCGGTTAACTAACCAACCAAGCTATCATAAGTTTAATAAACAAGAAAATATAATTTTTAAAAAAGATTTATTTACATTATTTGCATGACGAACGTATGTGGGATTATTTTTCTAAATTATATATATAGAGTTGTTAAGCGATACATCAAAAGTTATTTAATTTATGAGATACGTTTAATTAGATCATAACGTTAGATATAGATATTTATAGGCCTGAGCTTTTTGAAAAGAAGGGTCTAATATAAAATGTTGCGGTGTTAGCATAATGGCTGAATATTTGCGGATTCAAATTTTTGAGGTGCTTTATCATATAAAAGAAAACAGTCTAGCTGACTTGCCACCCCATATTTGTGGAATTGGTTGACAAAGGGTCCTCAGATGGAGATGCACTGGGCTGAACTTTTCTGGAATTATCCCATGCTTTGCTCTCATTGTGTGAGTATATATATATATATATATATATATATATATGGTCCAGGGACATTCATCACCCTGTTTATGACATGAAACAAAGATGAGACAGCTCGGGCATTATGATGCGTGTCTCTAGATAAAACTTAAAACATGAAGAGTGGCCTATGTCAACAATGCTTTGGGATGGACTAATAATTAGTCAAATATCTATAATTAAGCTTACAACCTATAATAATCACATCAAAGATGATGGTATGATCGTATTTATTAAACAAAGTTTAAAGATATTATTAGAAAAGTATTTTTAATATCAAGGAAAGTTTTAAATCCCCCCCTTTCATTACACTTATTTAATACAATTCCACTTACGTATAACATAGTATACAATTAAGTCTAAGGTGTGCTTTAAGAAAATTATTTATATGTTTGGATGGGCAAGAATAAAGACATTAAAAAAGTAATATATATATATATTTAACATATTTGTTTGTATTAATATTGCACTCTTACAGAGACTATTAACATGGTATAAATCATAAATATTCATCAAAATATAAAATCACAAACCAATTTTCTTTAAAAAACTTGTTTTTTATTATTATGACTATATGAATTTTAATTTCAAGAGCAACGTTTCGACTATTTACTTCCTTATAGTCTTTTTCAAGCCACTAAAATATACAAAAAATAATAAAACAAATAAAATAAAACATTATATAATCATTAAACTCTACATATATTTCAAATCTTCTCAAAATAAAAAATTCTTTTTTAAAAAAAAATCTTTTTTCCCTTTAAAGACATAAATTTAATATAAAACATTAGAACATTACCTTCCTCTATTTAAAACAACCTACAATTTAAACTTCTATTTAAAACACTCTGTTTAAATTATATTTAGATAAAATACCTCAAAACCAGTCCCATCACCCACAACAATCAATTAGTTTTTTTCCTTTTATTCCTATATTGTTTAAATTCCCTACTATAAAATTTTTTTCCTTTTTTAAACTTACTTTATAATTAATTATTGTTTCTAAAAGTTCTATTTTTTTTGCAAATGATGTGACTAGTTTTTATTTTTTATAAAATCAATTAGTTTTTTATTCATATATGGCTTAAATTCCTTAATATAAAAATTTTCCTTTAAAAATCTTTCTTTATAATTAATTACTGTTTCTAAAAGTTCTATTTTGTAATTGATGTGACCAGATTTACATTTATGAAGACGTGTGCAGATTTTTTATCAGATAAATGTTGTTTTAATCTTGTTCTTAACTTATTTTTTGTATTTCCAATATAAGAAACACTTTTACCAACATTCCAGCAGTCTAAACATTTTATCATATATACACCTTTCATAGCTTCAAGCATATCATTTTTTTCATTAACATTAATCAGCTTTTTTAAATCTTTCTTTTTTTTATATACTGGGAGTAATTTAATGTTAAATTTATTATTAATTTTTTTACAAATATTTTTAATCCTAATAAAAATATTTTTTGATACTTTAAATCCTATGTAAATTTTATTAATATTATTAACTTTATTATTAATTTTATTTTCCCCTTTAATCTTCTTTTTAATTAAATTCAAATTATAATCTGAAAAAATTTTTTCAATAATCTTATTTGGATATTCATTTAAATAACATTCCTTTTTTATCAATTCTAATTCTTTGTCCAATAATAAATCACTAGAACATATCAATATTGCTCTTCTAATTCTGTTTTTATAATATTCATTTTACAATGTTTATCAATGTCTGAAAACCAGTTAGTAATCAGACCATGAAATGTTTTTTTTTCTAAAAACAGATGTATTAATGCTTATTTTATTATTTTCTATAATTTTTTCAATTTTTACATGTAAAAATTGAAAAAATTATAGAAAATAATAAAATAAGCATTAATACAAATTGAAAAAATTATAGAAAATAATAAAATAAGCATTAATACATCTGTTTTTAGAAAAAAAAACATTTCATGGTCTGATTACTAACTGGTTTTCAGACATTGATAAACATTGTAAAATGAATATTATAAAAAACAGAATTAGAAGAGCAATATTGATATGTTCTAGTGATTTATTATTGGACAAAGAATTAGAATTGATAAAAAAGGAATGTTATTTAAATGAATATCCAAATAAGATTATTGAAAAAAATTTTTCAGATTATAATTTGAATTTAATTAAAAAGAAGATTAAAGGGGAAAATAAAATTAATAATAAAGTTAATAATATTAATAAAATTTACATAGGATTTAAAGTATCAAAAAATATTTTTATTAGGATTAAAAATATTTGTAAAAAAATTAATAATAAATTTAACATTAAATTACTCCCAGTATATAAAAAAAAGAAAGATTTAAAAAAGCTGATTAATGTTAATGAAAAAAATGATATGCTTGAAGCTATGAAAGGTGTATATATGATAAAATGTTTAGACTGCTGGAATGTTGGTAAAAGTGTTTCTTATATTGGAAATACAAAAAATAAGTTAAGAACAAGATTAAAACAACATTTATCTGATAAAAAATCTGCAATTTTTTTTCATAAATGTAAATCTGGTCACATCAATTACAAAATAGAACTTTTAGAAACAGTAATTAATTATAAAGAAAGATTTTTAAAGGAAAATTTTTATATTAAGGAATTTAAGCCATATATGAATAAAAAAACTAATTGATTTTATAAAAAATAAAAACTAGTCACATCATTTGCAAAAAAAAAAAAAAAATAGAACTTTTAGAAACAATAATTAATTATAAAGTAAGTTTAAAAAAGGGAAAATTTTTTATAGTAGGGAATTTAAACAATATAGGAATAAAAGGAAAAAAAACTAATTGATTGTTGTGGGTGATGGGACTGGTTTTGAGGTATTTTATCTAAATATAATTTAAACAGAGTGTTTTAAATAGAAGTTTAAATTGTAGGTTGTTTTAAATAGAGGAAGGTAATGTTCTAATGTTTTATATTAAATTTATGTCTTTAAAGGGAAAAAAGATTTTTTTTTTAAAAAAGAATTTTTTATTTTGAGAAGATTTGAAATATATGTAGAGTTTAATGATTATATAATGTTTTATTTTATTTGTTTTATTATTTTTTGTATATTTTAGTGGCTTGAAAAAGACTATAAGGAAGTAAATAGTCGAAACGTTGCTCTTGAAATTAAAATTCATATAGTCATAATAATAAAAAACAAGTTTTTTAAAGAAAATTGGTTTGTGATTTTATATTTTGATGAATATTGTTTATACTGACTATTTTTAAAAGAAAAAAGAAGTTCAAGATTAAAGGTTATGCTATTATAAATCATAAACTAATCAAAGGTGAGACTTTATTTGTCCCTCTGTTGTTTATGCAAAAAGTATAATAATTAGTAAAACATTTTTTTTAAAATAATCTTCTCCCAACTTGGCAAGCGTTATAGTTTTAAAAGTAAAAGCAAGCTAATTAATTGTCACTCCTATCTAATGCGAGGAGCTAAGGTAAAAATAACTATACTGGCGAGGGTGGGAGTTCATTGAAATATCATTTAGGATTTAATATATATATATATTAGACAAAATATTAATAAAATAATTGCCGCATTAAATTAAAAATGAAAGAAATTACGAGGCTAATCACAATGGTTGTAGAATAAAATAGACTATAACAAAGTTACAAATAATTAATATTAAATTCTTTCATATTTTAAAAGTTAATCAGGAGAAAGTTCTAAATTCATAAAGGTGGCACTTTACAGTGTTACCTTTGTAAAGCAGGTAGCAGATCACCCAGTTGGTTCTCATGGTAGAGCCGCTGGTTTGCAGATGGTCATCTTTAGTGGCAGGCTGGCTGGAGTTAAATTGGCCTGGTCATGGAGAGAAAGTGTTTCTTGAAAATTTGAGTGACGTAGATTCGTTCGGCAGATGCCTTACAAATCTGCATACTCTCCTTGATGACTGAATTTGGGCCCTATTTATATGACTCTGGTTTATCTAAGGAATGCTATTCATTTGTAATACCTGCGGCTATAAAATAATACTGCAAAACAGCTTTTTTTTAAATAAGGAATTTCTCCTTTGTTAATCAGGTAGTGTAAAACAATGCAAACGGATTAGTATTTTTGAAACAATTGTTCTTTTGTTTATGAAATTTATTTAATTTTCTAATATAGATAATAATTTAATCACGCTAATTGATTTTGTTTTAAAATGCTTTTACAAGCTACCAAACCGATTACATTATCCCAACCGCCATTACATACATATTTTTAATACATAATATTTTAAATATACATTTTCATATAACATATACAAATATAAATATTAATTTATACATAATCCCCCATCACTTTTAATATATACATGTGATTTACGCACATATATGACCTATTAAAATTATATGAAATATTATTATTGATTTATTTAATTTAAGATTATTAAATCTCTTGTTAATGTTTATTTTGAATGCAAAATTTAAAAAAAATAGGTGCATATATATATATATGTAGGATTGGAATTTGAATCCAGTTTGTTGGTGAGGAATAGAATAGGATGGTGAAACGTAATCTGAACCTCAGATTCCACTTCAATACCTGTACATATAGGGTTCTTTGAGCTCAGACTTTTACATGACCCTGACCCTCAACTGTCCACCCTATCTCATACCACTAATACACTTGACCACATATAGATCTAAAAGATAAATAATCACCGATATACATATTTCATGCTAAACCAGCACTCATCAGTTGGTCCAGATTATCATCTCTACACACACACACACACACACATATATATATATATATATATATATATACTAAAATGCTCAGATTTATATTAAGATAGACAATCTTCATACTTTAATGGACAGGCTTCAATCCACTCCACCCTCCAACTCTCCAGCCATCTATCCTATTGAAAATCTGATGATAAACTGCTCAAAGCCCACACTGATGCCAACATTTGCATCACACCCAGGATGATCATAAGTCACTCTGACCCTTCACATACCTGCATATGAGGGTTCAGAGTGACTTATAATCCATGAGGGGTTAGAGTAACTTATGGTCAACCTGGATGTGATGAGAAATGTTGGCATCAGTGTGGGCTTTGAATGTTTTATGGATAGCTGAAGAGTTATAGAGATGGAGTAGATTGAAGCATGTCCATTAAAGTTTGAAGATTGGCTATCTTAATATAAATCTGAGCACTTACTGTATATATGTGTAGAGACGATAATCTGGAGCAAATGATGAGTGCTGGTTTAGCACAAAATACATATATTGGTGATTATTTATCTTTTAGGCATATACGTGTTCAAGTGTATCAGGTGTATGAGATAGTGTGGAGAGTTGATGGTCACGTGAAATAATATTTTAGAATATTTCCAAAACACATAAAAATTGTATTCTATTGTATACTCTACAAAATGTCTTTTTCTTCATTTTGAAATACAGCAATTGATATAAAGCATCTCATATTAGCTCTGAATTTCAATGAGTGACAAACTAATTTATTTATCTCAACAGTTTTAATAGGGCATGCACATCATTATCACTAGTCACTCATTAAAAAGTACGGCTATTCTAATTTCAAAAAAGAAAAGTTAAAAGAACATACTCTAGAGATAAGTTTTGCATAATTATACATATTAAATCTGTGAACCAAAATATATCAGCATATAAAAAATGGTTACCCATTTTGCATTTTTTTCTACCACATTGCCTAATTATAGCTTTTCAATGTATTCTGTTTTCTAACATATATTCCCAATGAAAACACTTCAACATTATACTCCTTAAAATGACTTTGAGATAATCCTCATAAGGTAAACAAAGTCAATGATTACAATAAAAATAATGCTCACCTTTATCAAAAATAAAAATAATGCTCACGTTTATCAGAAATACCTTTTAAAATGTTTTGTATTGTTCATGTCAAATCCAAATCCAATCGAATGGAAATGTGATTTTATATTAATAGATTATATGATTTTACATCCAGAAAGTTGAGGAATATATTGATTGGGTCTATGATCTTATCATTTTAGTTTTAAAAATTTACACCACTTACTTAAATAAAACATTTATAATGCATTTATATTAATTTAATAGATGTACAAAATACACTATAATAAATAAGATAAAATGGCAGCTCTCTATGTAATTTATTTAGTTGCAATGATTATTTTACTGATATGAAATATTCAATCTTTCAATCTGTCAAAAGCAATTGCAAGTCTCCATTTCTGCTTATAAACTACCAAGAAATTTAAATTGGCATACGTTCTCAAGTTGATAATCTAAACTAAAATTTTCTGGAGAATTTTTTCTATTACTGGCTGATAAAACTTGACCTTTTAAAAACAAGGATTATTGAACCAAAGTCTCATAAGCTGCATTTAAAACATTGAATACATTCTGGAGATATCACTGAACTGTAAAAAGCACAATCATCAGCATACTGTAAATCCAGAATAAAAAAAAAAAAGTTCGTTTTTACTTTTAATAAATTCCACCATCGAACTTGCTTTACACCTTGATCCCTGTTTTATTAAGTCATTCATAAATAGTTCCAAAGGCCACTGTTGTTGGAGCAAGTAAATATCCTTGTTTAATAGTAATTTTTATTTAAATACTTTATATTTCCCACATATAGTGAATTTTCAGTCATATAATAAATAACTGTATAATACAAAAAATATGAGACCTAAATGAATAAAATTATTAAATCTAATAAACCAAATCAAAGAAGGCAATATATAAATCACTCTTTTCTCCCCATATAACTATAGCTGAAATTAATTGTAATTCAGGAAAAATAAATGCAGCAGGGTTTGATTTTTGAAAACAAACAACAGTAAGATGACAAAAACTTGGAATATTCACAAAGGGTGTATTTTTCATTTAATATTGTGCTTCAGGAATAAAGCTACTAATAGGATAGATAGCTCAATATTTGATTAATTCTAAAAAAAGTTAAGAGAGAAAAGCCAATAACTCTGTAAAAATAATAAAAATGTAATTGATATAAAAAGACAAAAAAGGAAGAGACCTAAAGTTAGGGGAATGAAAACTGATTATGATAATTCTTTTGTACATTGGGGACATAGAATTTGAAGGTTATTTTCACTATCCCTCTTCTATTAATGTAAATAGATATATAATGGTTTGACAATATGAAGGGTTGGAATGACATAATGTCTACATTGGTATGACTACAATGTCAAATGACCAAGGACTTTGAACATTTCATCATTGTTTTTTTTAATGAAATGCATAGTTGAATTGTTGAAAGAATGACAACATTGAAGCATGTTCAATAAGTTTAGGGAATTGCTATCTTAATATAAGCCAAGCATTGATTGTATATATGGATTATAATAATCAGATTTCATGTAACAAAATCCAGACTCCAGGCAAAATACACCAAAGCTGACCAAATAAAATGGTGAGATTCCGAATTGGACCAAGCTTCAATTCATTTACCAGTGCTTTGTGATTCAACATCTTATGAATGACATTTCTGAGGTTACACTCAGTCTCAATTTCTTCAGCGAGCTAGCTCCAAACAGGAAGAATCATGAGATTCAAAGAAAAGTTAACAATTTAACTAAAGGGTTAAAATAAACTACTTAATATGCTAATTAATTTAACTGAAATAATGCATATTGAAACAGTGAATCTGTGATTTCAGATTCATGCTTCATGCACCATCACTTAACTGACCTCCAAATGGGGTTCAAATCCACTTGTTCACATGCCTAAATCATATAGAGAGCAAACACACACCCCCACATAACTCTACCCAATCCTAAATAACCATTTAAACAAGGTATTATAAGTATTTTGTTTTATAATTTAAAATACAGTTAAATTTCCCAAATAATTGTTGTTATAACATGTAGATTCATGTATGTGCATTTACATATATGCTGCAGATAGATATATAATGTCACAACTCCTCACTGAAGAGACCCATAGAATCAAAACCGGTCTGGGGATGGGGACAATCTAAGATAAAGATGATTTGAATGCCTTCTCTTGTAGTAGCATTTATCATAATAAAAAAAAAAGCTTATTTAGAGCTTTAGCATGCTCTTAAGTTTATATATTTTATTTAATATTTTATATATTTTTGGTTACATTATTTTATATTAATAAAATAGTGTGATGCAATATTTCAAAGGGTTTCAACATTGCCTTAAGACAGGAAATATAAAAACTATAGAAAAATCAATTAATTAATTTAGAGAAATCATGCTATTGAAATAAATCTGTTTAAATATTTCAAAACAATTAAAAGAATTGTGAATCTATTTCTAAATTAGAAATAGGTTTAGAACAATAGCTTTGAGAATTTAGAGGATTTATCAGTCTATTGCATCTTGTATTGCACAAAAGTAAAATATTTTGATTGCTGATTAAGATCACATGAGGCAAGTTCATATCCACATTGCCTTGCATGATTTCCTTAAAAGCATTCCTTGTTAGCAGAGTATAAATAGGGCTTATTTTGACATCAGAAGGCAGAGCCAGTGAAATTCAAATTTGGTTGCTAAGATGAATCCACACCATTTTTAATTTGAATAGTATGACCAATGAATAGAGGGACTTTGTCAGCCTTCTCTCGATCTTTCCAGGATCACCTTCATGCTATGATGCCATGCTTTTGCTAACAAATGGACTGGCTTATAATGCTTTTGAAATAAATTTGCATCTCCATTTCTTGTGAACTAAGGACTGCCTGTGCTCCAGTATAAATCACTTACAGAAAATTAGGTTTTTCAAGTTGGCATGCTATCACAGAGGAAGGTAACTTTTCTCTACCACCTTAAAGATTCAGTTTGACTCATTTTACTCCATTATTAAGCTTTGTTTAACTCTAAGAAATGTATTTTATCTATATTTATTTCACTAGTACCTTGATGCCAGTTATAAAATTGTAATTAACATTTTTACCATGACTCTCTATAGCCCTATCAAATTTTTCTGTAATTGTCATAATCCATTTCATGTTCTTATTTCTATCTCTAGTTTAGTGTGGTAGAATTGGATTAATATATTTATTTTCTACTTTTGTATTTTCTTTTAAAATGTAATTATATGCCAATTTTACTCAGCCTCATGAGCATCATTATATATATTAGTATAATAAATCAAAATCATTCAAGGAATATTTTTAATCATTATTACAATGCCTCTGCTCATTCAGTTGAGGAAATGATTAAATAATGCTATAAGTGTTTAAAGGAAGATCTCTGTAATGCTGCTGCAGTTTATGGTTATTAAAAGTTAATTTATTAATATGATAGAATGCTATCAATTTTAGATTTATAATGTTTTCAACTTTAGTAATGACTGCCACTCTGTAGTTTATAATGCTTTCTTACATTAAATTTGCTTTGTCATAATCTAATATAAGTAAATGGTAATCATAGGATTTACTGGACATGCATCCACTATTTCATGTAATAATGTATTTATTTATTAAGGAATTTATGGTGATTTCCGAGCTGACCAGCCAACAGAAGTATATAAAAGAATTTTAAGATTTGGTTGTCACACAAGATGGCACCCATTTTAATTAGAATTGAAATTTAAAATTTGGTAAGGTCCGGTCCGAAATCTTATCGGCATGATATTATTAAATAATAAAATGTAAAATTAAAAATATGTACCCAAGAGAAAAACAGAGTTAGGTAAACTAGATTATTAAAAGAAATTACAGAATAGATTTACAATTAAATTTATCAATGATCAATTTATATAGATTGAGATATAGCTTATGGATAAAATTTATAGGCCTTGGGTACAGGTACCTGTTTTATAAGAAGCTTTTCATGTTCCATGGTCAGTTACAATTGTTTGTGAGTTTAACAGCAGCAGTTCTTTTTAGCTCTCAGGTTATGGATTTATTTCAATAGCAGCAGCAGCTTTCCAATTATGTGGGCAGCATATTCTCATGATTTAAATTTGTGAAGGGCACATGTGGAGGTTCAGGCCTCTGATCAACAATGTCCAGGGGGAGAATAGTCTGGGTGCTTTCTACTCACTCATCTTATTCTGGACAAAAAAGTTTAAGATCTATATTTCTCTCAACTAGGCAAGAGCACAGCACTTTGTTTAAAAATCAAGTTTTGAAAATCCAAAATGTCCTCTTTTTCTTTATCTTATCTTTAAACAAGCATTTATTTTTATAGCGCTGTGTTATAAATTGTAATACCTTAAAGATCAGACTTTTTAAGCTATTGTGCATGTACTTTTTATGAGTGTAAATAATAAATGAATACATATGTTTAAGTTTGATTTGAGAATGACATTTAGTAAATTCTACATAATTTTGTCGATGTCATTCATTCAGACATCATAAACAGTAATTTAATGTGAGTGGTCTATCCTCACACTTTCACTTCCAGTACTTAAGATTTGCCCATATATAAGCATTTGGGTTGGAAAGAATAAGTGGATTCATTTTATTCTTTTAAATACTATATCTTGTGTTGGGAGTGAAAGTATTCATTTATTATTAACACTCATAAAAAGCACATGCACAATAGCTTGAAAAGGCTGATCTTTAATTTATCTTATCTTTGTAATTTTGCTCTAGTTTATTTTTAGTTCCATTCATTTGCCCTGAAGAGAATCAATGCATTAACAAGAGTTTTTAGAATTTTAATTAATTCAGAAAGCTATAGTTCTATTGTTTAGGTTTATTTTACTTTTTTACATTTTATTAATTGAAACTTTTAGGAAATTTTTCTAATTAATCTATCATATCTTTCACCGACCATGAATTGCCAAATTTCAAGTACAAAGGGACTTATAATAGATTTTTACTTTTCTTTGAATTAAAATCTAATTTCAAAATTTATAATTTAAAATATGATTTTTAAAACAGCAATATATTAACGAAAGTTTATACTTTAAAATAAATAGCTAAAGTTATATCAACATTATATAACTAAAAGAAAAATTTAAAATTATATCAAATATTTTATTTATTGTTTTAAATTTGTTATTGAAGTATGTGTGCATTTATGGTGACTTTTAAAATATTTATATATTTTTAATATCGCTACACACACAATTTGATACTGAAGCAATGGATCCAGAAGTCTGATCCATGCTTCACAGCCTCCTATAAACTTAATTAATATTGTAAACCTAAAATAAGTTTATAGCCCAATATCATCAGGGTTTTGCATTACAGATAAATTAATTATGTTTATTAAATTTGATTTGCAGTAAATATTTTGTTTTAAATAAATTCTGTTCCAAGATTAAATTGCTATTTAAAAAAATTACTTGTTAAAACCTTTTAATCAAACATATATATACGTCAAGCATATATATATTGTAACCTAATTAATGGGATATATATATATATATATATATATAGATATATATATGAGTTAATGCAAAATTCTGCTGAAATAAAATACTTATTTTATTAAAAAAAATAAGCATATATTTTTCTTTTTAAATCTTGTTAAAATATGGTATATGATTTTATTTTGAGATAATCCCACCAACATTTTCTAAAGAAATGTATATTTTTGATTAATTAGCCCATTGAAGGCAAATTAAAGATGGCCTTTTTCTTTCTTTTTTAATTAATAAAATTCAAAGTTTAAAGAAAGAAATTTAGAATAAAAAAGTAAAAGTTATTTTTAGAAAATATTACCTTGAAACAAAGGAGCATGGGGGGGGGGGTTATCAAGATCTAAGATCATATGCAAAACAATAGAAGGTAGCTTACAAAAAAGGTATAAATAGGAGAGAGAACAAAAGACTTGGTCTTTTCAGAGTTTTCTTGCTGTCAGTCAGATTTCTCTTTGGAGAATTCTTTCAGATTTTCTTGTGTGTGCTTTTGAGTCAGATTACTCTTTAGAGAAATCATTGAGATTTCTCTTATTGCTTTTTCAGATTTCTCTTTGGGAGAACTCATTCAATTTTCTCAGATTTTGCTTCTCATTGAGATTTTGTTCCAAAAAGTTATTTAACTGTGGTCCTCAAAATCACGGATCAGTTAAACATGCGACTAGTTAGAAGTCATATGAATTTGATAGATTTAATTATGCTTGGCGGTTAGGCAAATAGCTTTGCCTGCTGCCAAGAGTCCTAAAAACCATCAAAATGCTGTAGTATCCAACCAATATTAATCTGAAATCTGTGCCGTGTCTGTGGGACTTTTCTTGAAAGAATGCTATGTATTTCCATTTTTCCTTGTCTGGACAAATACCTATCGATGGACGGATCAAGCCACAAAACGCTGTGGGAACAATACCAAGGAACCAGGATGGTAATCGTATCTCTCCTCATGAACTATTTACTATTCTACATTTTTTTTTTGATCTTACCTTTCTAAACTGCATTATTGTAGTACATTTTTGAATTGTGTTATTTAATTATATATTTTGTAATGTAACTATTTCTATGAGACTAATCTTAGATATATATATATTTTGTGTGATCATCTATCTATTTATATTTAACCCTTTTCCTGCGCTATTCCTCTTTGCTAACATATTATCAATATTTCGTATTCCATTGCGGTGTAAGTAAAGGTTAATTTATCATTTATAATATCTTTCCAATTTCATTTATGTTTGTAAATGAAATACGAGTCAATTTCTTTTGTTTGCCAACTTGATCTCCTCGATGACGCCTCTTTTGTCCGCCATTAGCTCATTACGTATATCTTATTTAGCTATATACATCTTAAATAATTTTAAACTGTTTTTAGCACAAAGCAATTAGAAAATGCTTTGCAAAAGATTTTTTTTATTGTGCTTTATCGAGGAGAATCGAGTTGACAATTTTATTAAAATTGGGAAGAAAAAGACTTAGACCACAAAAATATTATATCGGTACTATGTGTTTTTATTGTCTAATTAGTTTTTAATTAATTCAGGGGAATAGCGGAGGCCATTAGAACATTATTAATATTTTAAAAGTCATTCATTAAATATATTATTTAACTAAAAAACTTAAGTTTTCTAATTTTATTTTAATGCTTTATTTTGCTTTTCCAATGATCCAGGCATGCAAAACACATTTTTCATAGACTTTTATGCACATTTAACTATTTAGTTTCATAAGTATTCTTGTCCATGTCTCTCCCCTGATGCTAAGTTTTTGTCAGGTGAGCAAATAATTTATGTATGTCTCAGATAATGTTGTTGGTTCGTAATTAGACTTGATAATAGGTGAAGAGGGCAGAGGTCATAGTATTCTTGATTTAATATCTCACATATGGGTGGCCTCAAGGGACTTTTGCCTAGGATTTGAACTAAATTAAACCAACATACATCATCTGACTGGCACAATACCAAAAAGTTTAAATTTGGGTAGAATAAAGGTGGTGGGTGAGACATGATAGAAAAAGGTGAAACTTAAGATTCGAATGCGAATCTTACTGTTTCAATGATTGGAATCACTTCGGTCATATCTTGGGTTGGATGATTATTATTTGAATTACAATTCAGACTGCACTACATCTGAATGTCTAAAAGTGTATTTTATTTAGGTCATTCCACTAATTCTATTTTAATTTGAAATAGTGTTTCTATTTTTAAATCTATTTTGTAAAAGCATATTTCATTTAGTTGGAATGTAATTAAACCAAACTCAAAGATTAAATATATGCACACACGCATATTTAATTTATAGTTGTAATACTTATCATTATGAATTCTCATAATGATAACCATTGTTATTTTAATTAGTTATTCAAAATGAGTAGTAACCACATCTGTACTATGATTTTGTCTTTTATTTTAAATTACACTTTATATATATATATATATATATATATATATATATATATATATATATATATATATATATAATCCAGTTTTCAAATTTATTATTTATTTATTAAATGGAGTATGTTATTGGAAAATAAATATAATATTGTATTATTAATATCTCTTATATTGGGTCACTTGAGGTTTCACACACATATGAGCAGATTCACCATCACCATCTTTAAGATTTCATGCTTCTCTGCTGTGTCTCTGTGCTGAAGTGAACTAAATTCATCTGTATCACTGGAGATATTGCTCATAGTGTTATAGATTTGGGGAATGGGCAAATAGGTTAGAATCCATGATTGCTCCTCAACTGTGTATCTCCGGTATGATTGGATTTGAGGTACTTGTTCTCAGATTCTGAGTCTTGTTTGATGGACATATGTTTTTGATTGGTACAAGTATTATTATTATTATTATTATTGTTGTTGTTGTTGTTATTATTATTATTATTATTATTATTATTATTATTATTATTATTATTATTATTATTATTATTATTATTATTATTATTATTATTATTATTATTATTATTATTATTATTATTATTATTATTATTTGAATTTAATGGCAGTTGGCAGGTTTAAGAAATTAACCAAAAGTATTTCTGCAGATTTAAGGATTGTTTATAATAGTTTTTTTACCATTAAAATTATTATTTTTATTATAATTACAATTTTGTTTTAATTAACGGACATTATATATATATATATATTAATGATGTGGACAAATAAATAAGCTCATAATGATGCAGATTCAACCTGGTAACCAAGACTTGGCTTCTGTCTAATGCTGAATAGTTAATTAATAAGGAGGAAAGGAACTGGTTATTTTTAGATTCGGCTTCAGCATCAAATGCTCAGTGCCCTAAAATTGGATAGCTTGTTAACATTAATATGAGTATTTATAGTTCAGGAACTCGGATAGATCTTAAACATGGTCTGGACTCTCATGTTCCAGTTCTAAATAATGGACATACCCTAACTAAGATGGATTGGAGGACCTCCACCACAAACCTATCCGAAAGATAACAAGACACAATGTAAAAGTGTATTTAGTAAAGATACACTTGCAATGCATAAGTAAATACAAATATATATATATATATATATATATATTTATATATATATATATATATATTTGTATTTACTTATGCATTGACCATTAAAATATATATATATACACTGAATTTGCATATATAATCATAATTAAGAAGGAAAAGTATAGTTAATGGAAATTAATAAATATCAACAAATATACTTTCATATCATCTCTAACTAGCACATCACTTCTAACTAACACAGTCAAAATTTATAATAACTTTGACTAGACAACCATAAAGAAGTACGATATAAATAGATCGATGATAATAATGTCCATGTAGTGATCAGTTATTATCTAACATAATAGGATTTCAAAACAGCATTCTTATGGTAAGTAGCATTCTTAAAATATTAAAATGGAGATATTAATAATTATGTTTCCTTTAAAAGTTACTAAAATTATGGTGTTTGCTGTTTAAAAATACTTGGCCTATTATAATATATAAAATTAATTGGGATAAAATAAGTAAAACAATTTATAGGCACAACCACAGGATTAAAGAAATTGAGATAATAACTAAATACAGTTATTATAGTTTAGAGAAATAAAAGCACATTTATAGTGATGAACTCAGGCAAGACTTTACAGGTTTAATTTTATAAATTATTTTAATTTAGGAAGAAAATTTAAGAATTAATAGTGAATGTTTGATTTATATTATAAGCTAGCTTAAACATTAAGAATTACAGATTTAAAGATTAATTCAGAGCTCTGCAATTTTTGAAAAAATATTACCAATCTTCTTTATTGCAGCTAGTAATTCAAGCACATCAGATTCTCCTCTGAATATGTTGCATGGTCTCAGACACCTTTATGCCACAGGCTGTGATTGGAAATCTTCCATCTTGGTGATGATGGTTATATGCTGTTGCTGCATGTAGAATGGGATTTGAGATGCCCATATTCACATAGGGAAAACAACAAATCTATGGATTCCTACTCCATCATTTCAAAGTTTAAACAGGTGGAGATTCTGGTAGCAATGTGTGTTAAATTTACAGAGTAAGAATAAAAGTGAGAAAATATAGGGTATTTATATGATTTTTGAATCCTATATTATTTTGTCAACAATATGGATTATCTGGAAAATCCATTTGCACTTATTCACTATCTGATTTTTAATTTACAAAATTGATTTAACTATTATTTAAATTTTAAACCAAGTCTTTTTAATTTAACGTGGGTCATCTTGATTCCATAAAGATTCTGCAATAGTTCCAGCTCAGTAGATTTTGTTATTTATAAAATGTATTTTAGAAAAATTATATTGTAAAAAATAAGATTTAACTCTTCACTCACACACTATATTGATACAGGTGTGCAGTGGTGTGATTTTATTTACAACATTAATTTAAAATTAAGAATCATTAAAAACTTTTAAATAACATTTCATTAAATATGTATCATGGTGATAAGTGAATTTCATACATATACATACAATTTCAATATAAAATAACAAATGACTTTTTTTTAATAAAATGAACTCTATCATTTAAAATAAAATATACATGCTGTAATACATATAAGCCAATGATATTACAGTCATTATATATATATATATATATATATATTGTAACGGGCACAGATGACGTTACATTGTTTTTTTATTATTAAACATGAAAAAAATAAAAGTTTGCAAATAAAAATTTCTTTTTTAAGAATTAAAAATTGAAAATTAAAAAATCATCTTAAACTTGTATATATATAAAATCGCACAGATAAAAAAAATTATTAAAATTAAACTTTATTAAAAATAGAAAAACTAAATCTTTCAACAAAAAGATTTAGAGATAAAAATATCTTTAAGTTTGGAAAACACATTAATTAATCAGAAATGGAAATGATTATTTTAATTAGTCAAAGTGAACTAGCCTTTGGGCATTTAAATGTATAAGCAATGGTCAGATAGAAAAACAATAGAAACTAATAGCAAATGAGAGAAATCCATCGGGAAATCAGACTTCAATGGAAGGATCATCATCAACGATGACGTAATGTCCATTGGATCCTAAAGGTAATATAAAAGGAAAAGTTTGGAAATTATTAGGGAGTTATTATTAAGAGTGGTGGTGTGTATTAGTGCAGAGTTATGGGAGAAGGGATTGAAAAGACACACTCTTCAATCTCTTCAGTTTTGTTAAAAAAAAAGAATGACATTGTTTTCTACATTGAGGACCAGCCAAAGCAAAAGACCTCCGGATGAATAAATAAATCAGCCAACAGAATACCAATCTCTTTTGAACAGTGTGAGAATTCACGTTCAAATGGCAAGCAATGGATAAAAGGAACATTTTGAAATTGTAAGAACTTTTTGAGCTCTCAGCTTCAAATATATATAATTAATGAACATTTCTAAACAATAAGAACTTTACTTCTAAACTTGTTCTGTATTTTAAAAAAAATAGAAATAAATTCCTATCTGACCAAGCTAAATTATTTATTAAGTAGGTATAATTTTATTTGATATATTTCTTTTGTAAAATCATTTCCATTTATTTTTTTTTTGTTCTTTTAAGGTTTAATTATGATTTCTGTTTTTTGATAAATTAAACTATATAAATATTAAACTTAAGTCGGGCGTGAATGGCTATATAGATTTGTAAAGTTATATTAGGGGAGGGTAATCTTAGGTTATTTGTTTCGTAATTGAATTAGGTCAATGGATTGGATATATTGATGTAATTAATAGATGAAGTATGAGATTTGCTACGGGCAGAATTGCTATTATACACCGCACACACTCATTTTGCCTATGGGAGGAATTATAAGATGGAGACCACAGTTCCTTCCTATGGAGTTTTTTTTTATTGCTCTCATTGTCAGATAGATGTAATATTCTTATCTGACGAGAAGCAGTTTCTTCTCTTAACCTAATTGTGCTGCCATATTCATATTACATTGAACACATCGATATATCAGATGGATTGAAGTTTGGTTTGACTGCAAACCTTTGGCCTAAGGTTAAACAAGGATTGAATATTTTCTTTTCAAATGCAAATCTATGTAGTCTATTCATACTCAACACTCTAAATAAAGATGCATTAAATTTAAGTTGGGTATAGATGCTTGCATGGGTTCATTACCAGTTAATTATGTTTTTGGTTTTTATATTTGATCAAAATATACTAGCCATTTGGTAAATACTGATTCCTTATGGTGAGTATTTAAGATGTATTTATGTCAGATGTCTTTTAAGTTATTGGTGTCTTGTGGCATCTTATGATGAATGCCATTGGGTTTCTTATAAATTTCCCTCTGCATTTCCATCAATGACTTTATGTTTTGATTGTTTATGTTTACTTTGGAATGTTTTTGACTGTGTAATCTATGTAACTGATCTATACTCAACATTTATAAAACAAACTTTTATAAATCCATCTGTGTGAACTTAATTAAAATGTAAACTTATAATATTATAAAAATTAAAATGTAAATTTAAATTCTAAAATCAAATTAAAATCTAAAATAAACATACTAAAATAAAAATGTTAAATTTTATATATATATATATATATATATATATATATATATATATATATATATATATATATATATATATATATATATATATATATATATGCATAAATAAATGTTTGTATGTTAATTACTGGCAGTGGCTTATTTTATTCTTTTTTTAAAATATTCTTAGATAAGAATTTATTATAAATATAAATCTCTGCTGTTCCATTGAGCTAGTGACAATGGGCTAACGACTGGATATCAAAATTTTAAGGTTAAAAAACAATTTTTTTTTGTACTTACGTATCTGCCTACTATATAAATTTTTCTAGGCTCAAATGCCTAGATGGCACCCTGTAGTGCAGATTATGTTAAGCTCCTATTTCCGGATCGTTATAATATATATATATTGAAGAAACATATGTATAACTGTGTTGATGCTCTACCTATATACTCAGAGAGGTTTAAAATCCAACATAGATGGGACTATGGGGAAAATTAGGTGAAACATATGTTAAGTGAGGAATATACTGTTTAAGTATGAGTGATTATGATCTGTCCCAAACTGATGAATGCTGGTTCTGCATGAAATATGTATATTGGAAAACAGTTATCTATTTCACATGTGTGTGTTCATGGGTAATGGTTGTTTGAAATGGAGTGGACAATGAATATAGACTAAAAATCCTAAGTATAAATCCTTCTACTTAATATATATATATATATATATATATAATATTGATTACTATATTTTATGTATATATATATAAAATTAGATTCCAACCAGTAACGACCTAAACATTCACAGTAAAATATAGTAATCAATATTTCTCACTGCTGTCAAGGCAACCTTCACACCTTTTAATAGCAAGAATGGAAATCCATTCTTACTAATGGTCCATTGAATATATATGGACACTTAAAGATTGCAACTTGACTACAGAGTATGAAATATTGATACAATGAAGTTTAAATAAATCTTTTTAAACATGAAATAAACATGTCACTGTAAAGCAGACTAATAAATAATAAGCGAAATAGTGCCTAAAGCTAATGATGTAATTAGATTCCAACCAGTAACCACCTAAACATTCTCAGTAAAATATAGTAATCAATATAAGATATGATATGTTGGACTATTTCCATCATTTATGAGTGAATGTTGAATGTATCGAAAATTTTAAACTTTATTTAAACTTTCTAAATACATCAACTTCTTAGTAATAACACCCAAATAAACAATACAGGTTAGTAATTACACAACATTTCGAGTAGTATTATTCTCCACTCTTCTTCAGGTGTTGCTGGCCTATATGTACAGTGACAATATTCACTTAGAAGTTGAACTCACACCTTTAGATGCTTGAATATTGAATTTAAGGCAAACACTCTACCAACTGAGCTATTCTATCAAAGGCAACATATAGTAGAAATTAGATATATTTATATATGAGGGTTGGTTTAAATCCTCCTGAGTCCTACAATTTTTTTCCCCATTATTATTATTATTTTTTTTCCTAAGAGCAAGATTAATTAGAGGCTTCTATACATTGTGTATTGCCACACTGGGTTGACTTATATGATTATTTACCATTGTCATATGAGCAGCTTCCTTGAATTTTCTTCTATGCATTTTTTCCTCTTTATCCAATATCTTTGTAATTTCCCACTTAAGCATATGGTCATTAGTACATACATGTTCTTCTTATGGTAGACACATCAGTTTTTCTCTTTTAACCATTAGTTTGTGTGCTTTACCAAGTATCAAACATTGTGATCTATTAGAAATGTGGAATCGCTTCTACAAAACAAAGTTACAGATGATTTCTCAAGAATTTGTCAAGCAGTGAACAGATCATATTGTAAGTCACATGGGAGGATAAAAGAACTTCAGAAGAAGAAGCTTGTAAATCTACATGGGCAAGTCAAAAGTAATACTGGAACTAGTCTATCCTCATCATCAGTGAAAAATCTTAAATCTTAGTTTTAAACAACTTACTGATTGTGAATTATCAATTCTAGAAAAAGGTTTGAATTTCGCCATTACCACCATCTACTGTCCCACTATTGGATGTAATGGCCACCACTGATGAGGTGACCCAAAACTTGACTCTAGAAGAAGTGGCAGAGTTACACTGGAGAGTAAAAAGGACCCTTGAAAGACATCAAGTGCACAAGCAGAAGTCAAACATTTCATGTGATGAGAGGAAAGCTATTAAATCTCTCAAACAGGATACATCTATAATCATTCTTCCTGCTGACAAAGGTAACACTACAGTTGTAATGGATAAAATGAATTATGATAACAAAATACAAGGCCTTCTCACAGCAGGCCAATACAATAAAGTAGCAAAAAATCCAATTCCAAGTTCAGAGGTAAAACTACAAATGTTACTCCAAAAGCATCGCAGGTATTTCAGTGATTCAGAAAAAAAAAAAATTAACTTCGTACTTCAGAAAGATTCCTCACTTGTATGGACTGCCTAAAATCCATAAAGACAATGTTCCATTAAGAACTATTGTTATCTAGAAATTCATCATGTCACAAGTTGTCAAGATTTCTTCTTGAAGTTCTTAGACCATTGGCATATAGGACACAATCTTTCATCAAGGATTCTAAGCACTTTGTAGAATTAGTCAGAAACATGAAAATGGAAAGAACTGACATATTGGTAAGCTTTGATGTGGAAAGTCTGTTTACAAATGTACAAATGTGATGAGGCATTGTCTATTGTAAGGAAAAGATCAAGTGATGATAATAGTCTACAAACTAGAACAGCTCTACCTATTGATAGTATAATGGAATTATTAACATTCTGTGTAACAACAACATACTTTCAATATAACTCAGAATTCTCCCAACAAAATCAAGGAATGGCCGTGGGATCATCTCCATGTCCACCTAAAGTGTGGCTTCTATATGTTGATGATACATTTGTGGTATGGCCACATGGTGAGGTAAAATTACAGTTATTCTGGATGCACATTAACAATATATCTACTACAATTAAATTCATGATGGAATCAGAAGAACAAAAATGGGCATTCTTGGATGCTCTTATGACAAGACTCCCTCAGGGCAAAGTAAAAACAACAGTGTATAGGAAACCAACACAGACTGGCAAATACTTGGCATATGCATCCAATCATACAAGAATCACTAAACAAGGAATTGTACTATCACTTTGGAACAGAGCAAAAGAGATTTGTTCAGAAACCAGTGATTTGGAAAAAGAAAAGATTCACATAGAACAAATGCTTATGAAGAATGGTTATCCATCAGCAGTCATCAGAAAAACCTTCAATAGACAACACAAGGAGACACCAAAAGAGAAAACAGTTATTGGTATGGTAGTGTATCCATACATACCAGGAATGGCGGACAAGTTTAAAAAAATCTGCAGTCAATATAACATTAGAACTGCTTTCCAAAGTCATATCACACTTTGAGAAATGTTTACTTCTACTAAGCCTAAACTGGAATTGCTGAAGAACAAAAACTGCATCTATGAGATACCATGTGAATGTGGAAGGAAATACATTGATGAGACCTGTCGCCCTGTTCAACAGCGATTAAAGTAGCAAAAACTAATGGTTAAAAAAGAAAAACAGATGTGTCTACCATAACAGATCATGTATGGACTAATGACCATATGCTTAAGTGGGAAAGTGCAAAGATATTGGATAAAGAGGAAAAAATGCATAGAAGAAAATTCAAGGAAGTTGCTCATATGACAATGGTAAATAATCCTATAAGTCAACCCAGTGTGGCAATACACAATGTATGGAAGCCTCTAATTAATCTTGATCTTAGGAAAAAATAAAAATAATAATAATAATGGGGAAAAAATGGGAGGGCTCAGGAGGATTTGAACCAACCCTCATATATAAATATATCAAATTTTTACTATATGTTGCCTTTGACAGAATAGCTCAGTTGGTAGAGCATTTGCCTTAAATTCAATATTCAAAAATCTAAAGGTGTGAGTTCAACTTCTAAGCAAATATTGTCACTGTGCATATAGGCCAGCAACACCTGAAGAAGAGTTGAGAATAATACTGCTCGAAACATTGTGTAATTACTAACCTGTATTGTCTATTTGTGTGTTATTACTAACAAGTTGATGTATTTGGAAAGTTTAAATAAAGTTTAAAATTTTCGATACATTCAACATTCACTCATAAATGATGGAAATAGTCCAACATATCACATCTTATAATATACCATCATTACAAACCTTCAGACATATAATAGTACAAATTATGTAACTTGCTTTAAAGCTTGTATTAAAATATTCACTAGAGGGAGCTTACCAACAGCTGCAATCAAGCTTTAATTTATAAGTGCCAAAAGAGAAAAAAATTAAAATCTCTATTGGAAGGTCCTCATCCTCAGACCAATTGGTTATGAGCTTATGGCTCTCCTCACTGAGGAGCTAGATCTAAAATACCACCTTAAAAGTCAGCACTTATTTAATACATTACTATCAATTTGAAAAACTGGAATTTTTCAGACATGTAAATATCTTCAAATCCAGCCTTACAAACCAGATGGGTATATTGGTCTAAACTCAGTTAAGTTTACCATATATTAATAGCCTCAGAAATATAACCTCGCAAAAACCTTCAAGGGTACACTTATGATAATTCATAAAACAAGACACAAATTGTGTAACTTGCTTTTAAGCTTGTATTAAAATGTTCATTAGAGGGAGCTTATCAACAACTCCAATCAAGGTTTAATTTATAAGTGCCAAAAGAGAAAGAATTTTAGATCTCTACCGGAAGGTCCTTATCTTCAGACCAATTGGTTTAAAGCTTATGGCTCACCTCAGTGAGAAGCTAGGACTCCAGACACTAGATCTAAAATACCAACTCAAAAGTCAGCACTTATCTAATACATTACTATAAATTTGAAAACCTGAATTTTTCAGACATGTAAATATCTTCAAATCCAGCCTTACAAAACAGATAGCTATATGGGTCTAAACTCAGTTCAGTTTACCATATATTAGTAGCCTCAGCAATATAAAGTTGCAAAAGCCTTCAAGGGTACACTTATGATAATTCATAAAAAAAGACACAAATTGTGTAACTTGCTTTTAAGCTTGTATTAAAATGTTTACTAGATAGAACTTAACAATAGCTCCAATCAATATTTAATTTATAAGTGCCAAAGGCAAAATAATTCAAAATCTCTACCAGAAGGTCCTCATCTTCAGTCCAATTGGTTTCAAGCTTATGAATCACTTCAGTGAAAAGCTAGAACTCCAGAAACTAGATTTCTAATACCAACTCAAAAGTCAGCACTTGTCTAATATGTTGCTATCAATTTGAAAATCTGAATTTTTTAGACATGTAAATGCCTTCAAATCCAGCCTTACATACCAGATAGCTATATGTGTCTGAACTCAGTTCAGTTTCACCATACATTAATAGCCTCAGCAATATAAAATTGTAAAAGCCTTCAAGGGTACACTCATAATAATTAATAAAACAAGATATAGATTTTGAATTCTTTCTCTTTTGGCACTTATAAATTAAAGCTTGATTGGAGCTGTTGGTAAGCTCCCTCTAGTGAACATTTTAATACAAGCTTAAAAGCAAGTTTCACAATCTGTGTCTTGTAATATTAATTATTATAAGTGTACCCTTGAAGCTGTTGTGATGTTATATTTCTGAGGCTATTAATATATTGGTAAAATTGAACTGAGTTAGGACCCACATAGCTATCTGGTTTGTAAGGCTGGATTTGAAGACATTTATATGTCTGAAAAATTTAAGTTTTCAAATTGTGTGCTGACTTTTGAGTTTTTATTTTAGATCTAGTGTCTGGAATACTAGCTCCTCACTGAGATAAGCCACAAGCTTGAAACCAATTGGTCTGGGGATGAAAACCTTCTTATAGAGATTTTGAATTCTTTCTCTTTGGCCCTTATAAATTAAAACTTGATTGGAGCTAGTAATATATACATATATATACATATATATATATATATATATATATATATATATATATATATATATACATATATATATATATATATATATATATATATAAAATAGATAATGATGATGATGATGATATTGTAAGAGAATAAAGATAAGGGTATGAGCTTCTTTTAATGTCCCACAGAGTTGGGAGCCATCCTTATTCATATTATTGACCACCATTTGTAATAAAATAAAAAATATGACCCAAGGAATCATAATTTAATGATGCACATGATTTATAGCATTATTTGTAACAATATCATTATAATAATCTAAATTAAAATGAATATCAATCAATAAATAACAATGTAATACTTGTCAGTAAAATAATGATAATAATATTTGTTGTAACTTCATAGATTTAGACACTCTTTAGAATGGATAACAGACAAAATTATTTCAAGCTCTCCTAAAATATTAGTGTTATTTGCAATAGGTTAAAGGTAAAGCAATGAAACCAAATATCATTATGTTATAAATGTTCTATACACATTATATAAACAACTTATATATAAAATAAAAATAATGACAAAGAATTAGACAGATAAACTTTACTATTTTTTATGAATAAAAACACTGTTTATAATAAAACAAACTTATTCTAAAAATTAAATATTATTTATATTTAATTGAAATAATTCATGGATGAATGAGAAAATAATTTTAATATGCCCTACAAATCTAAAATATTAATGATAACTAAATAAAGAGCTAATCAATAATTGATTTTTAAATACATCTAAAAAAAAAGTACTGCTAACTCAGCCATGCTAACCAACTAATGTCAATATGCTCTTATTAATTAATTCAATTATAACAATATTAAATACTCAGTAATAATACAAAATCAATTAATCTAACCTATCTTTCCACTGTCATCAACTTCAAATACTATAAAGTAAAATCTTCTCATTAGATAATACTAAATTTTATAATATCCAGTGACATCAATATATAAAATAAATGGTAGATTCCTATTTGCTGCTTACTCAAAGATTATTAACAAATCATATCCAATTACTTATCAGTTTAACAAAGCTAGGTTGTTATAACTTTAGAATATAATTATCAAAACATAAGAAAGATTATTGATGTTTATTAAAATCAAATATTAATGTTAAAATTTAATATCTTATGGTTCACATCATCAAACTCTAAATTTAATTTAGACAAATTACAATAAGTTGTAACAGAAAAAATATATTACTATCATCAGCTCTATATCTGAATAAGTTTATGATCTTTATGACTGTATACTGACTCAATATAGTATTCACTTTAATCAATAATGGTTTAAAATAAAATACACACACATCTAATTGTAATTACCTTTCCTCATTTTCAAATCATCACATTTGTACTTTTATCAATCATCAGATCAATCCATATATAATTTCTATCTTTATATGACTTTTACTTGTTATTAAGAAAATAATTACAATAAGCTTCTATTTATTCACTATTTGAGAATGGCAAATCAATTAATTTATGGCTATATAAAAATTTATACCTGATCAAATAATAAGCATTAATTTCAATACAAAGAAAATGATATATAATTATACTCTCTTATCTGTTCTAAGTTTTGACTTCTGAACTATTTTTATTTGCTTCTAATGAATTATGTGGTATAGTCAATTTATGGATAGTATCTTATTCAAGTACTATTAATCAGTGAATTTGCATTGTAAACTTAAATGACAACAATCAGCTTTATTTGTTTTAAATTAACTCAAAATTTATTAATGAATGGATAAAAAGTAAATTATATATATATAAGACATATTTTGCAGGTTCATCTGTGTTAAAATATTTTAAATATTGATATACCGACATTTTGACTTGGCCACACAAGTCATCCACTGGGTGATAAAAGGTAAAAAGATGGTTGTAGAGGTGCTACAATCACTGATTTGGAAAAAAAATGTTAAAGTTCCACCAATAGCAAAAATGTTAAATTAAGATTGTTTTCTAAAAAAATCTTTCCAAATAGGAAGAAGTTTGCATGTATCATCTCACTTATTGACACAATCTGGTCTTTTAAGTATCTCAATGGATTCTCTAATTTTGCACTGGTATAGATTATCACATCTGATTATGACCAATATCAATATTTAAAATATTTTAACACAGATGAACCTGCAAAATGTCTTATATATATATGTAACCTGTGAAAGTCTTCATATAAATATAAAGTATATATAAGTAAACATTTAAGGGAAACATGAGATCCAAAAAATCTGTGAGATCATTGTGAGCATTGAGAGATCAGAGAGCTAACTCAGAAGAGCAACTACAATAATTAATCATCAATGAGCATTATAAATAAAAGTAAGTATGAATACTTGAGAGAAATAACCATCCATCATCATCATCATTGATGGGAATAAACAAATTAGTATAATAAATCAGAATAAAATCAACAGTCAATAAACAAATTAGTACAATAAATCAGAATAAAATCAACAGTCAACCTTGTGACTGGATTGAAAATGGGTCTTCTATAGACCAAGCTAACTATTGAGCCTTTTCCAGCTTGGGCAATTATTTAAACATAACTTGGATGCACCAGCTTAGTGCCCATCCATTAAAATACACAAGCAGAATATGTAAACAACAATTCTGGGATATTAAAACATACTGATCATCATCAATTCTCAGGCCACTTGTACTGGCCAACTATAAATTTAAATTTTTTAACAAGACTAAACTAAAATAAAATATAGTGCATGGGCTTTAAAGGGTATCCTCTTTTGCACCAACCAGGATGATGATTGATCATCTCTGGATGCCCAAAGCACTAAATACACACACCCAATTATATATTCATCCCATGCATGAATATAGCTCAGAGAACACAGCTCTATTACTGTATGTGACCAAGAGATGATGGAAACAATTTTAACAATTAAATACAAATTTATTAATAACAGAAAAAAATTAAAAAATTGAAATTAAGGTCTATGTGGCTTTACATATAAATTAAGTCTTATACAATAAAAAAATTATCACATTGGTGATTTACATAATTATTATTCAAAATTTAAATTGTTACATCAATTTACATAATTACTATTCAAAAAGTTACATTGATTTACATATATGTGCACACAGACATGCAATTTCTAATATAAAATTAATATATTTCAATTGACATAAAATAATTATTAAAAAAAAGATTATATTTTACATATGTGTGTGCACACGCTGACATTTACATCATATTTTAACAGCAATAATACTATATTTTCATTATTAAATTCTTTGGAAAATATGTATAAATTTCATACATATATGTATATGTATAAACAAAATATAGATATAATTTAAAATTAGTTTCAATTTATAAGTTCTCTTTTTTTTTTCTTAAAATGTATAGTCAATTTTTGACAGGTATTTGTTGATTAATTATCAACATTTTTAAATTAAATGATTGAATCATCAATTCTTTACTTTTTTTTTAATATAAATTTTTCAAAATAATGTCCAAGAGGATTATTACTCAAACACATCTCTTTTGCCTTTAAAACCAGATGGTCAATGAATTATTCTTGATTCTTAACTATAATTCAAGAAAAAATACTTTATATTCTTTTAAAATATATAGATTTTTAACTGACTTAAAAATAATATTGTTCTATATATGTCTGTTTTTATTTGACTTATTTTAAAATAACTCACCAGCTATATATACATTTATCTGTGCTTTTCTGCATATATCTGGTGCAGCATACTTATAACTTTCTTTATTCAGCTGGTGTTTCTCTTGGGCAAGCATATTTTTTTTGTCAATCCAGGCAATTGCCATCATCAAGTAAAAATATATAATTCAAGTATAATGTTGGTCTGTAGTTGGTCTCCTGTCTGTATAGAACTGTTCCAGGTAAGCAGCTAACTCTCCATGTTTAAGGCTATGAATTTCAGCACAAAGAAGTGGGCCATTTTCTCCATGTAAATTCAAACTCTTGCTAAGGAAAACAGTCTATTATCTTGCCATCAGATACATCAGTTTTTGGTAGGTATTCTGCAAATTCTATGGTCAGCTAAAACCAACCGCTGCATTTCATCAAGTTGCAGCAAAATATTGAAACCAATTTTCAGCTGACCGTTCTTACAAAAATTATTATCCAGATTTTTTAAAAGTTTAACTTATAAAACCATATTTTAAATCAGAGTTATTATTTATTATTTATTTATTTATTATTTCAATGAATGTAGAAAATATCTACTATAATTTTTGTCTGTGTTTATTTCTAGTTTTCCTTTCAACTTTATATATACATTTATGCACATATACTATATTAGTGTGTCTTATGTAACCCAACTGGTTACAATATATATATATATATATATATATATATATTTTTACATATATATATATATATATATATATATATATATATATGGGAAATAAACCATAAACATTTAAAATGCACACATATGATCCAATTAAGCCTAATGCAATAGGTTCTCAATTAAAATTGCTTTTAAATTAAATAGGTGATACATCAAATTTCACCTAACAAATGCTAAACCTAAAATATATATTTATGTAACACAAATGTGATGTAATACAGATATACCTTACAAAATATAAGAGAATCAACAACATTCTTAATCTTTATATAAATAAATATAGTTAATTGAAATAAAAATGTACTAAAAATGAATCTATCCATTCATTCACATTATTTCAAAAAAATAAAATAAAAATAAATACTCAAAATTAATTTATAATCAACAAATGAGATAAATATTTTAAAATAAAAATCATATTTATTAAGCTACATAATACAAATTTGAATATAGAAAAAAAAATCTCTTATATTTTAAGCATCTAAAATAAATGTCTACTTAACTTAAGTTGTATTACCATTTATATTGATAAACACTGTACAGTTATATATGCCAATAATAATAATAATAATAATAATAATAATAATAATAATAATAATAATAATAATAATAATAATAATAATAATAATAATAATAATAATAATAATAATAATAATAATAATAATAATAATAATAATAATAATAATAATAATAATAATAATAATAATAATAATAATAATAATAATAATAATAATAATAATAATAATAATAATAATAATAATAATAATAATAATAATAATAATAATAATAATAATAATAATAATAATAATAATAATAATAATAATAATAATAATAATAATAATAATAATAATTAGTTAATGACCTGATACTTCTAATGACTATTTTTTGAACCATGATCTGATAATATTTTGTTATTCCAGAAAAATAAAAAAGATCATGAAAAGCTATTAGATTTGAAGCACATTTTATTAGTTTCAATTTTTTTGAAATATCCCAAATTATTCTCTCATCTAGTAAATATTTGATTGATATGACATTATAGGTATACAGACCCTAATTTATATCCATAATAAATAATGTAATATAAATATCCTTTCCTTTAACATTTACCTGATTCATATAAATAGTATAAGTGAATACAGGTTAAATTTCATTCATGACAATGTGATGAAAATTAAGCCAATTTGTATCTTATGTATAAATAATTCATCAATCTCATAAAATTTTACTAGCAGGTTAACATAATATTTGTGTACATATTTAGCATTTATATCTCATCTTTGAAAAGTAAGTAAAATCCATTTTTAAAGCAAATAAATATTTTGATGGTTTTTTTAAAATGCTATGAATTATTTCCATTCTTCAAAAAATTGTCACCTCTCTCAAATTCCCAATAAATATGTCCAGTTAATAAATAAATACTGTTGCTTTCACCCCATTATTCTACCCAGTTGATAATTATTTATTTTTTAAGAATAAATAAAAAAATATTATGTGAAGGAACTTAGGTTTGCTTTTATTGAAGCTAAGATCCAAGAGAGTAAGTTTAAACTGTTTGGTCATATTTATACATTTTTTAATTGATGTCAGAGAAACTATAGCCCTGCTTGGTATTAATCCTTTGGTCAATTTCATCTAGTTTATCATAAATAAAAATCTTATTACACAATAATAATAACAAATAATAAATATTGTGTTGTTCTATTAGTCTGTCTAATCTGCTTGATGGCATTGATGTCATACAAATGCACATAAATATACCATTTAGTCAGCCGTGCTGCAGCCAAACCAAATAAAGACAACTTTTTGTCTGTTGTAACTAGTGGCCTGCTTTCTCTTCTGCAGTTTGTGTGAGTGCATATAATCCTATCTTTTACCAATATTAACACTTTTTTACTGTACCATTTTGGAGAGGGTGGACTTTATTGCAAACTGCATTCAAAAGTAATTATGGTACAACTTACTTAACGTACTATTAAAAACTGATAATTAAAAGCCCATTATCTGGCTTCTGAACACAACATGTGAAGTGTAAATAATTAGAAAAGGTTATGGAAAACTGCAATTTCACTGTTTTCCCCAAAACAATTTACAGTTCATGAAAACACATATGAGAATTAAAATGTCTGACTGTAAAATTGCTTGTTTAAAATTTTGGCAATTACTGACTACAGAACCAGCTGCTGTGGCATTTTCCCAAGATAACAAAATACTGCCATCTGTAAAAAATGTCTCTGTGGTTAAATCTATGATACTGAATCATGCAAATATCTTGCAGTGGATATGTTAGTCCTGTTCTTATAGTGGATGGTTCTCACTTCATAAGAATACCTGGTTCAATAGCTCCAGAATTACTTTTTGAAAGATTTAAGACTAATCTATTACTGGATCCAGAATGAACTGACTGTAGAATGTGCCCTCAGTGAGTTGGAATTGTTTAGAAATGCTGTGATTAAGTTGGCCATTGGCGTGCTTGAACTGTGACATGAGAGCCTAATGTGTCAGCCCTGCCATAAAATTGACAGGCCAGGTTTGATTATGGAGGTGGATGAGACATTTTTTAGCTGCCAGAAAAATCACCAAGGTAGGATGCTTCCACAAAAGTGTTTATTTTGTGAATTGTGCAGGGACACGAATGAATGCCTCATGATAGCAGTTCTCACTCACTCTGCACCTATACTTCTCAAGGCCATATGTCAAAATGTCAAGATTGAATCAAGCATCTATTCAGACTGAAAACATAAGACCTTGAGGCTCCAGGATTCAAACACCTGAGTATGAACAAGTGCTAAGATGCCCACACCCAGAACATAGAGCACCTTTGTGGTATGTTTACTTGGTGGAGCAAGAAGCAGTGTGGCACATCCAGGCAGTCCCTGGCACTGTGTCCACAAGAGAGAAGACCTGTTTCAGACAATATTATCAGAGATTATTATCAGTAAAACATCCAAGATAAGTGAAGTTTAAAATTTGTCCAGTTTTTTGTTTTTTTTTAAAAAATTGTTATTTAATTAATTTCTAAATTACGCTAATTCATTAATGAAATAAAGTAATTATGTTAATATGTCTGATTGATTATTTCACAAATAATGGAATGGGCATAGTAATGTTATATTAATGGGCATTTGTATAGCATCAATGCCATCAAGCAGATTATACAGACTAATTAATAGAACAGTACCATAAATATTTTATAATTTATTACACATATAATATACAACACTTATGACTTAAAACACCAATAGTATTCTTTCACTCTAACATAAACTAAACAATTTAGACTATATTTTTTCATACTATAATGGAAACATGTTTTATATATATTTTCCAATATGATATTATACAAATTGAATAACAAATATATTTGAAGTATTAAACACTTAGGTGTATTATTTGGAATCTAGTATTGTGAATGCAGTAGTAGAAATACACATAATAAAGGAAAAAATAATATTTTTTTCACAACTATAAACATTAATTATTTACACATTCATTTCTAAAATGAATAAAGTCAATTCAAAATTTTTATACACCATAATTAATAATAAACTTTTTTTTCAATATTATATGTTATCATGGCAACATATTCCAATGTTTCCAGATTAATATAGTTACTATTAAAATCAAACCAAAAATGATTTTACAATTGATGTTACACACTACATATTGAAATTTATTTCAAATTTCATTATGTACAATATATATGAAGTTAGAAGTATATTCCAAAAAGTATGTATGAAGTTAAAATTACATTATATGCTATGTATATCCTACTTGAGAAAAAGTGAACTGAGTGTTTCAAAAATGCATCCAGAGTGAGAAAGATTGGTCTGTCTTTCTGGCTAATGGATGTTTGTGATATGATTGAGATAAAATGAAAGCTTCACTCAGATAAGAATAAAGTTTGAAAAATATATTACAATGCAAAGAATAGTAACCAACACAAGGTATCAATATGGGATAAATTCATGTCTCTGATTTCAGGTTGATTGATGCTTGTAATATGATTGAATTAAGATAAAAGATATATTCAAATAAGAATAAAATTTATAAATTTATTACAATACAAAAAATTGTATACTTCTTCACAATATATTAAAATATGATACAATTCAGTCTTTGCCTTACATGAGAGTGGTGTATTGAAAGTTAAAAAAATTGTCAACATTGGGCAAGAAAACCCAGGTGGTGATATTTCTATAACACTACAGACATTATTTATTAATTAAGTGCAAATTAATGAATATAATTGAGCTAGAAATAATTTCTAATTTAATAAATGATTAAAAATAATCATTAATATAATTCTATAAAGTGATTTGTGAAAAAAATGTGATAGCAGAAAGTTTGACACTTGTAATCAAACTATAGTAAATTGCTATCTTTTAAATCCAAAACAAATGATGAAAATATATGTAGGAAATTGTGATCTGGGCCAGCTAATAAATGTTGGTTTAACATGAAATGTGATCCTTCAGGAATCGTATTCACATTTTTTAGTCATATGCTTCAGAAAATTGTTATAAAAAAGATGTTTGATATATATGTGTGTGTGTGTGTGTGTGTGTGAAATTAAAATTTATCCAAAAAGTATATATTAAGTTAAATTAAAATAAGACTTATTTTCTTAAAAAAAGATGAAATCGGTGTGTCAAAAATGCATCCATAGTAAGAGAATTTGGTCTGACTTCCAGGCTAAAGAGTGAGTTTAACTGAGCTAAAAATGTACCGCGATAAGAATACAAATTGAAAATATATAATTTGATCTTTATCAGTTTAATTAATTCTATGCTTAGTGTTACTCATCATTTTATTTAAGAATAATGCAGTATTAAAATCTTTAGAAACAACCCTTTTCAATTTTGAATATAATTTGGGAATATAAGACAACAAATCCAATCCTTATTAATTTTAATCTCTCTTCTACTTTAACTTTTTATTATAAAATAATTTTAAAGGAATATATAAAAACCCTTATTGTGACTTTGTTTATTAAATCTTTAATATAGCTCTCCATATTCTGTTTCCTATCTGTCTCAAATTTATGTAAATAAAATTTGCCGCATAAAAATAATAAAACGAAAAAAAAATTAAGTTCGGAAGCTTATATTTAAAAATAAGCAAAAAAAAAAAATTGTATTCAAATTAATTACAATTTCTGGAATTACATAAATCTAAATATATTATAAATTGCTTAAATTCATATTTAATCTTCCATTAAAAACCAGAATTTTTATTCAAATTTGTAACATATTTTTTATTATAAGTCTTGGATTATATATAAACATAATATCAACATATCTCCTGTATATAATATCTAATTTTCTGATCAATATCATCTGTACAATGCAGACTTCAACCATAATCACCAACAAATTGCAAACATCACCATTCATCAACAAACTCATTAGGCCATTTTATATTTATTTGATGCATGCAAATTATATGGATTGGTAAATTGTTAAACATTATTGAAAAGTTTTTATTGAATTTATTTTTGAAGAATTTGAATAGATATATCTGGATATTATAGTAAACTATTCAAATAATTTTTTTCAAATAAAGTAATAAATGATTTTTTTCAGATAAAATGATAGGATTAGTGGGCTTGGTGGATCAGTGTTGACTAATGGTTTTAAAAATTCTAGAGAATGATAACCATGATTTATTTTTGTCCATCATTGTCATAAGTGTAAAAATGAACCTGCATTCATACACATAATCACCTATTCAATTACTTTGAATTAAGTACTACAAATAATTAATTTAAGTTTCATGTATGCAGTATTGAAGACAATGGTGTTTTAATGACATTAAACTCAGAGATAATATTTCTAAGTAATAGTGTATATGATCATTTATATGAAATATAAAAACCAATATATTCTATATGATTATAACATATGGAATATTCATTAAAAATTTGTCCAGATTTTGTTCTTTTGTCCTCAAACAAGAATTAAATGGTTTACTTCCAATTAACATCATTTTTTTGCAAACATGAGTAATGTATGTATTTATATATAAACAATCTTCTTTAAGAAGCGTTCTTTCATATAATCTCAACTTAGCCATAATATTATAAAATGACAAGTAATTTTGAGCATAAAAAAAAAAACTATAGGATAAGTTTTAATACAGAAATCTTAATCTATTAAGTTCATTGTTCCATCAATGAATTCAATTGAATAGCAAAATAATTAAATGGATATATGTTCATGAGAATATGTGTTGTTCAATCATAAGAATTGACTTTATTTTCGGAATCTCTGATTTTACTGCTGTAATAAACAACATTGTCACACATAATGCTTAAGATATAAATTAGTGCAGTTTTGTAATTTATTCCAAATACTAGTTGTTATGAGGATATTTTGTGCATTTTTAATAATTGTATTATTGCATTAGATAATCTTCTATTCTGTTAACAAAAAATCATTTTTTCTTTGTGTATTTTTATTTATATGTTTATTTTTGATGAAATTATTATTTTTTTATTGCAACAGCTATCAGCTTTTTAAAAAGCTGAAAAAGTCTGACATATCATCTTGTTTTATTTACTCTTTTATGTAAGGGTTTATGCTTATTATTTTTTTCCAAGTATATAATTATCTATATAAAACTATTATTACTTTTTTGATCTTTGGTAGTATTACCTCTTGTAAGATTGCATGAATATATGCATCAGATCAAAATATACCAGATATATTAACTTGAGTTTTTGATTTTTATTATTTACATTATAACTGATTCATATCATAATTAATTATATATTAATTCACATTATAAATCTTATAAGCTGTTTCAATAAATTAATAGTATTCAGTCCCATAGACAATTCCAGAGAGTTGTCTCATCATTATTTTGCCCATGTTTCTACTCCATTCTCTTCATTGCCCATATCTTTAATTCCACAGATCTCTTCCCATCTCTTATATTATCCAACACTGTCAATCTTTTTCATAATTTCTTCTTGCTTCCACTCACCATTCTCTCCAAAACATTTTTCATTAAACTGTAATTTCTCGTAATATGTGTTCAATCCAGTTTCTTTTTCTTTTTCTAATTTTCTCAATCAAACTTTTTTTTTTATTTACTCTTTTCAAAACTTCATTTGTTATTTTATTTATTCAAAGTGACTTTTTTCTATTCATCTCCATATTCACATCTCAAAGACTTTCAGTATGATCTTAATTTTAATTACTCATTATCTGTGTTTCACAACCATGAAGTAGTACACTCCACACATAACATTTAATTAATATTTTTTTTAAAAAATTCTCTATTCAAAGTTCCCAAAATATTTTCTTTCTCTTAATAAATGCCTCCTTTGTCAATGCTATTCTTCTTTTAACTTCATCTTCACTTCTGTCATCCTCAGTCATCTAACTACTCAAATATCTAAATCTCTTTACATGTTGCCTATATTATCATGGATTTTAATTTACAGTCTTTTATTCCTCTCTATCCATAATCATTTTTCTCAACATTAATATTCATTTCATATTCTATACATTCTTCTTCAAATTTATTCAACATATTCTGAAGACTCTTTTTATTCTCAGCTATAAGAGCCATATATCTGCAAATCTTATACATTTTATTATTCTATCTCCAACATTTTCTCTTTCACAGTCTAGTAATTATCATATAAGCTGTTTAAATAAGATTCATATAAAAATAGTTAAACCAGCTTTAAATACGCCATTGCAAGCACCAGCTTTTCTAGCAATATCTCAGAGTTGTAGGGAAATACTGGTCTGGATATTTTCTTTGTTTTAGTTTCTAGCTAAAAATAGTCTGATACTATTTTCCAAAAATATTGAATGATTTCATGAAAGAAAAATTCTAAACTTGATTTGAACCTATAAAAATTGTGAGTTTCACCTCGTTTGGATTTAAGCTTACAAAAAAGCGTGTGGGGATGCTAACATATTTATTAATGATAAACAGAGCAAAACTCTCCATACAGTATTGCCACCTGTGCTAAACAGAGTAATCAATGGATGCCAGAAAGCTTGTGCATAAAATCCCTATCTAATGCCTACTCATCCAATATCCCCAGATTAGTTTCTGACTTGTGGCCTTCGTCAGTGAGGAGCTTTGGATCTGAGAGCACTGCATCTAGATCTTAGGATCTAATGCAACCGTCTAGCAACCACCTTTCATCTCTACTTAACTACAAAACTATGAGAATGAAATTGAAAACACAAAAAATATTTTCAATCTAAGCTCAATAGCTTATATAGTCATATGGGTCTGAACTCAGTTCAGCACCCATACATTTTGGTGTCTTTGGCTCTTTTACAACCATAGCCACCACTATCCTATTCATCAGGATTGGTGTTAATCCATTAAGCATCACAAGATCACATATCCTATACTAGCACATTAATTGTTGATAAACAGAGCAAAACTCTCCATACAGTATTGCCAACTGTGCTAAACAGAATAATCAATGGATGCCAGAAGGCTTGTGCATAAAATCCCTATCTAATGCCTACTCATCCAATATCTCCAGACTAGTTTCTGGCTTGTGGCCTTTGTCAGTGAGGAGCTTTGGATCTGAGAGCACTGCATCTAGATCTTAGGATCTAATGCAACCCTCTAGCAACCACCTTTTATCTCTACTTAACTACAAAACTATGAGAATGAAATTGAAAACCCAAAAAAATATTTTCATGTGATCTTGTGATGCTTAATATTTATTAATGTAAATATTTATATATAATATACAAAATTATTCGATTTTGTTCAAACATTATCAAAAGAGTAAATTGTTAGTTTGTGATTTTTTTAATTATAAATTTTATAATTAGAATTTTTAAGTTTACAATAGTTTTCTTTATAGTAAGATATATCGTAATTAAAATGCAAATTACTTTTTGATTTTAACAAACAGTTTTTTACTTGTAATATAATTTATTTAAAATTCATTCGTTTAATAAATGAAGAAAACTAATATATCGGCAAACAAGAATTGATTAAAATTGTTATTACTATTTAAATTAAAAAAACGCTCTAACTATAAAAAGATCAATAAGCTAAAAACCAGTTATTATTTTTATTTAAAATAAAAAAATACTAATTTAACAAGATTAATATAATAAAAAAAAGACTAATTTAACAAGATCAATATATTCTTGTACTTACATATAGATAGATATACAAATAAATACATAGATAGGTAAACAGATAGATAAGTAGATGGTACAAGAAAACTACTAATGAATTATAAAGTCAAGGTTTGTTTAATTGGAATAAAAATATTTTCAAACGATTTTCTTAGAAAACAACAACAGCAACCAAAAATTACCAATAGGCTTGTTGGTAACTTTCAGTACTGCCTACTTAATGTGGCTAATATCAAATGATATCATACGTTGAAATATTTAATTTAATTAAAATTTCAATTTGATTTTATTGAATGCTATTGGAACTAGTTGTCAGCATGGTCTAAATTGTAAATAAACACTTTTTTATTTTTTATTACATTTTGCTTGCTAAGTATCTTAAAATTATTAGAACTAAATATGTGACCTGTGTTGTTTTCATGATTTAGAAAACCTGAATTAGAATTGGGATAAGCTTTTGAGCTGATGTAGATGTGCTGTTTTATTGTTGTGTTTAAATTTACTCTGGTTTCACTATAATGTACACAGAATGGCAACTGGGATATCTGGACTTCAAGCAATATCACACATTAGTTTTTTGCATAAGATTAATTTTATATTTTGAACTATTAATGAATATATTTAAATTAATTAGAGACAGAAAATAGATATTAAAATCATTATTGCAAATAGTGTGATATAATATGTGTTTCATTCAAATATAGCATAGATATCCATCCTTTATCATTATTATTGTAAGGATGACTATTACATCAAATCTTGTGGCTGAAGTGTTATAAGTATTTTCTTAATTTTATATTAGTTGTGGTTGACTTGTGGAAACTAATATTCATACATAATCTGTTTTTTCTAATAAGAATACTTTTAATCTAAAAACTTTATATACCATTGGCATCCTAGATTTATAATGAATACTAACATTAAAGACTAACATTAATTAGCTTAAAAATCATTTTTATTGGAGTGTATGTGACCATATCTAGTGATTTCTTATTCCAGAAATGACACTATAATATTTTAAAATCTAGCTTATTATTTAGCAAGCATCAAGCATTACATATTTTAGTTGCATCCAATGGCAACAAATAAATCTATCATCCACATCACATCAACTATATATTGTTGGTTAACAAGAGATGACATCATAAAATAAGTGAAACATAATTAAAGAGAAAAATTTAAAAAATATTGAACTGGATATTCAAAAGTTCCATTGCGAAATTTAAAATGGCTTTATTTTTTTTTTTTAAGTTTTTTAAAAAAAGATATTGTTTTCTATTTTATTATTTAATGTAGTAAGACTATGTGATATAAAAACATACTCACTTAATTTAAAAAAAAAGATCTGTGATTTTTATTTGCAATAGATTTTAGTTTTAAAATCTATTTTCTTTTGGCATTTTTAAAAAATCTTCTGTAAAATTATTCTAATTAAAAGTTTTTTTTAATCCTTTTGGAAAAAGCAGTTTAATTTGGGAATGCTTTAATTACATTCCTGTTTCTTTTGTTTTCATTTATAATCTACTGAAAATTTATTTTTAAAAGCTGAGACTTGTTTTTATATTTAATTTTTTTTATATTAATTATGAATAAGATAAAAAGCCCTGGTCATAATTTTTAATTAAGATTAAGTTTGAAATAGGGATTTGCACTGCTCAAAAAATGTTAATTAAAAATGACATAGAAGATAACAGCTCACATAAATAGCCCTGGTTTCAGACTGAGATTATTCTCTGATAAATTTTCTGATGCTACCTGCTATAAGTACATTGTTTTGCTGACTAATTTTAACTGCTAAATCTTGTTATTCTGCTGGTGATAATTATTTCGATTGCTGAGCTACCTTGCCTGATATTTTGCTGATATCATAGTATGGACTACTTTTTGCTAATTAGCAATCATTCACATAGAATGCAAAATATATACACTATGAGAAATCTTCTCCAGATGCAGTGCTAAATCTTTCCAAGACAAACTCAAGAACTTCAGACCATCCACCAAAATCATGTCATAAAATCCTGATCTAGAATTGACTCCCAGATTGCCTCCATCTCCTGAAATATTAATGGAAGTCAAAATCTATGTGAAAATGTTAAAGAGAACTAAACTGTGTGCCATGCTAAATAAGACTTCATCCAGTCTTAACATTGTACCTCAAGGTAAGAGATTTCATATTCTTACCAGGGTTAAATCTATTATCAAGTTCTCAGCTTAGTCTTAAAAAGGAATCTATCTTTGTAATTTCTTCTATATATTCAATTTAAATATTTTTAGCATTTATTATATATTGTATTTATAGCATGCTAGAATCTTAGTTTTATGATTTCATGTTGTTTTACATTTATTTATCTGAGAATATTGTACCCCTTATACCAATAACCACTATACTATCCATAATTCTAAATAACACATATAACTACTTTATTTATTTTATACTAATTCATTGAATCCAATAATCCAAAATTTTATAAACCATAATAACCATCAACTATATCACAAAATCCCCATCACTCCATCACAAAACGAACACACAATATTACCTTCAAATAATCGTATCTTATCTTTACTCACGATCAATTACTTATTATATGAGGCCTATATCCCACAGAATAAATTAATCAAACTTAATTAATCTAAGAGAACATAACAAACATACATAAATAAAATAAATCCCAACACCAAAAATATCAAATATTATTCATATACAAACAAATTTACCTAACATTCTATTAATAAATTTATGTAAATTCAACAATTAATAACAAAAATATATAAATAAATTTTTATTTAATCTTTTATTAACAATTAATCATATATATCCAATAATTAAATATAATTTCAAATTTCAATATTTTAAAGAATTTAATTTACAAATTATTTTTAGATCTCAATCTTATTAATCAAATAATTTTATTTTATTAATTTTTAATATTCTTATAAATATTTTATTTATAAAATAAAATTTAAAGATATACTGTATAGAAAATTAATATGACATTTCTTCTTTAAAATCTCAATTTCAACTAAAATTCTTAAATTTCTTTAAACCTATTCAATCATACCCAATATGCGAATTTTATTCACAACCATCTTTTAATTTCAATATTAAAATAACAATAATAGTCTAATTCAACATAATCTAAAATTTTATCTCTTCCTTCTGCCCACACCTTGAATTTTCTCACCCAACACTCCCATCACTACCCTTCATCTTATAATTCACATTAACAATTCATATTTCTATTTCACCACTTTAATTTCCTCAATTTGCCATTATTTTCGATTGTTTCCTGGGACAACGAGTGTCAAGTAATTTCCGTTTCTAAATTTAGTTTATTGCCACTTTTTCATTTCTCATTTTCATTTACTATTACCCCTATTTAAAAAATTTAGACTGAATTTCAGACATATGCAATAATTATTCTTTTCCCCTTTTCAAGATCAAAGATTAAAATAAACAACATCCCTCTCTTATTAAAAACAAAAAACACAACAGTATTATCAACAAACCCAAAAAAAAAAACTTTTTTTTCAATAACTGGACTAAAGTTCCGTTTAAACAGTTAAGTTGTGCTTCCTATAAAACCCGCAAACACCCAATTGCAAGTTTATATTTGATATGCTTTGTATTATTTTTTTTATATTACTAACCCTTGCTAAATGCTTTGGCAGATCTTTGTAATTTTATTTTAACTCATATGTCCTTTGTCATTATAATTAGTTTAGTTAAATCAGGTTTGTATTTTTTTTGCAAATCATAAATCTTTTGGCTGGATGTTTATTGACTGCTTTATTCTGTTTTTCCTATATCAGGGATTTTGTTTTTTTTTATGTAAGATTACATAAGATTGTAATCCTTTTTTGTTGGCCTTTATGGGTCTTGTATTCAAATTCAATCATGAATTGCCTTAAAAGTGGTATATCACAAACAATTCTGCAGACATATGATATCCTCACCTCCATTAGTTCTGTCTTGGACTAAGGAATTCCTTGCAAGACCACCTTATTTTCAGAAATCTTTGAATGGGAAAATTAAAATTGTTTTTTTATATAATAGCAGGAAGAAATTATAATTCCCTCTTTTTAAATTATAGGTGAGAAAATGAACTTATCTGCCAGGGTATTTAATTTTGAAAAACTGTATACTCTCTGATAAATAGACCATAAAAATTTAGAGCAAACTTTATACTTTCATTTGCTTAAGATTTTTTTTTTTAAAATTTAATAAATTATAAAGTATTTAAAATTAGTTTGGCTGACATTTGTCTCTGTTGTCTTTTCTCAATTGTCTGAACAATCTTAAGATTTTTTTTCCCAGGGTCTAGCTAGTGTCAATTATCATCATCATTAACTTCTGATCACTGTAAATTAAATTTTCCAGGTACACAGTGATTTGGTGGTGCCCTCAGTGATCAGAAGACATACAGGAGATAACCAGTACAATGTATATATCCCTTATTATTTATTACATCTTTGAAATTGTTCAACATTTTAAATAAAGAAGTGAGAAATGCAATTAAATCTATTAAGAAGACAAAAACTTCAGGAAATGGTGATATATAATTATTGGTATATTAAAAGAAGTAAATGTCTAAATTATAAATGTGTCAGATGATTGGAAGAATGCAGTAATATTTATATTGAAAAAAAGAGATTAAAAGTTATTAGGATTAACCGACCCATAAATCTTCCATCAATTCTGTACAAAATCTTTACTAAGATAATTACACATCTACCAAAGACATTCAATACTAACCAACAATAAGAACAATGTAGTTTTAAAAGTAATTTTAACACAGAGGATCATATCCAATTATCGTCAAAAGTTTTAGAAAAAACAATGAATCTGAGTTGCCATTATGCTTTGTATTATAAAATGGCATTTGCTTTAAGCATTTTTAGGATGATTAAAACATTGTATCATCAAAGCATTGTAATGTTCATATTTGTACATTCACACAACAAAATCTAGAGTTCTGGCAAATTATACCAAAGCTGATCCAGAAGAGGGGTTGAGACCTTGAATCTGGCCACACTTCAACTCCTTCACCAGTGCTTTATAATTTAGTAATCAATAGAGGACAAATATGAGATTATACTTGGTCTCAATTTAATTTGCAAGCTGGCAATGGAATAAGATCTAACATGAGACTCAGGAATGACTGATAAACTATTAATAATAATATCAAAACACACTTATGGCTAAATAAATGAATATATATATATATATATATATATATATATATATATATATATATATATATATATATATATATATATATATATATATATATATATATATATATAAAAACCTACCCTCCCAACACCACTAATATACATTACATGAGCAAAATGCCCAGGTGCCAGTTCTATTAATGAATAGAACAATATAACAAGATATATGATACAAAATTATTATTGAGACTCTTCACTTAAGTCTATGTTCAGCTCAGCTCAGTGGAAGGCTATAGGAAGTTCAAAAGATATATGATTATAAGTAAATGAAAGAAGAAATATTACAAAACATTAAATATAATGTAAATCCTTTTTATTAATTAACTGCATGATAAAGAATCACAATGTTTATTTGTACAATCTATTAACACATCCTTTTTAACTTAATTTCTTCCCTCATCCAAGTATAACATATATCAGCTTACTATAATTATATTACTAAACAATTCTATGACTTAGCATATCATAATCTAAACATCTACTTTAATGCCAATCAAGAAATAAACAATAAGATCTCAGGGAATTTAACAAACACAGTTGAATTAAATGAAATACATTGGCCCATAAGTTATAATTCTAAAGTATGATAAAAATGTAATGAAACAAATTGACTAAAATATTTTACTGTGTTTCAATAATAAGATAATGACAGAAATAGGGTCTTCTAATCTCATATCATCATCTAACAAATATATCGACTTGGCAACCTTTCTAATACATTTATCCAGTGGCAAATGTTCCTTATAATGTTGGGATTAAGAAAACAGTATTGTCAGACACCAGTAAATTTGATATCATAACTATAAAATAATATATCTACTCTATAATAGATTTATGAAATGTGGAGATGTGGAAATTGATACACGAATGTACACAAGAATAACTTAAAACACAGTTTTTAATAAATAAACAAATCATTTATTACACTGAAAAAATTTAGTTTAACATGATATTTTTTTTTTTTACAATAGGACTACTTGTCTTACAGATTTCAAATTATCCAATGAACTTTGAGCATCAGTTTTGGGATTATCCCATCATATAACATTATTTATACTTTTTTGAAATCAGAAATTAATAACAAAACTTAAATCTTCGAACTTGGCCTACTTGTTATGTTTAAGTGTTTCACTTAGACATATTATTAACTACATAATATATTACATTGTTGGCACAATAAATATTTATGAGAGGATTTCTATTAATTAATAAAATAAATCAAGATAAGATATTAGTCATCAACAAAGTAACTTTTTCTAACTAATGAAACAATCATTTTTGATTACAAATACATTTTCATGCACAACAATGAAATCATATTTATTCTGATGGTTTGATGATTTATAATTCTGTACTAAATGAATATAATGTGTTTTAAAACATTTATTTCCCAATTTAATTTCAACAACTTTATACCTTTATATTCAAGATATTGTTCATATTACGCATGTGTGTTTGTGCGTGTCAAGCAACCATAATAGAAAACAATCTTTTCTTTTAAACTATCCATTCATCAAGAAAATATTTAATAATTATTTCATTTTGGACAATGTCATAAACCACCAAAAAAATAAGACACCAATATTATATCAAAAATTATTTTAACTATTTATCTGGCCACATATTAAATACCACAGAGCTATATATTCATGATTATACAGACTACACATTCCAAGGGAAATTCACATGAGGAGCAAATAAACTCTTCACTTAATACTTCTACAATAATTCATCTAATTCTAAAATATACTGTTGGTGGGGACTTTTGCTCATCACCAAGACTCTAAGAAAAACATCACTTAACTTCAAACTATCATTTCATAATACATGTATAATATAAACTAGGCTCTATTCATGGAAATTATTAAAATATACTAAATAAGAAAAATCTTTTATCCCTACAAATATTAGAACACATCAGATTGTTTTCCATTCACAAAGCTCTTCTACATGTCTAACATTATATTTACACACTGGGAGATAAACACACACAGATAACATACTAATCCATTCAATTCTATAGAATACGACACATCTGAAATTTATACATAAAATATTCACAAACGGAACTTTATTAAACAGATGTCATAATTGTGAAAAACAGACACACACGTGGATAAGAATATACACACACAAAAAAATTAATTCTAAATTACATACTATGCAGATAATATGGTAATTAATTCAGAATAAACTTTAAGTTACTTTTAGAATTTAATAGTTATAATTATTACGAACAAACTTTCTTTATCATATCTAGCAAACTATTTCAGTTATACGTTCGTTGATTTTAAAGCCAAAAATCTCATTTTGAAATAATAAAATCTATAAAATAATTGTAAACCTCTCTCTAATGATATGATAAAATATATATATATTTCTTTTCTCTACCTTTGTAAAAGGAAAATAAGACATATTTTTATAAAATCAATTTTTACCAACGTATCCACTGCTCATGAATACGCATTCTGAGATCATCTAGGAGATCATAATAACCCAAATTATAAATAAAACATAATAATAAGTATGCCTATCTATCTATAATATACATTCATAATGACAAGCAATAAAAAAAAATAAAGAAACAAAAGTTATTTGTTCTGTGACTTAAAGTAAAAAAAGTTCACTTGCAAAACTTTAATCCGGGTTTATGAAACGATATGGAGATGGATTCCAAACTGAATTTGAACATAAAATGAATTTCTGTAGGATAATCAAATATATATATATATATATATATATATATATATATATTTGATTATATATATATATATATTTCTGTAGGATAATCAAAAAATATATATATAATCACAACTTAAATATGATCCAGCACTTCCAATGTTCATAGCATAACTATTTGAGCTACTAAATCACACATAAGTAATCAATTTCTCTTTTTATTATGATGGAAATATAAGACATTTTTAGCTACAGTTGAACAGGAATTATTTCATTTACTCCGTAGTTTTAAATTAAGTACGCTATTATTCTTAATAGTTTTCTTAAATAGCATTTGACACTTTATAATCTAATATATGCATAGTTTATTTTTGAATATTTCCAATTAAAATATCATGATTCATTAGTAATTCCACAATTAATACTTCATTATTATAATGCATTTTTATCGAAGAAAACAGAAATTGCACCGCAGTTCCGTCCTTCCATCCGACTTAAGTAAATATTTAATGAGGAGTTTCCTTTGGTTATTTGAAATAATTCACATTTTTATTTCTTTCATTAAATACATATTATTTTTAGAAATACCAGATAAATAAATACTGTCACTTTTTTTTATAACTAATTTAAGCATGGCATGATATATCAAAATACACATATCCTTAATTTACATTTAACTTTCATAAAACCAGAATGCAGAAGATGGTGAACAATCAAAATAAATTCTGAAAAACAGTCCTGCATACGTTTCCAAGATATATTAGAATACATACGTGGATTAATTATATAACAATAATGTTCATGCATTCTATCTTCTTTCTTAATTATAGATAAATAAAGTAATGCCATCTTAACACCAATGATATACATTTTTAAATATTAATAATTATGAGGTGGTTAATTCAAATGTTTAAATTAAGTAGGGTAATGAAAAACTAATGTACCTTCTTAAAATTTATTCTTGCATTCCAATTAAAGACACTTCCGTAATGAATTTCCTAAGATTTTTTAGAAGTTTATTCCAAAGCTTTTTAAATCAATTTGACTTCAGCAACTGGCTACAATTACAATTATAATGAGCACTGGCTGCAATTATCACAATAATGAGCAATTTTTACTGGAAGCTATCTGTTGTATAGATATTTATTTTCTCCTAGCAAAAGGTCATTTCTCTTCCCAAGGTTAACTCCCACCTTTTTGCACTCAAGCTAATTACATATTCAAAAAAAATATTTTCATAAAAAAAAAAAAAATCATTCTGATTTTTTACAAGTAAATCAAAACAAAAAATAAATAATATTAATAGAAAAAAATAACTTTTACAATCTGGAAAGAAATGAATATTAATTAACTGTTAAACAAAATGATGAATAATTTATTTAATTTATAAAATAATTCACCTATCCAAATATCGATTAATCATTGAAAAGAAATATATTTGTTAAATTATTAAAGATAATTTCCGTACCTTAAATGTCTTCATGTTAAATGTACTATCGTTTAATGTTATTAGAAGATGAAAATGAAGTGAAAATGATGCAGAGTCATACATGCATGCACATACATTGTAATATAAATATTAAACTATATTGACTAAATATAATTGAGGTGACTATTAATGGTGATAAAGGGACAGATATCAATGAATAAGGGATTAGGAAAACATTCAAATCAATACTAAACACTAGCATAAAATAACTTTGCATTTTCCTGCCAAAATATACCAATTCCTATAATAACAACCCCTCTCTCTTACATTAAATACTTTATTAACCACAATAATAATAATGAATACTTATAAAGTGGTCAATCAACTGCATAAGCAGTCCATGTCTAAGCTTTAAACAATTTCCAGCAAAAAAAATTTATAATTCTAAGGCAATTTCATTTTTGTAATACAATATAACTATTCAATGCAGATACAAAGTAACTCAATTCCTTGTGCCCATTCAGATGGTCACAATATATATATATATATATATATATATATATATATATATATATATATATATATTATATATTCTCAAACATATGCTCACTTAACAAGTTCCAAATCCTAACAAAGTACCTCGAATCCGATCATGCTCGAGATACACAGGTCTGGAACAATCTAATTCTAACCTATTTCCTATTCTTCGAATCTCTGACCCAATGAACAACAATTCTGATACACAGTAAAATTATTTTAAATCCGTGCCCATAAGCAAGCGTGGAGCATAAGATCAGACTGATGATGATGATCGAGGTGGAGTAGCAGAATTACATTTATTATACTTATTTATTAATGCTAAGCTCTTAGCCAACGAAAATAGTTCTAAATATTAACTATAAACTAATAATTCAAAACAAACCAGGATTTACATTAATATATATATTTAATAAATGTAGAAAACGCATATATATGTTACAAAATTGTTTCACGCTTGGAGGGATCTTATACATTTTGAAAACTTGGGATTTGTTTTATAAAATCCCCATTACATCAAATTGAATAAATACCATTTTATAGAATGTGTTATAAGTTGTGCGGGGTTAATATGTCAATTTACAAGTGTTTACAAATAAAATGTTGTGGATGTACAAACAATCTACAAGATCGGAACAGATTCGGATTACAGAAAGATACACGATAATTTAACATTAATCATTTTGACAAATAAATATAAATGTACGGTCTCAATCATTTATTTACAATCTTAAAATCATCACATATGTTTGATAGGCATTGTTTGGACATGGCGTCTCTAGACTAAGTAGACATAAGGAACAAACAATGCGCAATATTTACGAGAATGAATTATACAAATTGATTTACGTCTCTGGGAATCGATAAAGCTTTTTAAAGAAAAGCAGTTTTTAGATCAACATACTGAACGTATTTTATGAAATGAATCTTTATCTTTAACACATCATTGCGACTTTACTAAGATTAGACAAATGATCAAGTTAATGAGCAAAGTAACGGTACTAGCATACAATAACGAAAATAAGGCCTCATGGCGATTGTGGATATTTCATCATTTAAAAGAATACTTTGAAATGAACTTAGATTGGATATGTCCGCACCTTCTGGCGGAGCGATATCAAAGTAGAGGCTGAGAATGAGACCCCAGATCATTATGTACTGCAATCTGCAGCACATAATCCTCTTAAACTTTACATTCAACAGAGAGTAGCGTCTCTGGTTAGGAACGATTTTGAAAAGAAGGACGGTCGTGTAGGGAAAGACGTCCCCAATAATAAAACGATCCAGAAATGGAAAGATAAAATATCAGAAAAGAAAATATATGCCAGCAGCGTTTATATAATTTTATAATATCATTTACAGTTTGAAAATGGTCTAACCTCTCGCGCAATAATCTGTTTCCAATTCTGAGTCACTTATCTAATCATAATGAATAATAACGCTTCTATTTACAATATTATTAAACTAACCACATTTATATTTAAAGAATCGATTCCCAAATACGTATTAACTGGTGGAATTTGCCCTTCAGGCACCAGCAAAAAGGAATGGATTAATTGTAAGAAAGTTCACAATCTTTTAAAATAGAAAATTAAAGCAAAATTCATCCACAGTAAAAGTTTTTAATTTACTTTAAGAGTAGCGAATTTAAAATGAAACCAAACTCGTGAGCAATTTCTATTTAATATAGACAAAACTCTATTGATAAGTTTTAAATAAAGCCCACCCTTTTCCCAATAAAACAATTATTTCCCCCCTTACTCACGAATTTGGATTTTGGCACATTAAAGAAAATAAATTATATCTATACATTAAACAAAGCATATGAAATCTTAATGGAATCACACACATTTCGATATATAATTTAATTAAGCGTGAACGGTAAGTTAAAATACATGATATTAATAAAAGATTACTGAGAGAGAGTTTAAAAGCAAAATTAACAGAAGCTTATAAAACAATATATAAATTAAGACATGACAGTTGAACTATAGATTACAAAAGTATTGACTTATAAAGGCAGTTCTATGTTAAAAGGTTACCTAAGAAAAAAAACAGCATGGCGGCGTCATTAGCAATCAGCAGTCGAAAGCAATCATGTTGTATGGTCGGCCAGATGGAACATGGCACTTGTAGGCAGACAGTTCATTGAGAGAAGAAGAAAAAGGTGCTAGATTCCACTACTCAAAATTCATCACACAGAACTTGCATTGGCTTCTTAAAAGTAATTAACTCAACTGACTAAACTCCTCTGAACTTAACTACGAACTGAAGGTAAACTGAACTGACTTCCTTTGTTCTGTGGTCCCTTTTATAACATTTTAATACTGCCCAGAATGCAATCTCATCTACCAACCTTATCTCTGTAATCCCTTTCAAAAAAAGCAACATTTAATTAGCAAAATATTTTCAGTTGATAAGGCCTGAAATACCATTTTTAACTGTTTTGAAAGATTTGAAAACAACTGATAAACAATTTGTTTTTTTGATTGTAATTAAGATTTATAAATTTTAATTATAGACAACGATTTGACCAAAGATAATTTCAGTATTTCAAGCCTTCCCCATTTTTTTCTTTGTTGTTACATTAAATGCACACGATATAAAAATAATTACAAATGTATTTTCCAGCAATAAAATTATTGCTTTAGTCAAAATATATATCGCATCCTCAAACACTGTTTCATTTTTACTAAACAAAGATTAATTTCACTAATCTTTAGAATGATTTGGCATACAGTGTGTGAGTGAATAGCATATATTTATAGCAGGGTCTAAATTGCGGACCCCTAGGAGGTTAGTGTAGATGGTGACACATGAAGCATCGATGATGATTAGACATCGATTGGTTCAATATATATATATATATTAACATGCTAATGCTAAATTTGGAGTGGCTTGAAGTAGTTTACAAGAGATCCATGAATGACTTATAATTTAAAATATCTTTATTAATTAAATTAAGCAAATTAATTAATATATAACAAAACAGAAGTGCATTGGGGTAATCTTACACATGCATGTGTTATAACAATGATGAGCTAATTTAGTTACAGGAATTTCATTTTTTAGATTGCACTTTTAATAATTTAATATTAAAGTTTATTACAATTTAGTATCTGCAATTAATATTCATGCCTAGGTATGCTATGCTATCTAATCTAGGTTTGCTATAGCAGCTAAATCTTACTAAAATATAACATATTCTTACTAATAATACATAATGAGCAATATATATTCTTCCTATGCAGATTACTTAAGTAAACAAGATTAGACATTCAGATCAATGCTGAACTGCATAACAATAATAAGGTGGGATGAATTGGTGATTATAGTGGAGCTTCTGATACTATGACACTAAATTATTAAATAAAAATTGCAGTACAAATGTAAAATTAATCATGGGATTCAGAACCAAGTACTTGGTTCCCTTGGACTGGATGACTGTGAACCATAGTTTGGGAGATTGGAGCAGCTTTACAAATGGTTTCCAGACCCTCATGTTCCAGTTTTAAGGAGGTTGTCTGAACAAATGAGGTGGCACTTCACCATAAGTCCATTTACAAAGAAAGCATAATAAGGCATATTTCATGTATAGTGCTTTGTAAGAACACATTCATAATGCTTACTAAAGAAAATTATTAAAATTAAAATTAATGCACAAAATACTATAGTTTCATTCTGTGAAACTACTTTACTCCAGTTCACTAATTAGCATACTTAAAACATGCTAAGAGGGATTTCATTAAAGCAATATAGTTTAAGAATGCATAATCTGGATAGTAATCATCTCTCTAAAGTTACTAAATTACTGATCTCTTTTGAATTATAGCATATCATAAAATATCAATAAAATAAAACAAAATAGAATAAAATAGAATAAGCATGACCACAGATTAGAAAATACAGATAATAACGAACTGCAGTTATTATGTTTAAGAGAATTATTTAAAATTATAATTATTCATTTAAGGTAGGCAAGATTGTTACAGTTATTAAATTCAATTTAAAGTTACATTAAGAATTTATATTACAGTTTATTGAGGAATTATTTATAAGTTATAATTTATGAATGTTCAATGTAGATAGCTATCTTAGGAAACTTTAAGAGTAATTTAATTAAAGATTTATATTTAGAGACCTCCATGGAGAAGAAATATTACCAATCTTCTTCTAGATGAGTCATCTGGAATTCTATTTGGCACTGGAATTCTTTAATATGTTGTCTTCTGATGTCTTCTTGGAAACTGGCCGACTGGTTTCTTCCATTCTGTGTCAATGATGATGACATGCAGTGGGAAAAATGTTACTCCTCTTCCAAAGGAAGATGGCAAAGCTGAACTTTCTTAGGTGATCATCTTCATTTTTAAAATGGGCATAGCTCCCAGCAGAAACTGCTTCAAATATAATAAAGAGGGGATTTTGAGTGTTGAATTTGGAGGGTTCTCACCAACCTATTAACTTGTTTACAGTTTTAAAATTTAATCCTTAATTTTAGCATTTTATTAACTTTTAAAATTAGTATTAACATTTTAGAAAAGTCAAAAGCAAATTTTAAGTGAATAACAAAATAGTGCAGCCTGAGTGATTTTGCTTTGTCCCAAATTATATTTTAGACATAATTTCAAAATCTGTTCTCAATCTCCACACAACTTTAACCAGGTGTGTGTGACATGATATATTTCAATAATTATTCAACCCTTTAAAACTAATTCTGTTAACATAAACATCCTGTTATATATGTATTTTAGTCATCTTGGGAATTAAAATTATATGTGAGTTTTAAATGAAATAAAAGTAAATTTGTATATTAAATTTATAACAAATTAAAGATATGAAATAATGTAATTGCGTTGTAATGCTTATTAAATCTACCGTGTTGCAGCTTTATTCGCATATATATGTAGGTGTGCTCATACATATATAACAATGTTTATACAACTTACATTTAATTTATTATATAAATTATAATTAGATAGACATATTATGTACAGTTACATGTATACATATAGGTTAACATACACAAATATACTTAATATACTTGATAGGTATAAATATATGTAAAACATGTGCATTTGATTAAGTTTGAACTCAGAATAAATACTACTATGGATCATAGTAGGTGAAATGGGTTGTATGTCAATAAATACTGTCTCAATATTAAATCAGAATATTGTCATATTCAGAATAATATTTTGCAAATTAGATTATATGATAATATTAAGAAGATTAAATTGAGAAGGATATGGTCTAAGGTTATTCCATTTCTCCAAAACATTTTGTAGTAATTTTACAAGAAGTATTTTGTGAATTAAAATGAAAATCTAAGGGAGTAAAACTAAATGGATATTATATAAATCATGTAGATTTTGAAAATGTTATGATTAGTTTTGCGAATAATGCTTCAGAATTTTAGGAAATGTTCCTATAGTTATCAGATGAAAGTAAGACAGTAGGATTCAAAGCAAATGCTAAACATATTAAACCTAATATTTATTGCATTTTCTCAATAGAAGAAAATAAAGATTTATAATTATGATTAAAAGTTAACTACTATAAATATCTTGATCAAAATTAATTCAATGGAAATATAAGGTATGAAGTTAATCATAGAATTAAATGATTTTTTAAAGTAGAAATAACTTAGAATTAAAAAAAAAACATATGTGTTTGAAAAGAAAAAAATTATTGATGTGATTTATTAATTTAGATTTATGGATTTAAGGTGAAGACATTTAATTTAAGAGCAATATAAAGTCTTTAGGTCACTTAACTAAAGTAAAGAGAAATTTATGTTTGAAGTAACAAAAAGATATCAAAAGCAAAATATATGGATGAGAAAACAAATAGTTATCACTGACATCATTAAAAAATTAAAAGATTGAAATGATTCTAATCTGGACATATTGGTAGTAGATATAATAATAATAATAATAATAATAATAATAATAATAATAATAATAATAATAATAATAATAATAATAATAATAATAATAATAATAATAATAATAATAATAATAATAATAATAAAGAGTAAGCTTGTGGTTTAAAACCTGTAGAGGTCCCTACTATCACATTTTTATATGCATGTGCTTGAGGCTACAGCCTTAATGAATATTACTTACGTAATCAATGTGCGTTTAAATAAATTTATAATTACAATAATAATAATAAAAAAAACAGTTGAAATTATAAATAGATTCCTAAAATATTTTTAAAAGACCTAGAAAGGACATCACATATAAAATATATGCATGAAATAACGAAGTTTCAGGCACAATGTACAGAAGAGAGATTATGAATCAAAGAATTTGGATTAAATATTGAAAGAATTTCTGCAATAGAGCTATAATCGTTGAAAATTGAAATGATAGTGAAAATATTATGAAACTAACCATTACAAAATCCACTACAGAGTGAACTTTTGCCATTCATTGCTAAATAAAGATTTGCGAAAAAAATATTGTTCATAAATTTGTCATCTTAATGGTGGTGGAATTTATTTTCAGATTTCACTTCTTGTTCTTCTCTCTAACTAGATACCTATTTACCAACAATATTAATTTATACTATCTATGAGCACGTGACTAGTAAATAAAGTCTACTACATTTGAATGAAACTTACAAAAAGTCTTTAAAACATAAGCTCAGATTCAAATCACAAATATTAATCATTGTAGATAAATGAACTAATTGATAATATAATGCCCATTTCGTACGTTTGTACATTATTGTATAATAAATGATATTTTTATATTGATTTTTTTAAAACTTGCATTAACAATAAACTGATTAAAATTCTTAATGTTGTTTTCACATACATATATAATGCAACTAGTTACATCAGTGTCCTTTTCTAAGTAATATAATTAAACTTAATTTTTTATATATAAAAACGTATTTCATTTTAGTAATCTCTCAGAAAAATCCATTTTCTTTAATATAAAATGTATTAAACAGAAATAGAAAAAAAAAGTTAAAAAAACCTGTTTAAATCGCACTGTAGTTTTATTTGACATATATCAAACTTATTTTGTGAAATCTTGATAAAACAAGATAAGACAGTGACTCAAGGGAATTAGTCATTTGGCATGTGTAGTACAGAGGGTTTAAATTAGTTTCAAATTAGTGATAAAAAAAAAAGTCGAAAAAAATGTTTCATAAAATTTTTTTTGTTCAATAAATAAATCAATACTTTTAATTTTGCCTTTAGACTTTTTTTTACTTCTTTGATAAAGTGATAACTAGACAAAGTATCAAAATTTTATTAATATAATTTTTTTTTAAAAAAAAAAGCTAATCAGTAATAGTATCAATAACATTAAAAAAAAACATATTTAACAAAAGGATATCTATTTTTTATTAGATAATTATCTAAATACTTTAGTTATCTCGATTTTTATTGACTAAAATTATCTTTATATATATACACACACACACATTACTTTTTAATTCACAAGTGCCAAGCATTTTGTTATTTACAACTTTGACATCATTTCCTTTAGATATATACATTAATGACTAAATAAGTCATAAATTATCATATTATCCCTAACCAGATATAAATTTTAAATTTAGTGAATTCTTAATATAGCTGTTTTTATTTAAATGTAAATAAATATACAGTATAATTCATCTCACATTTTCCATGTGTAAAATTTTATATATATCTTGATAATCTGCCATTGTTAATACTAATATGAAATGACTAAACATAGTTTATATAATAGAATTAATTGAGCCGAGTATACTTCCGATGCTTGTTGTTATTCTATTGAAATATATATATATATTGTAAAAGTATGAAATATAAAATAAACAGAATATTATGCCAACTTACTGGTGCTATGTCTACAAAAATGATGACAATTGTGAATGCAGATTATGAAGCAGATGCAGACATTAATGCGACGAGGAGGCAAGAGGGATACATTATTGCATCCAGACTGCATTTAAATCTAATTTTATTTTAATACATTTACAATGTCTGAATTCAAATCTATTCAAAAAGGAAAATAATTAAAAGTATATGAATACAAATAAGAGAAGTTTAATATAATAAATAATCATTTCATAATAGTATATATTTAGATAAGTTTATTATAATTTAAATAAACATTCTATAATAGTATATATCCATCGTCTGTGTTTAATATGAGTATATGTATACTGCATAAGTAAGTGCAGTGTGTATATACTTTGATACTATCTGCAGTATTTCAGGGAGTTAAAACTCAGCTGAAATTGCATAAATAATAATATATATGCACGTATGAAATAATTATATTAACAAGAATAACTATTTCTTTCCGTAACAATTTGAAGATAACTACAAGCAGAGTGAGTCTAAATTTCTTCTCTCGCTATTATCATTTACAGTTCGTTAATTATTTGCACTTAGTTACCATCATCATTAGTACATTAATATGCCTTCATATAATCCATTTAGGCTTATTTTCTGCTTACACTTTACTCCTATTTTTTATATTTTCATCGGGAGAAAATAACAAACAACAACAAGATAAAACATTCTTTTTTTACTTCACTCGATTCATCAACGCTTCTACGTTTGCCACCCCCTCTAGTTATTATTTCTAGAGTTAATCAGTCCATTTAGCGCACCTCCCCTCACTCTAGAATATAGTCTTTTAGTTTGATTGTGTGCAGAGCTAGTATTTAATGTCTCTGGTTCAACAAGAAGATTATTTTCCTGTGGAATTTGTGGTAGCATTTCCCTGTCCTCTTTTGTTAAAGATTCCCATTAGCTTTCAATAAATCTTTTGTTATCGTCTAATAGTGTAACTACTGACCTTCTCCTTATATAGTTTATATGTCTTCATATAGAAGGACCATTTTCCAATCTTATATTATAAATAACCCAGGACACTGGATTTATAATAATTCTGGGTGTCCACTTCTTCTTTATAATGTCTCGCACCCAAACTAGTTCATCCCTTTTAAACTTTGTGAAATGTTTATAAGTGTCTGGGTAGATCTCTGGACCTTTTCCAGTCCTTTCCTCCTGAGACATAATCTTTGATATATGTGTACTGGGCTGAGACCAAGAACTAAATGTCTTATTTGGCAAGTTGGCCACACTTTGACAATTATGACATTGATTTACCATTCTTTCAATCTCTTGGTAAATATGCGGCCACCACACATATGATAAAAATAGGGCCTTCATCCTTACTATCCCAGGGTGTCCAGAATGAAGTAATTTTAATACCTGTGAGCATCCCTCCATAGGTATGAATACTCTATCTGCTCTAGTGATGCAATCATTACAGATTGACAGATACTGATGAGCATTCCAGATAGCTGTATGTAGAATTTTTGGGTGGTGGTTAGGCCATCCTTTTTTGATCCATGTTTTCAGCTGGTGACAGCCAGGATCTCTAAGTGTCCATTCTGCTATCTTGGTACTATTCAAGGTATCATTCAATTGTTTTACTGTTTTGATAATCTGAATGGATATGCCCAATGGCCAGAACCAATTTTGGCCTAGTAAGGGTTTGATGTTCCTCTTGACTATACACAAAGGTAGAGTTTTGTTTTTGTTATTTAACTTTACTGGAACAAAAACCTTCCCACAGATTGGTATGTTATTACCATTCACATCTGTGGCAATTACATTTGTTTCATCTGAATTAAATTTTGACTTGTGTGTGGAATTTATTTTTTTCCAGTCCATTAGAGACATGATGGATAGTCCTGCTCCACTGTCTATCTCCATTGTGACTTTAGTTTCCACAATTATTAAATCTAGTATAATCTGTTCACTTATCTTAGTTTTTACTCTTTTAATTTCTGATGTTTTGTTCATGCTTCCGGTTAATTTTACATGCGTCCATTGTTGATTGTTATTCTTTCTGCAAATTCTTGTCATGTGGCCTTTTATGCCACAAATACGGCACTTTAGGTATTTGAATTTGCAAACTCTTTTTATGTGTCCCTTTATGCCACAACAAAAACAAGTAAAATCCTCTCTTGGAGTTCGTGATGATGTTTCCACTGTTTCCATTTTACATACGCTTACAGCAATATTTGCCTCCTTATTTACAGCTTGGAATTCCATCGCATTTGTTACCACCATCTCATGAGCAATATATTTAGTAATTGCAGTGTTTTAATCTATGTCTATTTCACTGAGCAATAATTTTCTCAAATTATGGTCGATCATGCCATAGAGAAATTGATCTAAGAGCATGTCGTCAAGATCAGAAAATAAACAATCTCGTGCCAAGGTTCGCAATGCAATATTATACTTGGAGTAGGTTTCATGTGAGTGCTGTTTTCACATTCTAAACCATAGGTGTGCGACTCTTTTGGTAACTGCAGGCTGAAAATATGCAGTAAGTTTTTCCACTAATACTGTATACGATAACTGTTCTGGGGTTTTATTGTCCGCTAATTGTTTAGGAATTTGCAAAACATCTGTTCCAGTGAAAAATAATAATATCGAGACTTTAGTTTCGTCGTCTTTGATTTTATTCAGCCTCATGTATTGTTCCAATTGTTCTACGTATAGAGTCCATCCAGCTGGATTTTCGATCTCAAATTCTCTGATATTTTGTGCAGGAAAACCCATGCTTGTATGAGCTATTCAAAATTGCTTTTTATCTTCTCTTTTGTTTACAAAATGACGACCATAATCCTGTCTGACTGCACCATCTGCAGTGTTTTCAGGGAGTTAAAACTCAGCTGAAATTGCATAAATAATAATATATATATACGTATGAAATAATTATATTAACAAGAATAACTATTTCTTTCCGTAACAATTTGAAGATAACTACAAGCAGAGTGAGTCTAAATTTCTTCTCTCGCTATTATCATTTACAGTTCTTTAATTATTTGCACTTAGTTACCATCATCATTAGTACATTAATACACCTTCATATAATAATCTATTTAGGCTTATTTTCTGCTTACACTTTACTCCAATTTTTTATATTTTCATCAGGAGAAAATAACAAACAACAAGATAAAACGTTCTTTTTTTACTTCACTCGATTCATCAACGCTTCTATGTTTGCCACCCCCTCTAGTTATTATTTCTAGAGTTAATCAGTCCATTTAGCACACTATCATGAAAATTATTAGTTGGGTAACTATCTAGATTGGATATTCCACAAGGAATATATTGTACTTCCTATTCTTACTATTTACAATAGAGCAATACCTCAAAATTATAATATATTTATATGAGGAATTATCCAAAAATAATCAGAATTTTGTAATTTATTTATTTTTAGGTGTTACAAATTAAATCTCTTTCAAAGTATTGTCCATTTAATACAATACAATGGTCCAAACATATAGTCTGGAAACTTTTGCAAAAAGATGCCTTTTAATGCCTCTGTCATGTTTTTTTACCAATTTTAAATCTGCAAATAAAATAGAGACATTTTTCTATTCAAGAGAATAAAAAAACAGACAGACAAAGATTGAGTGAATATGACTGATGGATAAACTGGTTCATACTAAATTTAATCAAAAATTTAAAAAGGCTTTATATGCTAGCACATTGTAATGGTGAAGATTGCATTTCTTACTTTGCCATAAAATGGAGACATTTACATTTTACTCATGCAAAAGTTTCAAAACTTGTAGATTTTAAGCACCTGTTCATTATAAATGATTTCTGAGTGACTAATGTAATTTGAATCCCCCCCCCTCAAAAATAGCATTTTCTTGAACCATGATTTTTGGGATATGATGAATTTGACACTTTTATTAAACCACTCATAAACTTATATTTTTCCTATAGAAACTTGCTTATTAGTTGCTTCAAGTATTACAAATGTTTTTTGTGCTATTTGTCCTAAAAGAAAACCAAATTTCACATTCTGCTAACTTTTCAGCATTACAAAAATCAACAAATATGTGAAATGTACATTACTAAAAAATGTGATGCATAGAATTATGATTTCACATGACAATGACATTTCGCAAATTGTTTCTGTAGAGTCCTCATTAAAGGTATCTAAAAATAGAAGCATGTACTGCAAAAAGCACAGCTACCAAAACATTATCAGACTTATTTTAAAGTACCCCTCATATGTGGCTAATTAATTTGTTTTTCTTATATATAATCAAAAATATCATATAATCTTAACTAAAATAAATATGAAATTAAAGTTTAATATATTAAAGAAATGTGTATTTTTTTTTTTTTTTTTACAAAAATCAAGATTAAATTTAATAAATAATAATAATATGATAAAACCTTCAGAATTCTTTTTTCTAATTAAATTAAATTAAGCTGTATTATATTATATCCTTAACTGCATTTTCATTTACACCAAATAGATGTTTCTTTCTTGAAAAAAATTAAAAATAACAAAATGCTAAAGAACAAGTATGTGTACAAAACAAGATATGATGTCTAAAATAGCATGTATATGTGATGAATAAATCTAGTAAAATCAGATTGTCTTACATTTGCTTAAGTTTAAATTTGGCCTCATATATAACTTATCTTTATTTTAATAATAAAAGAGTAATGTAAGTATATTTGAAAAGTTGGGTATGAATTAACAAACTATCACCAGTTTACAAGATATGATATTCACATCTATATAAGAAAATAAATAAATATACAAATAAGTACACAAACAAATAAACCTCAGGGCATATGAGAGCAATGGTGGAATATCCTGAAGAAGTCTCATTCCCATTCTATAGCTTAAAATATTAAATGCTATATTTATTAATCACTATCTATCTTCAACAATAATTTATGTAGAAATATTCCACCCTATCTACTCTTCCTATTTTATTTCACATACAGTAAATATCTAATAAATAAAGTAAAACTTATGAATTAAAAGAATGCACTGTCCTAAAATAAAAATAAAAATATTACTTTAAAAAAGTGAGAGACAATAAAAATAATAATGGCTAAAATATAAACATAAATTAAAAACCTATCAGACTTCTTGAGTGGTACTTTCATACATACTGTTTAAATAAATAAACAAATTTTAATTTTGTAATTTAAAAAAATCTATAAGAGAAATTAATATACCTTTGGTTTGGCTTTATGTCTTTGACTTCATTTCAACACTTTGAAAGCTAACAATAATCTTTTATCTTTTTTTTAAAAAAAACAATAACGAAAAAATATTATGCATATAAATAAACATTTATATATAAAACATCTTGATATTCTCTCATTATTAATAATAATAGAAAATACTAAAACAGGATTTATATATATTGAATGAAAATAATTAAATAAGTATACTTTTGATGCTCAGAATAACAATGAATGTGACTCACACACATTGAAAGTATACTCAAATATATCTGGTTAACTTAATTTCATTCAATATATTTAAACTCTGTTTTGGTATTATATATCTTTCCATCTTTTGATATTTGATTTTTAACAATGATATTTAAATCATTAAGCATCACATGATCACCATCTCTTATACTAGCACATAATTGTTTATAAACAAGGCAAAATTATCTATACAGTAGTGCCACCCTGTGCCAACCAGAGTAATCAACAGATGCCAGAAGGCTTGTGCATAAAATCCCTATCTAATGTCTACTCATCCAATACCCCCAGACTAGTTTCTGGCTTGTGGCCTTCATCAGTGAGTAGCTAGTGCTCTCAGATGCAAAGCTCCTCACCGATGAAGGCCACAAACCAGAAACTAGTCTGAGGATATTGGATGAGTAGACATTAGATAGGGATTTTATGCACAAGCCTTCTGGCATCTGTTGATTACTCTGGTTGGTACAGGGTGGCACTACTGTATGGAGAATTTTGCCTTGTTTAAAAACAATGATATTTATGATCTCCTTTCAATTTCTTTATTATGGAAGTACATTTGGCATGCAGATAATACAGATAATTGGCATTATATGAGTTTTTTTAAAAATATTGTCCAAGTGTATTTTAAATAGTTTAATACAACATTAATAAGAGAAACAGGTAATTTATTCATGGCAAGTAATCATTTTCAAAGAGTTAATATTGTTATTAGTTAGAGCTATATTTACTAAGTTTTAAAATCAAAAGATTGGTTGTAATTGATTGCGATTCTATTTACCTGTCATAAATAAACTGTTATTGATATATATGAAACATAATGATTATATTTCCTACTATTAAAATTTCACAAAAATTTTCTTCACCAATGTTTATGAAAACAATTTTTATTAGCTATGCTACTTTATCATAAATATGTAATTGTAATCAAGTATTTTCTTTGGTTTAAAATAAATATTCTACTAATATGTTGCGTAAATAAATGTAAATATATGAGTAAATTATTGAAAATTGCATTATTTTCTGAGGTATTAAAGCCAAATGTGCACCCAGAATTGTCTTGCAGCCAAATAATATCCCAATCAGTAGTGTTCTTAGTTTCTTCACATTACGACATGACCAATCAGATATTGTCAGATTTTGTTTTAAGTAAAAATTTGCAAGTGTCTGTATAATACTGTTATATTCAAAAAATTTTAAAACTAACTATTTTAATTAACAATTTCTACATGCACACATGTATTCATGGCAACCACTGACTCCAGTATATTGAATCATAAATTGAACAAAAAAAAATCTGACACTAAATGTCTATTATATATTATTATGATTTATTGAAAAATCTATGTGTAAAAAAGGTATTAAAAAATAAATTGAAACTGAAACTAATAGACTTGAGTATTGATTAAAAAGTTTTAGTACTGATTTTAACAAAAAATACTCCTTTGTAGTGAAAATAATAAAAAAAAATTAATTGACTATTATAGAGAGAATTTATATAATACAAAGCTCTGTGGATTTAACACAGTGGTACAGTGGCATACTCAAAAATTAAATATTTCTGCATTGAAGCTCAATCTGTTACATTTAGTTCATTTATGTTTATATGATTGGTCTTTTTAAAAATGAACATTTTCAAATAAAATCAAATTGTAATCATGTTTTGTTTTTATTTAAAATAAATATTTTATAAATATATTGATAAATATGCTTAAATAAATATATATAAATAACTGAAAATTACAATGGTTTTTTTTTTTTCAAAGTATTAAAATAAAAAAGCATGCTCAGAAAAGTCTGAGACCAAATAAATCACTAATTAATAATACTAACAGTTTCTTTGTATTATGATACAATCAATTAGGATATTGTTGCCTTTCTTTGAATTTGGAAATTTGTACACGATTTGTATAATACTGGCATCTACTAACTTTTATTTAAGAATAATAATTATAGTTCCAATTTGTACTGACAAAAATGCATATGGCAATCTAATGTCATAGATAATAATAAAATGGTGAAAAAATGCTAAAATGCTATGATAATGCTCCAAAATGCCTCAAAAATAATGACAAAGTCATGACTGGCTGAAAACAGGTTAAAGTACCACTAGATTTACATTTCAAAATTAAAATTATATTTAACATTGTTCTATTTGATAGAGCTTAATTAATTTCTAGGGTTGCTGATTGACAGAAATATGTGTCCAGCAAGAGATTGATTTTTTTTCATCAAACAATGCAAATTAAACATTGTACATTTTTTATGAAGATTATAAGTGAATTTAGCATTAACGTTATATATATATGTGTGTGTGTGTGTGTGATACTTAATTATATATATAATTAAGAGGAGAAAATAGGTTTCCCCTCTGGCTATGTATAATCAGTATTCTAAACATTAATCAAAGGATCAAGGATAGAATTAATGCACTTATTCTTAGAGCATTTGATATGCATGTTATTATGAAAACACACACAATTCTCTGATGTTTATGTAAACAAACACGCTTTGACGGTGTTTTTGGTAAAACGCCATCTGTTGATAATATATATATACTTACCAGTAATTATGCATACTTACCATCAAGCATGGTAAGTTTAATAAATAATGATTATATCTGATCATTTTTTTAATATTTACCAATAATCATGAATAATTTTCATTTTTATTTTTGTTAAGTATGATAAATAATTTCTATTTGAAATTATCTTTTTTACATTTGAATTACCAAAAACATAATTAGTGAAAATATAAGTTCAAGTGTATATTAGATTATGTTTTCAAAACTACCGACTTTTTTATTTGTAACAGTGAAAGACAGATAAAAAAAATAAAACATATTGCTAATATTATTTTATTAATAAAAATCAATTCAGACTGGTATCAAAATTTTGTACTATGAATATAAAACTAAATCAAAAATTTTTAGAAAAATTATTATTTGCTTTGTTTATTGATCAGATATAATCATTATCGTATACCAAAACAAAATGAAAATTGTTTATAATTTATGATAAGTATGATAATCTAATCAAATATAACCACTATTTATCAAACTTACTACACTGGTTGATAATAATGCATAATTATCAGTAAGTATACATATTTTCCAATTTATCATAATTACTGTAACATATTTAAGCACACCTCTGTAAACATTGATAAAAATTTAAAATAAAATTAATAAATTATCCAGCTAAAATATAGCATTTAAAATTATTTGATTAATAATTAAGTATACAAAAATGGAAATAGTTTCCCTTTTAATAATTGGATTATTAAAGGACAAATTCTAAAAAAAATGATTCAATCTCCACTCTTGTATAATGGATAACTAATATAATAATTATTAAATGCCATATTCCAGCTGGATTGTATATTTTTGTCATTCTGAATTTTTATCAGTATTGACAGAGGTGAGTTTATATACATCAAAAGTATGAAGAATAAGTGGATTCATTCTATTTCAATCACTTGTTCAACCTTTAATGTATATTTATACATAACTGAGAGATAATGGTTTTATACTTTTAATTACATATATATTGTGCTATGTTTGTTTCATGAATTTGACTTTAACATATCTCATCTCAAACAAATATGTAAAAATAGCAAGAGAAAAGACAAATGTCTTTAAAATTTTTAATTCTGCTAAATCTTTATTATCAGTTAATATTGATCACTATATATACTTTTGAATTCATAACCAAAATATACTTATTTGCTTTTTGCCTTAATCTGCAAGCATATAATTCTTGTACAATCTTAATAAAAATTAGACTTTTTAAATACTTTTATTGAAATGGAAAAATCAGTTTGTTTGTCTACTTTTCACTTGCTAAAGGGTAGTATAAAGATCATTTTTAATTTTTAAAATTGCTATTTAATAAATTCAAATTAAATATAATTTGTTGAAACTTTGTACATTTGGTTGAAATGTCTATGAAAGTGATAGAAAAATATTATATTTTTTAAATAGGTGATTTAGTTTTTTACATATATACATAAAGAGTATACATATTAACTTACTGCAGAAATATCTAGTAATATCTATATATACTATATATGTGAAAGTGATTTAAAATAAAATTATATGTATTATGTAAAGTTCATTTACAATATAATATTTGTAAGCATAGAATATTTCAAAATTTAATCACTTATATATACACATATTATTATGTACACATACTAAATTTAATATATACAAAAGACACACATTTAAGCTTAAAGCAGAAATATCTATATATATTTACCACAAGTAACCAGTCAATTTAAACTCTGATACAGTTTTACATTTTCATTTACTGTGCCAATGCTAAAAACTTAAAAATAGTAGAGATAAAATATTTTCTATAATAAATGTTTTTATTGACCATGCACTAAAAAAAAGAATAATTGTTTCTTCAACCACAGGGTGAAGGGCAGAAATTGTAATCCATATTTTTTATAACAAGGGATTGTCAATTAATTTCTGGATCCCCCATGTTTTTATTTCAAGTTAAATATAAAAACCTCTATTGTGGTTAAAGAAACAATTATTTAATTTGATGCATGATCAATAAAAGCATTAATATAATTTTATAATCTGTTTTATTTTATAAATGGTATTAGAAATTATTTTGAGGCTAAATATTGTTTCATTTTTGCTATCTCAGCTTTAGACTTCTCATTATAAATTGCTTTTGTGTGCATACATTTCTATTACAAACTGGTTTTATGCATAATAATTATAAATGAGATGGTTCAAAACTATATTATAATGAAATATGTTGCATAAATAAAGAATGAGTTGAAAATACTTGAGATGGTATGATGACCAGGATTGAACATTCTAGTTCAACAGAAATGTATCTTGTGGTTATTTGACAGTTTCTGCAGTCTTTATTCATTTACTACTGGTAATATGTATTAAATTGAAATTTCAAACATATAATATTTTACATGTGCAAAAAAAAAGAATGCAGTGTTAAAAAAATATCATTTTTAGAAAAGTAGCTTATAAAAATAAGTTGATCTTTATTTGAGTTTAACAACCATATCTCTCTATATCTTGACTTATAATTTCATTACAATTTATAGCCTAATAAATAACTAATAAAATTATTAAACCTAAACAAACAGCATTGTGATTAAAATTTTTATTAGTCATTCATTAGACTAGAGATTATTCATTTTAGGAATAATATTTTTGTAATGAAATTTTCACTACACCATTCTCATGCAAGATCGGGACTGGTTTTTATCCACATCAAACGCCTTTCTTGAGATTGGTATAATGAAAATTACACTTCAGGAATATTATGCATTAAATAGATAACTAGTCTAATAATTGACTAATGAAAATATTAGTATACTTTCCTCTAGTGGTTTGTGTCAAAACTGTAAGGACAGTAAGTTTAATACGTATTCTGTAGCACTTTTTTATGTACATATACTGAACAATGATGAAGATATCTGTAAGAGAATATGATCTGGGTCAACTGATGAGTGCTGAGTTAACACAAAGTGTGCATATTATGATTCATACTTTTTCACATGTCTTTGATCATATGTTTATAATTACATCCTTCCACAAAGTGTTAAAAGTGGATAGAAACCAGTCCCTATTTTTTATGAGAGATGTGTAGTGAAACTTAAACTACAGAAATATTATTCATTAACTATTGTCATCAAGGTTGTGCAAGAGTTGTATATGCATAAAGTAAAATTCACAGATATTAAAAATATTTTGTGAATTATATTAAAAATATAATAACTGCTTTAGCAATATAAATTTTGAATATTATCACGACAATGACAAAATAATAAGAAACTGAGTATTAAAAAAATAAAAATTTTATTAACAATTTTATAGCAATTAATTACATCAAATAAAAGTAAAAATTGTATATTCATAGTCAAAAATTATCTAAAAGAAGTTTCAAATAGAACATTCCAATGGACTTTTAATAAGTCACACTGAGCAACAATTCTAATTAAATGTTAAATATTTCAAAACATTTCTAATCTCTATAAGGTATTTAAATATTAATGATGTGTTTTTTAAATAAATATTACTGAAAAAATATTATAATCAGTCCAAAATTAAAATTAAGAAAATTATTTAATCATAACTATTCACGACTAGATTAATTTTTTTTTTTAAATGGTAAAGTTAATTAAGAACTACGAAATAAAAAAAATATTTTTTTTAAGTTTAATTTATCTACAATTTAACTAAAATATTTTAAAAATATTTACCTCTAAATAAATTTAAAAAAAATAAAATGTCAAAAGGATGGGCGATGTAGGATGCAAGGAATAGAACTTACAAATAAGCTCTTAACAAGCTTTTCAGAATATCCCTAACACCAGATTGGTTTCTGTTACTGAATTCCTCAGTAAGGTACAAGGATATTCAAGCATTAGATTAAAAATACCAGGACTAGCCCAGCACTTTATTTAATGGATAACAATTAAGTAGAAAATCTGAAATTTTCAGACATCCATATGTCTTCCAATCCAGCTATCTAACTTAAATAGCCATATGGGGCTGAACCAAGTTCAGATACACCATATATTACTAACTTTAGCAATATAAAATTGTCAATGCCTTAATAGCAAAAATAAAATTACAAAGAAATCAAGTCATATGTCAGATTTTCTACTTAATAGTTATCCATTAGATAAAGTGCTGGGCCTGTCCTGATATTTTTAATCTAATGCCTGAATATCCTAGCACCTCACTGTGGAAGCCTGTAGCAGAAACTGGTCTGGGGATATTCTGCAAAGCTTGTTAAGAGCTTATTTGCAAGCTCTATATATATAACATTTGTAATACAAACTTGTTAAATTAGGTCATGTGACACATAACTTGATTTCTTTGTAAGGAATAGAAATAAATAAACAACTATTTATAGATATAAACTTTTAAAGAGGATAAATAAAAACAAAATATATAAAATGAATAAGAAAAAAAATTACTAAAGAAATTATAAATAATATAAATATAATTCATAAAACATTAGAGACAGTTTTTACAGTGTGGTGATATGTCCAAAAATAAATGAAGACAAAAAGCATTAAAACATATAAAAATACAATATTTTTTGTCGAAAAAAATTGAAAATTTCAGATAAATTTAGTATAAAAATGTTAGATTATGAGAATTAGAAGTATAAGATTTGAGGAATAATATAAAATATGAAATACAGGCAGGAATAGAAGGAAAGACCACTTGTAAAGAATAAAGTAAAAAGAATTAAAATGTTATAATTAAATAAATTAGGATTGTTTTATTTGTACTTACAGAAACAATGTATATATATATAGGTTAAGAGTAAAAAGACACATTTTAATTAAATATCTTAATGCTTTCGGCAAAAGCTTTGAGAATAACACTCCAAAAATCATAAAGAAATGCTAGAAATTGAATAGCTTGTATGTTAGATGTAAAATATCTGTCTTGGAAATAAAAAAATCATTCACAAGTTTTATCTGGATTTTAATTCTGGTTAAGCATGGAAGCAAATATTCTAATCTATAAATCGAAAAAAACGTTTGTTTTTATCTGTTTCTCTATCTTCCTCCTCCCTATATATAATATGTATATTTAATCCATATATAAAATACATGTTTAAATTAAATTATAAATAAATATAAGCTAACATAAGTCTAAAAAAACTTAGTACTTTAAATTATTAAATCTTTAGAATTTATGTTTCACAGAAAGCGATCATTATTTTTTAGCTATTAAAATTTTTCTTTGATTTGATAGTTTCAGATATTTATAAGATGAAGATAGGTTTTTAACTAAAGTAAACTTTTAGCAAATATTAAATGTCTTTTAGCTATTCTGCTTAAGAGTAGCACAATTAAGTGGACTGCATTTCTTTTTTTAGCCAGATTTAGCTCGTAATGTATTAGGTGACAAAAGTCAACTTTTCTTTTACAATTTATTTAAATAAAAAGGAAGACAACTTTAAAATTACGTTCTTTAAAAAATAGTGTGATTTTATAATTATCACGAAAATTCATAATGTCGAACAATTTATTAAAAATTTAAATCTTTTCACTTAGTTTTAAATAATTTTACTATTATGTAATTATAAAGATGTTTTAGTATATGCATATGTATATACTTGGGTGACGGTTTTTTGCGGCTAAAAATATATTTCATAGTAATTTTCGGGATCAATTAAATTAAAATATGTAATTATACCGACTTTTCGCCAAAATAATAATTGTCTTTATTGTTTACTGATATCATTGTGTTATCGTTGTTGTAAAAGATTAATTAAATTTAGCATTGCATCAGAAAAGGGATCATTTGTATAATAGAAAAAAATAGAACAAATAAATGCCAGTCTATATTTTATAAAATCAACCAAACAAACAAAAACCAAATAAAGAATGAGAATCAAATTTACAACGGTGAGGACCATTCAGTTGGATTTAAATTTAATAGATGATTTTTATTAATTTTTATAAAGAATCCGTTTCACGTAGATATAGACAAAGCTGCTGCATGCAGGGGTCCAGATCGTTCAGGATACAAAGGCACTTCATCATGGGGTACAAAATTATCAAGATAATTTTTTATATATATAAATGAAAATGTTTACATTTTCAAATCATTTCATTGTTAAAAATATGTTTTGAATATAAATATTTTTTATTTTATTTTAATGTGTGGGTTACTTTTTTTTATTTAATCTTATTATTACAATTACTTGAACCTTGAATTTCAAAGCTCAAACTAGAAATATACTACATGTATACTCTTATCATTGCACTAAATCGAACAGGCTGATATGATTTTATCATAATAATTAATAAAATTTATATGTAAATGTTTAGATTTCCAAATCATCTTATTGTTAGAAACATAGTTTGATTATAAATACGTTTTATTTAAATATGAAAAGTATACTTTTTTACTTAGATATGTGACATTTTCTTGGCCCTTGAACTGTACTAGATACATACTCTACTATTGCACAAAACTAAACAGGCTTATGCTCTTTTGTTGCTATAATTAATAAAATTTACAAGTAAATGAAAATGTTTAATTTCCCAATCATTTTCATTCAAATATTGCAATTTATATAAAAAGTAACACATTACTATTAATAATTTATTTAAAACTAAAATTTATTTTAAAAATATTGCATCATAATTATATTAATTCTGCATGTGATGAAATTATCTTTATCAATGATATTTTACAGAGTTCATATGCTTTATTTATTTAAGAGTAGTGATAGTATGTCTTACTCTGGAATGTGGAAACCAATGATTGATTTTGATGCTGTTTTAGGTAAAATAGTTTTAATAGCAATATTATCCTTTTCTTTATTATGCCATATTATCTTTTTATACATTTTATTAAATAAATTTTCTTATTTTTAATAAAGATATTATTGTTTTTTTTAATGCTGTATTATCTTTTTACGTTTTACTAAACAATTTTTCATTGGATGTAAACTAGGGTTTGTTCTCTAACTAAAAACTTGTAATTCATTCATAATCCATTCTTAGGTGGAGTAAACTAAGGATTTGATTTTTTTATTATAGTTATTCTACATAACTTATGAATAAACAAAATAAAGTGCAAGGGATTTAAATGGCTTATAAAAATTTATTGAATAAACAATCTAAGTATAAAAATTTAAAATTTATTTTAAATAAATCCTGGCTAAATCTCTATTTGTCAAATTATATATTATAACGATCGAAATGAAAGTGAAGATCGAATCTAACCGCAAAAACAATATCTGCAACTACCAGGGCGCCATCTAGGCATTTGAGCCTAGAAAAATTTATAAAGTAGGCAGATACGCGCTGTTAAGATTCCACTTTATTTAAATATTCCGATTGTTAGACCAAGTCAGTAGCTCAGTGGAGATGCAGAGATAAAAATCTATATCTTAATTCATATCTTAAATATAAATAAATAAAAGCCACTGCCAGAGATTAACACATAAAATATTTATTTACACACATATAAAATAACATTTAAAATTTGAGGAATAAGTTTAACATTTTAGATTTTTATATTAACTTTTAATTTTACATTTAACTAAGTTTCAATGAGTTTAATATTTTATTTAGATAGTCAAGTATGAATAGACTACATAGATCTGCATTTGAAAAGAAAATATTCTTCCCTGATTTAACCTTAGGCCACAAATTTCGCAACCAAACTGGCGCCAATCCATCTGATACATTCATGTATTCAATGTAGCATGATACGACAACACAAAATACTATACTGTCAGGAAAGTACATCTGAACAGTAAGTAGAATTAGAGAAGACATTGACTCTCCACCAACAGGAATGTCACATCTGTTGGCAAGTAGAACAATAAACAAAAAACTCCATAGGAATGGACTGCGGTCTTCTGCCGACTTACCAACCCATCCATAGGCAAACAGAAGGTGTGTGGCGTATATATGCAATCCTGCCCAAAGTGGATCTCATACTACATCTACTAATTACACAAATATATCCAATCCATTGAGCCGATTCAACTACGAAATGAATAACCTAAGATTACCCTCCCTTAATATAACTTTACAAAACTATATAGCCATTCACGCCCGACTTAAATTTAACATTTAGATACATTCGCACAAATGAATTTTATAAATTTTTTTTTAAAATGTTGAGTATAGATCAGCTGCACAGATTCCATGGTCAAAAACATCCCAAATTAAACACAAACGATCAAAATACAAAGTCATCGATAAGCGTCACTTGCATAGGGAATATACAAATCCCATTAGCATTCATCGTAAGATGCTTGCAGTGATATCGTTGACATATATTCTAATCGAATGTGAAAACCACAACATTATCAACCACTAACGAATCTATGCAACGTCTATACCCAACCTTAAATTTCATCATTTAAAATTTAAACAACAAATAATTTATAGAATAAGAGAAAAAAAAATGGAAATGATTTTTATCAATCGGAAAACGTATAAAATTAAACATTATTAATTTGATTTAAAAACTTACAAAAGTCAGATAAGAGTCCGTTTTTAACATTTAAGTTGGCTTGTTTATCAATTTATAAAACTTGATGAAAGTTCTTAATTGATTTTAATAACTGTTCATTTCATATAGCTTATGGTAGAAGAGTCCAGGTTCCTGTTTTTAATTCCCGCGACGCCTCCATTGGAAGATAATGTTCTGGAGATGGCCATAGCTGGTTCAAGGTCTCACAGTCTTTTCATTTTTCCTTTTTAAATAGAGAGTGTGGTATGTGCGTCCTACCACCTCTCAAACACACAATGCTGGAACTCCAGAAAAAACTGTATTTCCCTTTTTATATTATCCACACGGATTCAATTAACAAAACGTCACTAATCCATCACTTTCATTAGGGTCCGAGCCAAGGCTTAGTGCTTCCATTGGTCAAGCTAATTTCTCTTTATTTTCTTATCTATCTTTCATCAGATCATTTTAATCATACAAGAGCCCAAGGCTAGCTTGGTTTTCAATAATTCATAAACAATCATTTCCATTTACAGATTACATTAATTAATACCTGTTTTTATTTTTAAATCTTGTACTTTTTTTTTTATAAAAAAGTACGTTCAAATACTTATTTGTTTTTTTAAAAAAAAATATTTTTAAAGTTTGGCATCTGTGCGAATGTATATACGTTTAACAAACATTTTAATTTTAGCGTTTAGTTTTTTATTTTTATTTGTGAGCTTTTAAGTTTTTATTTTAAATTAATGTAATGACATATTTATATATCGTTACAATATATATATATATATATATATATATATATATATATATATATAACTAAGATATTAATAAGCATTAAAAATTTAATAATAAAGTCTTGTAAATATTTATTAATGAATAATAAGAGAGGTTATTTTTGGTAATAGACAATGTAAACAAATTATTTGTGAGAGGATTCTGAATTAAAAGTAACTACTTAGTGCTAATGGAATGAAAAAGTTATATCAGCCAGTTATTCAAAGTTTACATAGTTTGGCAGTCCTGAAGAAATATAAAATTATATCAATAAACAATATAAGTATGAAAATTTAAAATATTGGATTATATATATTAAAAATAGTTATTTTTAGGGGACTAACACTTGCATAAAAAATTAAATAATGGTATAAATATTTTAATTATTAAAGGAAAATATATTTTTGTTAATAGAAAATGTGAATAAGTTTATACATGAGAGTTTTTGAATAAAAAAAAGCTATTATTAACATTGTGGTTAATGTTGATCTAAATAATGGTAAAGATGTCTAAGGATTTACATCAGATTTTCCTATTTTTATACTTCTAAAAGAATAATGGAGACAGATCAGACACTTTTGCCTCCTTGCTATATTCAACGGAGCGCAGAAGTGAAGCATTTCAGAGAATTATACTCTGTCTCTAGATAGTATTTTTAATAAGCAGGTAAATAAATTTAAAAATAGAATTACTTATATAATATAGAGATAACATGAGAAGAGGAGAGAGGCAGTGTATTGTTTTCATGTGTGTGTGATAGAGATGGGGGTCATTTTAAAAATGGTCACTTAGATATTTAAATAATTAACTTGTTTGCAGATATTTCTTATCTCTATTAGAAATTTTACAGGGTTGTTCAAAAAATAATATGAAAACATTTGAAAAAAATTAAAAAAATTTAAATTTATTAAATGAATACTTTTGATTTAAGGTATTATTTAATTATTATTTCAAAAATTATTTTTGTAAACATTAATTTATTATATTTTAGCATGTAGTTTAATTTCTGGGTTTATTTTATAGAAATAAATGAGTTCTAAGGTATTTACTAAACATGTTAAATTCCAGTGCTGGGATAAAATGTTTTTAGACTACAAATTTTATTTACAGAACGAGGGGGGGGGGGCACTAAAATTGACTTTGCACAAAGGAATTTTTTACTCACAGGGTAATGCTGGATATGGATATATAAAATCAATGAAATTAAAATCAAATGGATTGGTTTTCATTATATACATTTTAATCCTTAGTATTTAATTAATTTTTTAAATTTTTTTTATTTAGATTGGACAAAAATTAGAACAATTTATTTGTTCTGTTTTGTTCTACTTTACATGCGATTTTTAGTTAATTAGTCTGTATAATAATACGTTTATTATATTTTTAGAACAACCATATAATAATATCTTTATCCAGTTGAAAATAAATGATATGGTAAGTTGTATATTTCAATATTAAGTCAAACAATTTTTTACCTTGGGGAAATATAACAAACGAGCTGAGCTCGTTTGTTTTTATTTATCTATTTGTAATAACACTTTATAGCTTTCGGGAACAGTTGTGCCGCACATGCACACATGCTAGAATATTTCAATATTACACATGGTTTACATATTTTAAAATTTTATATGACTGATCAAAAAATTATGGGTTATAATATATGTTTACAATTTTATACTTTCTCTCTAAACAATGTAGAACATTTTGCACTCTTATATCTAAGCCCTTATTTTTTAACAAAATAAGATTCTTTTTTTATTAATGTATAAAGACTTTTATATAGAACCCCAGTGTATGTATTGCAAATGTAAACAACGATTAAGCAATAAACTCTTCATACAGTTGTGCAACCCAGTGCAAGTCTTAGTAATCAACAAATTCCAGAAGGTTTGTGCTAAAATTCCTATCTAGTGCCTACTCCAATATCTCCATATTTGTTTCTAGTTTGTGGCTTTCATCAATGAGGTTTCTTGGATCTGAGAGCACTGTACTTAGATCTTATGATCTAAGAAACCCCCATTAGCCGCTTTTACCTATTCGGGTAACTATAAAGCTATGAAGTCAAGTTGAAAACACAATAGTGTTTTCAATCCAAGTTCTATCTCTTTTATGATCACATAGATCTCAATTCACTTTAGCATCCATATATTTTGGTGTCATCATTTGTTTTAAAAACTACAAACACCATAGCCCTGTGGGCAGGATTGGTATAAAACAACTAAAAGTTTACATGATCACTATTTACTATGCTAGAAAATTGTCCATCCAGGTATTCCACTCACTGCAAGCATTAGAAATCAATGGCTTATGTGATCATAGGAAATAGTGATTATGTGATATTTTAGTGGTTTTATATCAACTGTTCCTATAGGATTATGGTGACTTTAAAAGAGCAATTATACCAAAATGTATAGATACTGAACTGGGTTCAAATCTATATAACTATAAAAGTGAAAGAGTTTGGATTTAAAATATTGTGTTCATCTTGGTCGTAGCTTTATTGTTAACTAAATAGGTAAAACATCACTTTTGGATAATAACATTAGATCTTAACATCTAGGTGTCATGCTCTAAAATCCAAGACTCATCACTTCTAGACCCACAAGCTAAAAACTCTGAGTTATTAAATAAGTAAGATCTAGATATGGATTTTATGCACAAACCATTTTGCATCTATTGATTAATAAGACTTGCACTGTTGGCACTACTGCATGGAGAGTTTGCAATTTTAAATACTTTGTGTAAAGATAGAAAATGGTGATCATGTACTGTTTTAGTAATTTTATAGCAATTAAATGAATTTAGCTTTCCTTAAATTTTCTTAAGGTAGAATCATTACATACTTATTTCAAATAACCTAAAGAAATATTATATCAGTGGAGAATATGTAAATACTTTAAAATCTACAGCATCAAATATATTATTAATAAATGAAAATCTTTGATATTATACTCTATAATAAAACTAAATAGCATAACATATATTCCTACATAAAACCAGAAATACTATTAAAAGAGGAATTTATTTTTATTAGCAAAATAATGAATTGAAACACCTTTAATTCACCACAATATACTTTATGCATTTTATGAGTGATAAGATCTTTCTTAACTTTATTTAAAATGAGTGATTAAAAGATCTGCCTTTAAAAAATAAGATCAAACCAGAGTTATTTGATTTCTGCTTACATGTGCAAGAGATACAATTTCGGTTTTACTAATTGTTTAATCTATCTGTTTTAATATTGTGCCAGTCAGATGATGTACGTTAGTTTAACTCAGTTCGAATACTAGGTGAAAGTACCTCGAGGCCACCCATATGTGAGATATTAAATCAAGAATACTATGATCTCTGCCCTCTTCACCTATTACCAAGTCTAATTACGAACCAACAACATTATCTGAGACATACATAAATTATTTGCTCACCCGACCCAAACTTAGCATCAGGGGAGAGTCATGGACAAGAATACTTATAGAGATAAATAGTTAAATGTGCATAAAAGTACTACAAAAAATGTGTTTTGCGTGCCTGGATCATTGGATAAGTAAAATAAAACATTAAAATAAAATTAGAAAACTCAAGCTTTTTAGTTAAATAATATATTTAATTAATGACTTTTAAAATGTTAGTAATGTTTTAATGGCCTCCACTATTCCCCTGTGGATTAATGAAAAACAAATCAGACAATAAAAACGGATATAAACGATATAATATTTTTGCGGTCTAAGTATTTTCTTCCCAACTTTAATCAAATTGTCAACTCGAATCTCCTTGATAAAGTACAATAAAAAAATCTTTCGCAAAGCATTTTCTAATTGCTTTGCGCTAAAAACAGTTTAAAATTATTTAAGATGTATATAGCTAAATAAGTTATACGTAATGAGCTAATGGTAGACAAAAGAGGCATTATCGAGAAGATCAAGTTGGCATACAAAGGAAACTTACTCGTATTCAATTTACAAACTTAAATAAAATTGGAAAGATATTTTAAATGAAAAATTAACCTTTACTTACACCACAATGGAATACGAAATATTGATAACATGTTAGCAAAGAGGAATAGCGCAGGAAAAGAGTTAAATATAACTAGATAGATGATCACACACAATATAACTAGATAGATGATCACACACAATATATATATATATATATATATATATATATATATATATATATATATATATATATATACATCTAAAATTAGGCTAGTAAAAATGGTTACATTACAAATATAATTAAATAAAACATTTCAAAAATATACTACAGTAAGCAATTAAGAATTAAGAAAGGTATGATCAAAAGAGTGGAATAATAAATAGTTCACGAGGAGATATGATTACCATCCTGTTTCTTTGCTCCTGTTAGGTGGCGTTCGTGGCTTGATCCAACCGTCGATAGGTATTTGTCCGGACAAGGAAAATGGAAATATGTAGCATTCATTCACAAAAAGTCTGACAGACACAGCACAGAGTTCTGATTAATATTGGTTGGATACTATGGCATATTGATGGTTTTTAGAACTCCTGGCAGCAAGCAAAGCTGTTTGCCTAACCGCCAAGCATAACCAAGTCCATCAAATTCATATAACTTCTAACTTGTCGCCTGTTGAACTGATCCGTGATTTCGAGGATGACAGTTAAATAACTTTTTGGAACAAAATCTCAATGAGAAGCAAAATCTGAGAAAACTGAATGAGTTCTCCCAAAGAGAAATCTGAAAAAGCAACAAGAGAAATCAATGAATTCTCCAAAAAGAATGATCTGACTGAAAAGCACGCACAAGAAAAATCTGAAAGAATTCTCCAAAGAGAAATCTGACTGACAGCAAGAAAACTCTGAAAAGCCAAGAAAACTCTGACAGCCAGAAAACTCTGAAAAAGCCCAGTCTTTTGTTCTCTCTCCTATTTATACCTTTTTTTGTAAGCTACCTTCTATTGTTTTCCATATGATCTTAGATCTTAATAAGCCCCCCCCCCCATGCTCCTTTGTTTCAAGGTAACATTTTCTAAAAATAACTTTTGCTTTTTTATTCTTGTAGAGGGTGCTGATGCAGTGGCTTTGTTATCTGCTTGTCTTGAATGTTTGAGCATTTACTAGCCTGAAATAAAATGCGGGGATAAAAAATCTACTGTGCCAGTCAGGTGATGTATGTTGGTTTAACTCAGTTCAAAAACTAGGTGAAAGTACCTTGAGGCCACCCATATGTGAGATGTTAAATCAAGAATACTATGACCTCTGCCCTCTTCACCTATTACCGAATCTAATTACGAACCAACAACATTATCTGAGACATCATAAATTACTTGCTCACCCGACCCAAACTTAGCATCAGGAGAGATACAATGGACAAGAATACTTATAGAACAAAATAGTTAAATGAGCATAAAAGTCTGTGAAAAATGTGTTTTGCATGCCTGGATCATTGGAAAAATAAAATAAAGCATTGAAAGAAAATGAGAAAACTCAAGCTTTTTAGTTAAATAAGATATTTAATTAATGACTTTTAAAATATTAATAATGTTTTAATGGCCTCCACTATTTCCCTATGGATTAATGAAAAACAAATTAGACAATAAAAAAAATGGATATAAATGATATAATATTTTTGCAGTCTAAGACTTTTCTTCCCAATTTTAATAAAACTGTCAACTCGACTCTCCTCGATAAAGCACAATAAAAAAATCTTTTGCAAAGCATTTTTTAATTGCTTTGTGCTGAAAACAGTTTAAGATTATTTAAGCCGTATATAGCTAAATAAGATATATGTAATGAGCTAATGGCAGTCAAAAGAGGCATCATTGAGGAGATCAAGTTGGCAAACAAAAGAAACTGACTCGTATTTAATTTACAAACTTAAATAAAATATAAATAAATATATATAAATATATATAAAAAATGAAATTGGAAAGGTATTTTAAATGAAAAATTAACATTTATCTACACTGCAATGGAATATGAAATATTGATAATATGTTAGCAAAGAGAAATAGCGCAGGAAAAGGGTTAAATATAAATAGATAGATGGTCACACAATATATATATATATATATATATATATATATATATACATCTAAGTCTAGGCTAATAGAAGTAATTATGTTACAAAATAATTAAATATAACAATTCAGAAATCCACTACAATAATGCAATTTAGAAAGGTAAGATCAAAATAGATGGAATATTAAATAGTTCATGAGGAAAGATACTATTACCATCCTGGATCCTTGGTCCTGTTCCCGCAGCTTGATCTGTCTGTCGATAGGTATTTGTCCGGACAAGGAAAAATGGAAATACGTAGCATTCTTTCAAGAAAAGTCCCACAGACACGGCACAGAGTTCAGATTAATATTGGTTGGATACTACAGCATTTTGATGGTTTTTAGGACTCCCGGCAGCAGGCAAAGGTATTTGCCTAACCGCCAAGCATAATCAACATCATCAAATTCATATGACTTCTAACTTGTCACATGTCGAACTGATCCGTGATTTCGAGGATGACAGTTAAATAACTTTTGGAACAAAATCTCAATGAGAAGCAAAATCTGAGAAAACTGAATGAGTTCTCCCAAAAAGAAATCTGAAAAAGCAACAAGAGAAATCTCAATGAATTCTCCAAAGAGAAATCTGACTGAAAAGCACACACAAGAAAAATCTGAAAGAATTCTCCAAAGAGAAATCTGACTGACAGCAAGTATTCGAACTGAGTTAAACCAACATACATCATCTGACTGAAAAATATTTCTTTTATTATCATGTACATGATTTTATTAGAAAGATTCATCATATTGCAGATGCTAGTCACAAATATCACAAGGAAGTAATGATTGCAGACATAGACCTATTATTTCAGGCTACTCAGCAATCCTAAACTCTAAAGTGTAAGGGGTCTTCACCTAACGGTTAATAAGGGAGTCTTCACCAAAAATGATTACTAAAAAACAAGGGCTTCACCTAACGGTTACTCAAAGGGTCTTCACCTAATGGTTACTCAATAAATGATTCAATAGCCTAATCCAAACTGGGAAAAAAATCTTATGTTATACAAAAATATATCTTATATATGTATCTTTATTAAAACGAACATACACTTTTACTATTTCACAAGTTGAAAATTAAATTTGATATTATTAAAACAAAACTAATATTTATATATGTTTGCTAAGAAACATAACTGCAAAATATTTAAAAGTAAAAAAAAAAATTCATGATTACAATTATTCATTATATATATATATAAAACGCAGAGAAAGTGAAAAAATATTTGCTGACACCATACGTTGACATGTGTTAATTTGAACTTATCACACTTTAGATCTTAGAAAAAATTTCTATTAACAGAAAAAAATGTTATCTATTAGATCTTTACAAAAATTTATACAAATGGAAAAAAAAACATTTTTATTATCTATTTGTACTTTTTACTAAAATATTAACACTGCCAAATATGTACATATTTCGAAAAACATTATTACATCAAAACTTCTCATATTTAAGCAATACTAAATAACATAAAGTATGAAAGCTATTTTAAGAGAGGGTGGGTGGGTATTTATTTGACACTTCCGCCTCATTTAAGCTATATACTTTATATGACAAAAAAAACAATATGGTGACTGGCCATGACAAAACTCTAATTAGGAAAAAAAAACTTTTGCTATAACTCTGAAATTCATTCTAATCATATATTCACTGAAAAAAAAAACTAACGGAGGGTTAACTTTTCTAAATGTAAAACTCTTCATTCTATCTGAATTAAACCTCGGGAAATTTTTTTTTTACCTTATACACATTTAACTTGTTAATTAATTCAACACAATGACATTTGCTCGCATTAGGAAACAAAACTCGGCAAAATTATACATATATTTTTATATAAATATATTAAAGTAAAACAAACTTCTCAGGGTACTACTTTTTTTAAAAAAAATGACATTCGTCCCACGGCGACAAACTCGAAGCAAAATTTTTTACATATAACTAACTATTATTTTGTGTTATTGAAAAAACATTATATATATGTGTACATAAACATGCAGGAAAAATCTTATATGTATACCTATATTTTCAAATCCCCTATTCCTATTCTTCCAAAAAAAATGAAATTCGGCTCACGTTGGTCGACAAAATGCGGGGAAAAAAAATTTACTGTGCCAGTCAGATGATTTATGCTGGTTTAAATCAGTTGGAATACTAGGCAAAAGTACCTGGAGGCCACCCATATGTGAGATATTATATGAAGAATACTATGACCTCTGCCCTCTTCACCTATTACTGAGTCTAATTACAAACCAACAACATTATCTGAGACATACATAAATTATTTGCTCACCTGACCCAAACTTAGCATCTGGGGAGAGACATGGACAAGAATACTTATAGAGCTAGATAGTTAAATGTGCATAAAATTACTACAAAATATGTGTTTTGTGTGCCTGGATCATTGGAAAAGTAAAATAAAACATTAAAATAAAATTAGAAAACTCAAGCTTTTTAATTAAATAATATATTTAATTAATGACTTTTAAAATGTTAGTAATGTTTTAATGACCTCCGCTACCCTGTGGATTAATGAAAAACAAATCAGACAATAAATACAGATATAAACGATATAATATTTTTGCGGTCTAAGTCTTTTCTTCCCAACTTTAATCAAATTGTCGACTCGAATCTCCTTGATAAAGTACAATAAAAAAATCTTTCGCAAAGCATTTTCTAATTGCTTTGTGCTAAAAACAATTTAAAATTATTTAAGACGTATATAGCTAAATAAGATATACATAATGAGCTAATGGTAGACAAAAGAGGCGTATTGAGATCAAGTTGGCATACAAAGGAAACTTACTCGTATTCAATTTACAAACTTAAATAAAATTGGAAATAATTTAAATGAAAAATTAACCTTTACTTACACCTCAATGGAATACGAAATATTGATAACATGTTAACAAAGAGGAATAGTGCAGGAAAAGAGTTAAATATAACTAGGTAGATGATCACTATATATATATATATATATATATATAGTGATATATATATATATATATATATAAGATTAGTCTAATAAAAATGGTTACATTACAAATATAATTTAATAAAACATTTCAGAAATATACTACAGTAAGCAATTAAGAAAAGTATGATCAAAAGGGTGGAATAATAAATAGTTCATGAGGACATATGATTACTGTCCTGGTTCCTTGCTCCTGTTAGGCAGTGTTCGTGGCTTGATCCGACCGTCGATAGGTATTTGTGCAGACAAGAAAAATGGAAATACGTAGCATTCTTTCACGAAAAGTCCCACACTATGGCACAGAGTTCAGATTAATATTGGTTGGATACTACGGCATTTTGATGGTTTTTTGGACTCCCGGTGGCAGGCGAAGCTGTTTGCCTAACTGCCAAGTATAATCAAATCCATCAAATTCATATGACTTCTAACTTGTCGCATGTTGAACTGATCTGTGATTTCGAGGACGACAGTTAAATAACTTTTTGGAACAAAATCTCAATGAGAAGCAAAATCTGAGAAAACTGAATGAGTTCTCCTAAAGAGAAATCTGAAAAAGCAACAAGAGATATCTCAATGAATTCTCCAAAAAGAATAATCCGACTGAAAAGCACGCACAAGAAAAATCTGAAAGAATTCTCCAAAGAGAAATCTGACTGACAGCAAGAAAACTCTGAAAAGCCAAGAAAACTCTGACAGCCAGAAAACTCTTAAAAAGCCCAGTCTTTTGTTCTCTCTCCTATTTATACCTTTTTTGTAAGCTACCTTCTATTGTTTTGCGTATGATCTTAGATCTGGATAAGCCCCGCCCCCCATGCTCCTTTGTTTCAAGGTAACATTTTCTAAAAATAACTTTTGTTTTTTTATTCTAAATTTTTTTCTTTAAACTTTGAATTTTATTAATTAAAAAAAAAAGAGAAGGCCATCTTTAATTTGCCTTGAATGGGCTACTAATTATAAAACATACATTCCTTTAGAAAATGTTGGCAGGCTTATCTCAAAATAAAATCATACGCCATATTTTAACAAGATTTAAAAAGAAAAATACATTTTTATTTATTTTCATAAAATAAGCATTTTATTTCAGCAGAATATTGCATTGACTCATATATATATATATATGCTTGACGTATATATATGTTTGATTAAAAGGTTTTAACAAGTATTTTTTTTAAACAGCAATTTAATCTTGGAACAGAATTTATTTAAAACGAAATATTTACTGCAAATACAAATTTAATAAACGTAATTAATTTTAGCTGTAATGTAAAACCCTGCTGATATTGGGCTATAAACTTAATTCAGGTCTACAATACTGATTAAGTTTATAGGAGGCTGTGAAGCATGGATAGGAATTTCTGATCCATTGCTTCAATATTGATGTGTTAAAGTCCAGAAATCAATAAATTCAATTTGCATTTTTCATTCTCTATTGAGAGATTTTGTAAGTCCTTTTTTTTCAAGCTTTAAAATGCACACATTTTTTATATAATATTTTAATTTCAAAAAAATTCTACAGATGTAAAGAGAATTGAAAATTCAGGAGTTTCAAAGTATATTAAGCTCCACAATGATGAGCACTCAATGTATTCTTGGCAGCTATGAACTTTTGAGAAAATACTATGAATGACTAAAAACTTGATTTTTTGAAAATTTTACGAGTATTTTTGCATAGTAATTGTCTGATAGATATTAGAAATTAAAAAATATATGTTATTACATATATTATTGACTGAATATATTTCTATATAACATTTTTTAGATACTGATAAAAAAGAAATAATAGAACTGATATATTTCTACACTATTTAGACTTATTGAAAATTGTATACATATTACTGAATATAAAATAATGATAGAAAACTTCAACAGTGCTCTCTATATTTAGATATACAAAGTCCGAATCGAATAACTTAAAGAAAAGGAAATCCCCAAGAAAAAAAAAGATCTACTTAATAGATTGTGGGTTTTAATTATATAAATTCTATGTCTATTTGTCTTGCCTAAGTTGTGTTTCCAAATACAGGTGTAGCACTGTTGAAACATTCCTGAATTGGTCTGCATTCATTTACTACATTTGAGTTTCATATAGTGTTATGCAAGGTGTAATTTATATATATATATATATATATATATATATATATATATATTATATAACATACATATATATATATATATATATATATATATATATATATATATATGTATATCATCAACCATTATCAATCCACTGCAGGATGAAGGTTTCTTCAAATTCAATCCATCTCTTCTGAACTTTAGCTTCTCTTCTCGACATCACCCCTGCACACTGTCTTATTTCATCCATCCATCTCACATGTTGTCTCTTTCTGGCTCTTTTACAATCTCCTGGAATCCAGTTTAAGATATCAGTTGTCCATTTATTATTATCTCTTCTAGCAATATGTCCAGTCCAACTCCACTTCAGTCTTTTAATTTTTTTAATGTCAGTAATACTTGTTTGTTCTCTTACATTGTGTTTTCGATCTCTTCTCATTACTCCCAACATGCATCTTTCCATACTTCTTTGAGTGGTATGAAGTCTCTGCATTGCTGTTCCATTAAGTGTTCAAGTCTCAGATCCATAAGTAAGAACTGGTAAAACACATTTATTAAAAACTTTCCTTTTCAAACATAGGCATATTTTCTTTTAGTATCAAGTTATTTCTACAAAAAGCACTCCATCTAAGTTTAATTCTATGATTAATTTCATCCACTATGTTTCCATCTGTGTTAATAATCTGACCAAGGTATTTGTAACTGTTAACTTCTTCTAACTCATCATAATCAATCTTATTTTTCATACTTTGAGAAAATCCATTAAACATTACTTTAGTCTTTTTAACATTTATCTTTAGTCTTACTTTCTTACTTTCATCTTATATCTCCTGCAACATTTTCTGCAGCTCTAAAGCATTATTTTCAAAAAACAACTACATCATCTGAAAAATATAAATGACTTAAATAATCTCCATTTACTTTCACTCCATTAAGCATCACATGATCACATTTCCTATACTAGCACATTAATTGTTGATAAACAGAGTGAAACTCTCCATACAGTATTGCCACCTGTGCTAAACAGAGTAATCAATGGATGCCAGAATGCTTGCATAAAATCCCTATCTAATGCCTACTCATCCAATATCCCCAGACTAGTTTCTGGCTTGTGGCCTTCATCAGTGAGAAGCTTTGGATCTGAGAGCACTGCATCTCGATCTTAGGATCTAATGCAACACTCTAGCAACCACGTTTTATCTCAACTACAAAACTATGAGAATGAAATTGGAAAACACAAAAAATATTTTCAACCTAAGCTCAATAGCTTATATAGTCACATGGGTCTGAACTCAGTTCAGCACCCATACATTTTGGTGTCTTTGGCTCTTTTACAACCATAGCCACCACTATCCCATTAGGCAGGATTGGTGTTAAACCATTAAGCATCACATGATCACATTTCCTATATTGAGTTCAGACCCATATGACTATATAAACTATTGAACTTAGATTGAAAATATTTTTTCTGTTTTCAATTTCATTCTCATAGTTTTGTAGTGAAGTAGAGATAAAAGCTGATTGCTAGAGGGTTGCATTAGATCCTAAGATCTAGATGCAGTACTCTCAGATCCAAAGCTCCTCACTGATGAAGGCCACAAACCAGAAACTAGTCTGGGGATATTGGATGAGTAGGCATTAGATAGGGATTTTATGCACAAGCCTTCTGGTGTCCATTGATTACTCTGTTTAGCACAGTTGGCAATACTGTATGGAGAGTTTTGCTCTGTTTATCAACAATTAATGTGCTAGTATAGGAAATGTGATCACGTGATGATTAATGGTTTAACACCAATCCTGCCTAATGGAATAGTGGTAACTATGGTTGTAAAAGAGCCAAAGACACCAAAATGTATAGGTGCTGAACTGAGTTCAGACCCATATGACTATATAAGCTATTGAGCTTAGATTGAAAATATTTTTTTTGTGTTTTCAATTTCATTCTCATAGTTTTGTAGTTAAGTAGAGATAAAAGATGGTTGCTAGAGGGTTGCTTTAGATCCTAAGATCTAGATGGAGGGCTCTCAGATCCAAAGCTCCTCACTGATGAAGGCCACAAGCCAGAAACTAGTCTGGGGATATTGGATGAGTAGGCATTAGTAGGGATTTTATGCACAAGCCTTCTGGCATCCATTGATTACTCTGTTTAGCACAAGTGGCAATACTGTATGGAGAGTTCTGCTCTGTTTATTATTTTCACTCCTTTAGCTTCCCATTTTAATCCACAAAATACTTCTTGCAGCACTGCTGTAAAACGTTTTGGAAATATAGAGTCACTCTGTCTTACACCCTTCTCAATGTCGTCTTTCCCAGTAGCATTATGTAATCTAATTGTTGCTGTTGCATTTTTATAAATATTCTTTAAAAGATGACAATATCCTGCATCTATACCTTGATAATCCAATGCTTTAATCACTGAAGAAATGTTTATAGAATCAAATGCCTTTTCATAATCTACAAATTGAAAGCATAATGGCAACTCATATTCATTTGTACTTTCTATAACTTCTCTTAATACCTGGATATGATCTACTGTACACTTTTAAATCCAGCTTGGTCTCTTGCTTGCTGGAAATCCAATGTTCTCTGTAGATCAGTTGTAATTATCTTGGTAAAAAGTTTGTATAAAACTGATAAAAGGCTGATGGGTCTATAATTTCTAATATCTTCTTTATCACCTTTTTAAATATTAATATTAATACTGCATTCTTCCAACCATCTGGTACATCTTTATCATTTACACATTTGGTATATAACTTTGCTAAAAAAAATTCTATTTCTTCACCTGTTTATAATTCCATCATTACCTGGAGCCTTTTCTTTCTTCATACATTTAATTGCATGTCTCACTTCTTCATTTGAAATTGCAGGCAATTTGAAAGATGTAATGTATATAGGAGGTACTTGTTCTTTATTACTATATAATTCTTGATAAAAGTCTTCTAACCCATTTCATGATGTCATCTCTCTTTTTAGTAATAATTCCATCTTTTTTTTCTTATTGCAGATATAAATTTCCTACCATGCAGATATAAATTTGCTACCAATACCAAAATGTTGTTTTACATTCTTGAGACTTTTATTCTCTTCTAGAGCTTTCCTTGCTATTTCACAGTTATACTTTCTTATAACATTTTCAATTTTTTGATCGAAAAACACCATGATTTTTCTTCTCAGTTGCCTGATAAGGCAAAATGAATATATGTGTAAATAATAAATATTTTCTAATAATTATACAATTATGACAGAGAAAAATCAATCATGGCCCTTATTCCCAGGAGGTTGTAAAGTCACCAATCAAGGCAATGGTTGGAGGCCAAAGGCAGAAGGTGCTAAGAATCCCCTGATTGCAGACACAGGCTGCTATTTGTTGACAACGTTTTATTTAGATACTTACAACTGCAGATCACTTTCAAGTGAAGGAAGATTGCAAGAATTAGAAGAAGAACTGTATTATATTAAATGGGACATTATTGGGCTTTGTGAAGTTAGAGGAAAAGGTGAAGATACAATTGATTTAAAAAGTGGACATGTACTCTATTATAAAGGCACAAATATTAGAAATACAGTGTAATAGGATTCATTATAAATAAAAAGTGGAAAAACAACATTGTTGAGATTGATGGTGTATCGTACAGAGTAGCAAGATTAGTTATACAACTTAATAGCAGATACCAAATGCAGATAATTCAGTTTTATGCCCCAACAAGTTCTCATAGTGATGAAGTAGTAGATTTTTATATGGATGTACAAAGAGATTTTGATTAGAATAAACAACATTTTAAAATTGTTATGGGAAAATTTAGTGCTAGAATTGGTAAACAAATAAAAGATGAAAGTTCTGTAGGTAATTTTGGTTATGGTAATATAAATGAGAGAGGATATTGACTTGTGGAGTTTGCAGAAAAAAAAAACCTTTATATTATGAATACTTTTTTTGAGAAAAATGTTAAAAGGAAATGGACATGGAAGCATCCAAATGAAGGTACAGCAGAATTGGATTATATTTTGACTAACAGAAAATATATGTTTCAAGATTGTAATGTTTTGAATAAATTTGACATAGGAAGTGATCATCGATTAGTAAAATGTAAGATACGTGTTATTGCAAAGCTAGAGAGACAAAAATTGTTACGAAAAACAATATTTACAGTTGATATTCCTAATCTTCAGAAACATTCTAATAAATTTAAATTAGAACTTACAAATCAGTTTCAAGCATTAGTAGATTTTGAACATGATTCAGATTTAAATGAAATTAGTATGAAAATAACTGATACACTTTTAAATACTGCAACAAAGATAGCTGATAGAAAAAAGCAGCAATTGACCAATAAAATTTCTACTGAGACTAGAGAATTTATGAAAAAAAAAAAAAGAAATATGAAGATATATAAAAATGGTGCATTAAAAAGGATTGAATATATATATATTATACCGGACAAAAGATTTAGACTCGCATAAAGTGACCGCCAGGGCGCCACTAGTCCGAAATTTGGAACTAGACATTTATTTTTAAGGGGTTACACGATATGCAAATCGAATGCGCCGGACTAGCTCAATCAAGCAAATGAGATCTATGTTTTGTTCAGTGAGTTGGAAAGGTAGCAACAGAAAACAAAATCAACTAAGTAAATCAATAATTTTATTAAAAGTATGATTAAATAAACATAAATCTAAATAATAATCTTTAAAGCACACTTAAAATATGTACTACACGTACATTCATCAGAATTAAACTAAAATATTTATAGGGCTTTGAGAGTGATTTCCTGTGCGTGAAAGAGTGTAAAATACTGGCAGTAGCAGAAGTATTAGTAAGTATACAGTGATCTCACGCCAGACAAGGGAGGTTAGCTTCCTGCTTATAACCCATAGTTAGGAAAAGATATTTATGTCGAAACAGAAGAAATACGAAGGTAGCTTCCAAAACATTAATACTAATAATAAAAAGAGTGTTGAAAGTTATTACTTTCAATCGATTGACCTCCCTCTGAGTGAGACAGGCTAGGAGCTCACGATCTACCTATTGAGAGGGTTAAAACGATCGTACGTGCCCCTAATAAACGAATTGGAAGCTTGAAGAAATACAACTAAGAACTATTATATTTCTTAATAGTCTATTATAAATAAAGTTTCACGACATAAGTAGAACTAATAATAAAATGGGTCACGAGCCAGAAGTCAAATAAAATAGTCTGTAATATCCAGACCGCTTTCTATAATAAAAGGGATGTGAGATTAAAATAAACTACTATCCTACTTACTAAGACTTAAATAGGACGGACAGTAATAGGTTTGAAACTAGCACTCGTTAAAAAAAAAAATCAAAAAAAAAAAATCAAGCACACAGAAATCGAATTACATAAGATACAACTTGAAAAACATTTATATTTTTTTTTTAAAAAGGGAAACACATATAAGACAATATTATTTAAATTGCAAAACTGTAAGGTACCTTTATAATTTATTTAAATGCTAGTGCACTAGACTTCTTAAGTATAGTCCGTTGCTCGGGATTCACTGACGGTAGGCTTGGGCGAGTTGGTTAGTGGTTTCTTTGGAGCCAGTTCTTATGGCATTGTAGGTAGTTAATGGAGACACAGGACGTCCGAACCTGTCCTGGCGAGAAGCTTAGCACATCATGGTAAAAAAAATATTCTTGCTGTAGGTTTAATGTTCATTCTAGGTAGAATAATTACTGGATCAGCTTTCAGAATATACAGGAATCGTTCTTTCCAAGTATTTTGGCAGGAATTGTGCAATTCTCCTGTCAGAGTTGGTGTCTGTCTCTTTGCGCTGCTGCAAGTATACTAGCTGATGCCAGTATTGAAAGCTAGTCCAAGATAAACCAATGGCCTGATTCAGCCTCTTAAACCAATTACCAAACTTTTTTTTTTAATTAAAATTTAAAAATTCTCGATCTAGATAACAATAGTTATCTAATTAACAAAATAAACTGTCCTTTACAAATCTAGGAATTTACTAATGAAAAATTCTTTTCTTTTTGTTTTCTTTCTTTTTAATTAGCCTTATCAATCTAAATCCCCAAATCTGAAAAGCAATCTATTTGTACACTTTACTTTTACATAAATTTAACAAAAAAAAAATAATCTTAGTTTTCTTTTTTTTTTTTTTCCAAAATTAAAATTAAAAAACCAAATATAACTGTGGTATTAAAATATAATTTCCACGCACATACATATATATTTGTACAAGCATTAAAAAAAAAAACTTTTAATCAAGTTTTACAAACGAAACCTTATATAAAATTTATTTTATTTTCTTCACCCCTATAAAACTATAATTTTTGTAATGGTGTCTTAAACATCCATTACAATATATATATATATATATATAATCATAAAGTCTGTGGTATATATGTGTGGTGTGATTTTAGATATGGTCAATGTAATTTTAAATTTTCAAAATGTTTTACAAATTTCCTACATTAAATTAAATTAAAAAAATTAATTCTTTCAAAGGTTAGAATATACTGTCAGAAAATTCTCGTAAATTCCATAATATTGAATTCAATATTGAATAGCAGCTACAATGTGAAAAATTTCATTGTTATAATATTATTTCTTATTATTATAAAGTGAATTAGCAGCAGTATAGAAATGGTAGCAAATGATTAAAGTAAATATTAAAAAAGAAAAACTAATTACATTTTTATTAGAAGCTGTGGCAATTTTTAAAAGTGGTAGCCATCATTGAGAATTCATCTTTTTTAAAAAAGAGTTATATTTTTGATTAGTATTCTTATGTTCAACAATAGTAAAAATTCCAATTTTACAATTATCATAAAAAGAAATGCAGAATTTTAAGCTACAACTATGCTAAAATTATTGCATGAAAAATGTTACCAAAGACTTTTGAAGTTATTTCTAGAGAAAGAAGTGATGTATAAAATGGGAGGAAATGAATATTCAATATTAATTCACAGAGTTATAAACTAATCTCATTGTGACATTTACTTCTTAAAATAAGCTAATAAATTACAGTGTTTATTTATTTATTTATTTATTTTGATGTTAAATAAGAAATATTAAGGTTTTTAACCATTTAGACATATGTCACTTTGTTTCTGTTAGCCCTGGTGATATTTGTTTTTAAAATTCAACATTTGATTTAATATTAAATCTTTATTCTTTATTAGAATTCAACTATTTGGCTTTGATTTGATAGTAATTTAAGTTTACAAATAAAAATTATTCTAAAAAATCTAATTTGGCATTTGAAAATATAAAGCAAATAATAATAAATTGAGTACGCTGTGTACTCAATTTATTATTATTTAAAAAACTTCTTATTGAACATTGCAGGTGTGTAAGGAATCTAGCTATTGTAAAAAAAAAAAATATTGAAATCTTTGTTGAATAAAAACTATGTTTAAATTGGCAACAAATAAATAAAAAAATCAATATGACACTGTCAAAAATGTAATAAATTATTTTTTAAAATTTAAATTTCTATTGACAATTTTTAAAATGTTTCAGAAATTCCCAGTACAACCATCTTAAATGAGTTTATAGATTTCCTTCATAAGCAGTGACAACATTATGAATCAGATTTTCTTTCTTTGAATTACAATGAAATTTATTAACTTCTACTTTTTAAATTAAAACATATAGGAATAATATCGAAGTGTATACATGTATTTTTTTGACTTTAATAATTAGTATAATATTGTTGTGTAAAACAATTACTGATTTTTAATAAACTACCCAAAAATGAATCTTTCTGCTATTCCAAAAATTTCTTGAAGTAGTCTCACACATGAATCTCAAAAAGGATAACAAGGATTAAAATCTATCAAGTAAGTGAAAGTGAAACTAACTTCATTTTATATTTTGCTGCCTCTAGAAAATAATGGCTTATTCAGACATTTTTGAACTAATACATCAATATTATGTTGTTTTTTTTCATTTTTTAGCAGAAGAATAATGTTAAAGCTTTCTCAGAAAGCAATTTAAAATAGATCAATTACTAGCACCATTTCTAAGCAAGTAGCCATGGTTGAAAATGTGGATATGCAGTGAAGAGTTGAAAATAAGCTAATAAATACATAATGGTTAGAGATTGTGTTAAAATTCTGCTTGATTTATAATTAACTAAAATATAGTAATGGAAAGGATAGTTGTTCAGGAGATTATTCGATTCCCTACATCCAACAATAGAACTATATATGGTAATATTGAGTAATTAATAAATAGTACATTGTAATGCTAATACCTGGAGTTTGTTGATTACTCATGCTTATTTTAGATGTCTATAGAGTAATGTGAAGATATCTAATATTAGAATCATGTTTAGAATCATGCTTTGAACTTACATAATATTCTGACACAGAGAAAAACAGTTTATTATTTAATCTAGAAATTTTTACCTATTGAGATACTATATTAATATATCAAAATTACATAAGTCTAAAGTTTACTAATAAGTAAGTTACTTCTAGCAGGAAGTTGTTTCTCTAGTAGGTTATATAAGTGTATAAGTTACATTACGTTTGTTATAACTTTTAACGTATTCTTATTAGAAGTTTTTGATTTTGAAGAACAGAATAGAGTAAATATACATTATTTCCTACCAAGAAAAAAGTCACAATAAAACATTTATCATGAACTTTTGTTTTCTCTTCTATTTAGTGCATGTTTATTAATTCATACTCAATATTTATTTATTGTGGAGATTTCAAATTTTAGTATCAAATATCTTTGTTATTTAAGATAAACATAAATTGGGCTCTGTATAAGAGTACAAGATCTTCTTTGCATATAATAAACATTACATCTTGTAATATTTTTCTTTAAGGTTTTACAGAACATTAGCACCAGCTCATAAAATCCACATTAATGTGTAAGCTTTACATTCTACCTAACAGGTTTTAATTTTCAGTATTTTTTTAATTTTGCATATCATTATTGAAACTAATACAATATATTTTTTACACCCACAGTTAATTCCATTCTTATCAAAACATTATCCATTTAACATTTCATCTAAATAAATATTAAACAAAACATTAATACATAGGAAACATCCATATATTGTATATGTTCTTGCATTTTCTCTATTCATTTCTACTTCTTTAGAAATGTCTACATTTATATATCACAAATATAAATTAATCATGCTAATTTCTTTTCTGTCTTTGTTTTTAAATAAATAGTTTGTAATACAATTTGATTTATTATATAAACAAGAATGAAAAATAAAAGTAAATATTTTAAAACAAACAAAATATTTTCTCTGAAAACATTGCAAATTTAATAATAAATCAAAAATTCTAAGTATTATGTCAATTTCTAAAGCAACAAAAAAAAATATTCTAAAGTTTTTTGTTAAAAAAGTCAATGAATTAATCTGAATAATGTTTTTTATATAGCCATATATATATATATAAAGTAAACATTTTCGCAGGTATGGATGTGAGCATACATGTCATATTCAAGAATCTGTGTATATATGTTCTTATTATTAGCATGAGAAATAATAGCAGCATTTTGACAGAATTCAGTTTCTTGATTTTTGGACATTGGTATAACATCTTTGAATGATTTCTATTACCTAAAAGATAGATGGGCAGGTTTTGGTATTAAACCATTAAATCATCACAATGATCACCATTTCTTATGCTCATGCAAGCAGTTAAAACAAAAACAACTCTTTCCATAAAGTAGTGTCACCCAGTGATTTGTAAATCAAAGTCCCTATCCAGTGTCTTCTCATCTAATATATCCAGACTAGTTTTTAGTTTGTGGCCTTCATCAGTAGGGAATCTTGGATCTGAGGTAACAGTATCTAGATCTTTGGATTTAATTCAATCTTTCATCAGACACATTTTACTTTTTGCTTAACTATAAAGATAGGAGTCCAAAATGAGAACACAGTAATGTTTGCAATCCAAGCTCATTTACATGTATAGTCATATCAATCGGAACCCTGTACAATATCTATATATTTTGTTGTTTTGATTTTTTAATAACAATAGTTACCATCTGCTTTTGGCCAGGACTGGTATTAAATGATTGAAACATCACACAATACCATTTTTTATGCTCACACAAGCTGTTAAATAGTAGCAACTCTCCATATGTTCTGATTCAAGGCTCTGGCTAAAAATTAATCTGGAGGATATTGTATGAGTAGGAAATATATAGAGATTTTGATGCACAAACCTTCTATTTATTGATTACAATGGCTTTCATTTGGTGGCACTACTGTATGAGCAAATTGCTATTGTTTCAACAGCTTGTATAAGCATAAGAAATGGTGATCATATGAGGATGATAAATAATGATACAAGAACATATGGGATTAATTCTTTTATAGAAAGTATGTACTTCTACACTAAATGCAATCAAGTTATAACACAGCTTGAAAAGTATGTATTGGGTCATAGAATTTATACCAAAAGAAAGCTAAAATTTTCAATAAAAGCCTTTATAAATTATTTGTGTAAGATATCTAAATATTAAGGTATACATTTTCCCCTCAAAATAAATTGTTACATCATCATACCTTTATTTATTACTTTAAGCCAAGAGTCTCAAATCCTGAATTATATGATCATACCCACCCAAATAATTTTGTCAGTAACTAAGACCTATATGTTTTGTCTGGTCAATGAAATAAAATTTTGTTTGTACCTACACAGCCTTCAATTATATTTTGCAATTAAAATGTCTCATTCTCTTCAATATTTAGGTAGCTAATTTTGTTACTCACTTGTCTTTTTGGACTAACTATCAATAAACAATATGGAAGTATTTTAATAATAAAAACATATAATGAATAAATAATGTAAAATATATTACAATTAAAATCCTTTCCCATAAAATAAATAATAATTTGCCATCCTAAATCTAATCATCAAGAAATATATTTTTGTTTATTACTAACTTTGATTAATATTATCATTTTATCTACGACTATGTTATTGATTTATTCACACCAACAACTTTATCCTTTGCATAGCAGCAACAACAACAACAATATAATTTCTTTTCACTTCTTATCCTATTATCCCTTTATTTATATTGTAGTGGAATGGGCCCTGGCATTGCATAACAATAGACTTAATAGGCTATCAGAATGGATGAGAAAGCATCTCTAAAATTCCTGAACTTCTAGACTTATATCCATTAGCACATGAACATACATCAAAAATCTACATGTATACTCATTTCTTTTCTCCATCTTTAACTTCCACTTATTCTAGAATTTGAGCTGAGGGAGAATATGTATAATATTTTACTTAGTATTTTTATTGTGTGAGCATGTGCTAAATTGATAACTGACTAAAGAAAAAACACAAACGACAATCTTTAATTTAAAATCATAAGTTTAACAAATTTATTCATAATTATTACAATTGGTGCAACAAGAGATTATAACAAAAGCAATTAATTTATTTGTTATATATGACCATTTTTGATAAGTATGGTAATAGTTATTAATCCAATTCCTCTTTTCCCCTCATTGTCTCCAATATGTTTATTAATTAACTCACCTTAGTAATGTGATGATGGTATGGAATTCTCCCTTCTGTTATGAATTATTTTTGTAATTATAGGAAAAACCATTCACACTAAAAAATTTTAATCATATATACTGAAAAAAATAAATAAGTGATGAAATGATTAGTATCAACAAACAAACAGCAAATAACAATATAACTGTACAAATGTTGGTATTTAATGTGTAAGAATATAAAATCTTACTTTTCACTCTGATGATAATTAAATTCATTTGCAAGCAAGTTCACACCTGACCCTATATTTTATTTCAGTTTAAAAATAAAGCTACTAATATTTTCACTCTTCTAATGTATTATGAATTTATACCTCCATCAATATATAGTAAAGGAAAGAAATAAAAAAATATAGACATAAAATAAGATCATGATGTCAATCTAAGATAAAGCAAGAGTCTATAAAGAAAAATCTCCTACAAGGATTATATATATCCTTACTGCTACAGTTCATGATCCAATTAGTGGGTTTTGAATGTTCTAGAATATACATGATGCTGATGTGAATTTTTCTCTTCTGTATAGCATGCTTTGAGAAGTTAAGTTTACAGCTTCACATCAAAATAGTAAAATTGGTAGTATTATAAGCATAGATGAATAGATGCTATGTCAAGATAAATTCAGCTTTTGTGGTTTTAGCTCCATGATTGACAAATCTCTTCCCATAAGATAACTTCACATTTAGCAGTACATGATTATTTGTCTTTCTATATATGTAGTTGATCAAAGTTCTTGAATTTATTGAATATCAAGGTATTAGTTATTGGGAATCTCAAGTTAAAGATGATTTAACTCTCCAGCTTAAGCTTGAAAATACAATCAAAGTATCAAATAAATTTAAAGCTATTTATGGGATTTATAATTTAAAACCCCTTAGTTTTCTGGGTTTAAATTTGTACACTTTTATTCTAGTTTTTATTTATGTTCAATGTGATAATATCATTTAAGGTTCTTGCTTTGATGGCTGCAGACTTTTCTATTCAATTGACAAGTTCAATTTTTCATCATAAAATACACATGTTAGTTAGTCAATAAGAGTTTTGATTTGATTTTTAAGAAGATCATTTGTTTATATATTTTGCTAATCACAAAAATGAGGTTGTTCTTTTCCATGTTAATACGACTCTTTCAAATGGCAAGTTCAAGTTCATGCAATGAGTTAATTATTTACATCATATGTTACAATTTACATACATATGGTGGATTAATAACAGTAAAAAATTATTTGTTATTTCTTTGCTTTATGTTTTTTGTGATTTTCTCATTCGTGTTTAAATTTGTTTATTTTTTCTTATATTGTTGCGATATGTGTAAATTAAACAATAACTAATGACAAGTTTTTAGTTTGGATTGTGTATTTTATTACATGCTTGTTAAATGTTTGATTATAGAAACAATTAAATGTTTCCCAGCTACAATTCCTGTAAACATATTTATCTTTTGATATTTTATTTGAGTTGCCTTCTCTTTATACATATAACTTACTTTATATTATACATAGAGAATGATGTTATTGTGGGTATTGAGTTTTAAGTAGCTAAGGGAGTTTAATTGTTCTTTTTTTTTTTATTATCAAAAACAAACTTTATTAAACCAGAAAATAAATAAATAAATACATAATATTGTATAATAAAAACAATATGCAAATTAAAGTTCTATAAGTAGAAATTGGTCTTCAAATGTCAATAAGATCCCATGTGCTATTAAATAAATCTTGTGATCATATTCTATTGTCTCTTTTTTTTTATCATTCTGATTTTCCTAATTATAATCTTCAAAGGATCTGTACAATTAGAATTAAAGATAATATCACATCGAGTTAGCCATAAAATATATTAAAAAAGTGACACTTCTAATATCAGCAAAAACTCCTGCTTTAATTGCTTGTATCAATATATGTATCAATGAGCCTTTATGTTTATAAATAAAGCTAATAAAATATCTACAAACTTGCAAATAACTACATTCACCAAAAATATGTTTAATTGTTCTTGGTGGGATGTAAAAGCACATCTTACTATATATAAAATAGCATATACTTCTTAATTGAACACTTTTCAATGCAATGTATAATATAAAATAGAATTTCATTTTTTTTCCTGCTTATAGTTTTAATTACCCAGCAATCACCATCCAATGTTTATATCTTTCAATGTATTCATATCTAAGGTTACACATTAGTTATTAAAATTGACTAAGACAACATTATTTTTTGTATTCAAAAGTATTTTATTATGCAGATTAAAATAACATATTATAACTGATTCTAAATAACCAAAAATTGTTATTAAAAATTTAAATTCATTACAATATTTTGCATATACTAACTTTATATGTTATAACAATACATTCACACTAATACTAAAAAAAAATGTATTACTTATTTGGTGCGTTTTGCATCAGTTTCCTAACTGAAAGTAAATTAGTCGGTATAAAATATAGTATAGTAACTTTATAGAAATGCATCTCTTTTAAACTCAGTTTTCAACATGTGATTTAATATTTCCAAATTTATTTATTTTTTCCTATCAAGAATAATAAAAAGAAAATCAATTTATTTTCTTAAATAAATTATTTTATAATAATAATAATTAATGTATAATATTATCTTAATCTATATTTTATTTTTTTAAGCGCAGCACATATGTATTTATTATGAATAATATTTTATAAATGATCATTTCATTTTTGATTTTAATCTCTTATAACTCAGAAGTTTAAATATACAATATTTTATACAATTTCACTCTAACATTTTATTTAAAAATACTTTAAAATATAACTAAATCTTAATAAAATATTTTAATATTCCTTGAAATGAGAAAAAATCTTGGAAATATTGCAATCCTTCCTATTTAATATATTTACTAAATTGATATATACCTAGATGAATAGTTGCACCCAGTTTATATACAAATATAAGTAATATTTCAAATGCATGGATATCTCCAATAGTTTAAATTTTAAAAAATTGTCTTGAATGAATTTGCTAATATTTACTTAACACATTTTTTTGTTATATGTATAAATAATATAATGATTGAATTTACAACAATATTTAAAATGATTATCTATTTTGTTTTAGGAGTAGGGCATCATAGAAGTAAGATGTGGAAGGCAGACATTCAATACATATACGAAACCATATTTAAATATACCATTTTGTTTTTCATAGCTTACAAAGTTTACCGTATTTACGACAATATTTAAAATGATTATCTATTGGGGAAAGGGCAGCGTAGAAGTAAGATGTAGAAGTCAGACATTCAAAATATGAAAAACCATGTCTAAATCTACTATTTTGTGTTTGATAACATAAAATGTTAATAAATAAATTGCTTTTTATTTTTAATCCATCCGTTTAAATTTGCTTGCAGTAATTTTATAAATCATGAAGGGAATTAAGCATGGAATATAATGCAAGTAGATATATTATCTGAGAAAGAGAACTACTTTTAAATTAGAAATTAATATTTATACTAATTTGCTTGTTTCCATTCAGGAGATATATTGTTGTAATTTTATTTTTCACTGAGTCTTAAATTTATCTCTTTTCTCTTGATCAAACAAATAATGATAGACACTTTTTCTTTTTAAAATTATTGATGTATCTCTCTCTCTCGGAAGAATATTGATTTAATTGTAAATTCATTTCAATATAAACAAAATTAGTTTAAACCCAAATAATAATAATTATTATTAATAAAAAAAAACAATACAAAATAAAATCTGTTATTTAAAATATTCAGTCAATTTTTTTTTACAATAACAAAATATTTATTTTCAAATTTTTTTTATTTAATTAAATAATATATTTCATATTTTATTTTCTATATACTTCGATTCTCTTTTGAGAGAGATCAATGGTAATATTCCAAGAAAATGTGTCCCGATCCTTGAAAAAAAAATTATACTGGTTTATGTTGATAATGTAGTAGTAATAATTATAGAGGAGCCAACTGGATCTCTAATATCAGAGGACAAATCTTCAGCATGGCAAATATCACCAGGAAGAAAAATTCCATCAAAGTTTTATAGCAGCTCTAACAAAATCTTTGGTATTCCAATATGTATCTTTATAACAAAACCCAATTTAATATAGAGCAAATTAATCACCAAAAATTTCTCATCTAGATTATTACTTTTCAGTCCTATTAAATGCCATCTCAGATTAAAAATAAAAGTATTTAACATTTTTAAAGGTCTGTTATTATTCTAATACATTAGATTTGTATTAATAGTAAACATTAGTAAACATAAATAATTATGTATAGGGTTTAGGATCTAAACTAATATCATACAACAAATTAAGGACACCAATCAAAAACAATAGTCTTGGACTGGTTGATATTAAGTTATTTAATCAATTTACGTCATTCAGCAGAATTTATATTGACCCTCCATTTGAAATGAACTTTTCTAATATCAGCCATTTGAGTTGGTAAAATTGTAAAAAAAAAATCATATTTAGTCAGATGAGGCTTATCATGACACCAAGATCAAATGAACAGACCTCAAATAAGTCAAATAAGATGCAATGAGCTATCAGTAATGGAGCATGTGAAAATCCAATTATGGTCTTAAGTGGAAACCCATCCATATATAAAAATAGAAAATATTTTATTAAATAAAGTAATGACTCTTGCTGGCATTAAATTTATTTATGATTAGTTCCCAACTGTTTTATTTTAAAAAAAAATATAGATGGTCTTTTGATATAATGTGTAAATTATGTGGTAAAGAAGAAACTTTCATATGCATCAGTGATTATTGTCCTTTCTTTAATAACATTATATCAATTCTAATACATTCCAAATACTCACTAAGCAAGATACTGGCATCAAGCTTTATGACTGGTGACAAAAAAATAATATTGTGTTATCACTACTAAGACTCATGTGGCTAGTAAGATGCAAAACAAATTTTCAAAATAAAAAGTCTTATTTTGTTCAAAACATTTACATGAATAATAAAATAAACAATTTTTAGAGACTTTAAATACATACTGCATGCAATTTCTAATGTGTGGGATCTTTTGTAACTTAAGTGAAAGAAAAGATTACTACCACACAATAATTATTAATAGAATTGTCTTTCAATAAAATAACACATTCATGAGATATGCTAGAAAAATATTGATCAAGAAACAAAATATATTAAGACTTTATTTAACATAATATGTTGAATGATAATATGTAATTTCAGACTAATGACTTAAGGTTATATAAAATATATAGTGAAATACACACATTTTAAAATATTTAGTATTTTATAATAATTTGATTATTAAATTTAAATATGAATTTATTAGGTAACTATGGTAATACCATAGAATTCATAAACACATATCTTCATTCTCATCTATATGGAAGAATATTTTATTCTTTAATATAAACATTTTGATCGTACATTCTTTTGATATACATACTTAAAATAAATTACATTATTTAAATACTATTCAAATGGAAGTCAATTTCTGATAATGCACTATTTTTGAAATATTATAAATTTTGATGCACTTGCCTGCTGATAAGAGTTTAAAAAAACTTAAGTGAATCACTTGAGTTTAGAGCATACATTCTATATATAGCAACTCTTACAGAGCATGCTTACATCAGGGCTTGAGTCTATTGTGTGTCAGATGTTATAGCAAATATTCAATTGTACAAATCTCTTTAACCCATCACATAGTTGGTGTATATAGAATGTCTGCTCTAAACTTAAGTGATTCACTTAAGTTTTTTAAACTTTTATCAGCAGGTGGGTACATGGAAATTTATAATATTTAAGAAACATTGCATTATCAGAGATTGACTTTCATTTGAATAATTTCAAAGTTTTTAGTACCTTATAATAATAGATTTACTTTTATAAGTTATGTTTGTTTAATCGTAGGTTATTAAAAATGAGACACTGACTTTCTCCTGCCTTGGGTTAAACAGATTTGTACAATTGAATATTTGTTATAACATCAGGCACCCAATAGACTCAAGCCCTGATTTAAGCATGGTCTGTCTTGATTTAAGCATGGTCTGTAAGAGTTGGTGTATATAGAATTACACTCTAAACTTAAGTGATCCACTTAAGTTTTTTAAACTCTTACAAGTGGGTGAGTGCATGGGAATTTATAATATTTAAGAAATAATGCATTATCGGAGAGTGACTTCCCTTTGAATAATTTCAAAGTTTTTAGCGCTTTATAATAATAGATTTACATTATCTAAATATAAGTTTTTTTCTGTATCTTTTAAATATACATTTTAAAAAGCTTGTTTTACTGTATCAGTGGCATTATAAAATAAAATAGTAGCAAGTACTAAATTTAAAAAAATCTAAATAAATCTATCTAGAATCATATTATAAATTTAGGAAAAGTTGATTTTAGGAGAACAGAATGTCTTTATAAAATTATCTATACATTAACTTTAAAATTATGAATTTATAAAATTTAATTTATTTAAACAAAGGGCAGGAAATTTTTAAATTACAAATTTCACAACTGCAATTTCAAATTAAAACTTTTATTTTATTTTTGTGTTTTAAATTCTAAGACCAAGGTTTTAAAATTACTTTTAGAATTAAAATAGTTTTAACACACCCATTCATATTTTTAATTTAAATTATAAATATTAAAAAAAAATATTTTACAAGAATATACTTGGCACACATAAACAGACGAAATAGATATTTATAAGGAATATCATTTCAATATATATAGTGCAAATTAAATAAAACACATTAATTTATGAATTTGGTATAAAAGATTATAAAAATTGATAAAGTACTAAATCAGTTTGTGTAAAAGTAAAAACTTTGTAAAATGTAATGCAGTGGCAAACTTTGAAGTTTATGCTCAAAAAATCACAACCACTTTTTTACCTCAAATATTTGAACATTATATGAACTGTCAAGGGTTAAAGCCATTTGAATAATTTTTATAGAAATAAATAAAAAAACAATAATTAAAATTATAAACACTTTGAATTAATTATTAATATAAATGAAAATAAAATGGACAAACTGGATGGACCATCTTTAGAATAAATTACTTAATACAAATAAATAATGCTATATTTAATAATTTTTTTATCTTTTTGTTCCAGCAATGGCACAATCAAGTATTAATTTATTCTAGCTGTTTCTTTTAATAATGTATATTTATTTATTCTAGAATGAAGTTTCATCTAACATATGTATAGAAACAATGAAAGCAATTTTTGAATTAAGTCACACAAAGATATTTACAAATATAGCATGGCAGTAGTTCACACGTTTGTCTAATAGCTATACAGATTTGATCTAATGGAAACAAATTATGAATTAAATGCATGCAATAATAAGTTATGCATTGTTTTCTGGCATGTCATGACAATAATTCAATGACAAATGTACTAGCCTATATAATATTTTGACCAAATGGATACATTTTTTGAATAATATCAAAAAACTAATAAAAGTTGTGCTGGCATAATATGATAATAATTCAAAATTATTTATAATAACTATGCCCATGTGAATTACGTATAATGTCTTTTATCATGCATTTGACAAATTCACAAGATAAATTATCAATAACTTATTCAAAATATTATATATGTATCTGCTATAAAAAAAAAAAATGTTCTAAATAATTTTTTGTAGTGTGTTTAATTTTTAAATTCTAAGTTTCACATTCAATGATGGGTAATAATGTTCTATTTGTTAATTTTTTCCATTGATTTTTACTTATTTGTTATAATATAGCTTTTTTGATTTTAAATATGTAATTTTCATAATTTATATTTGATTTTGCCCTTTTTTAATTTTTACTATCAATAACTATGCAAATGAATAAGTGGTATATTTTATTGACAAGTATTTAACAAACAAATATTGAAAAAGTGAGTTGTATTACAAACGATTACAAGAATAGTTGATTGCTATTGTTTTTCTCTTGAAGTTGTTACAATCTGTTTCTATATAATTCTATTTAATGATGTAATATTCATTTATTTATAGGAAAGCTAAATGGAATTTTATAAATGCACAACATTTTATAAGCATGAATGAGAATGCAGACATGGAATCAATATAGGTTTTAATTTGTGATGGAAAAAATGTCACAAAAAGAAGCTTGATTTTATTATGCAAAAAAATGTAATAAACCAGAAACCATTGAAAATACACTGGGTTTCTTGAATTAAACTTTGAAGTTCATAGTCAAATAAATATTCACATTTTTATTTGGTGTTTTTCAGTGCATACTTTCTCAATTTTACAATATTCCAACCATCCATCTGCACAGAAAGTTACACTACACTCTGCATTTCAAAGAACTCTCCATTTTTCAGAAAGATTAAATGTAAATATATATATATTGTGATAGAATGTAACATAAGTAAATATGGGGTAATAGTCAATCATCATCATCCTCACTGAATAGACATCAACAAATATAATGGAAGAATGAAATATTTAACATAGAATACAATGAGTACTTATAAAAATTATAAGTTACATTACCATAATTAAACATGAGTAATCAACAATCATCTCATGTGACTGAATCTAAGAGAGGGTAAATATTAAGATGTAGGCTAATTATCTTATTAATGACCATGAGTTCTCATGAACTACAGAATCACAAAGTCATTCAGGTCTGTGATTGTGAACAAGAGAAAACATAAGTGTATATGCTTAATCTAGGCTTAATTTAAATAGTTTTACTGGTATCATTTATAAACACCTTAAAGAAATATGCTATGCTGAAATGAAGTCACACTCATTGTCAAATCATAAAACAGATAGCTGAAGAAATAAAGACTTTAACACTTATTTTTTAACAATTATTTAATAAAGTTAATTAATAAACAATAAATTTATGAAAGTATGATAATATGACAATGTCAAACCTATTATATATTGCATATGAAAAATATATTATAAAACAATATTAAATCCTGTTCATTATTATTGCTTAATTAATATTTACTTTAATTTAATTATTCCCTATTACAATGATTAAATCTAAAACTTCACAATAAAATATATAAAAAATAAGATTAGCTAAAACCTTCTTCCACTTTTTTAATAATAAAATCTGAAAACATTCCATGATAAGAAAAAAGTTTAAGATTATCTAAAATCTTCTTTCCCTTTTTTTATGAAATGGGAGTGAAAAATATTTAGAACAAAACAGAAAAATTACACATTATTGTCAATTATTATTAATATTAAAAATTATTTGTAAATGTGGATATACAAATGAAAATGTGTACATCAACTATTCCTTATTTTATCATAGATGTCATTTTCTGAATTCTTTTGTAGTTATAATTTTATGTTTCTTTTGAGCCTGCTTTTCCTTCTGGTTTTTTAAAATGTTCAGATTAAAACTATAATAATGATTTCTAGGGTAAATTAACATAAGTTGAATTTATCCATTGTTTCCATTAAAAAAATTTCATGAACTTTTTTGGTAGTTTTAAGTTTATGGTTTATAATTATAATATTAATTTTCAGGTAGATTAACACAAGTTGGATTTTCCCATTTTACCATATAATAGACTTTATATCAGGTTGGCATAGGCTGTGACAATCATGATTTTGAATGGACACATAAGACTTGTTGCAAATTTCTTCCAAATATATTATCCATCTATATTTTCTTTTAGTGAAACAGGTTATATGTTGGGTTAGTGATGTTCAGCTTTTTGTTGAAGCTTATCATGTAATTTTCTTTGACACTATTTCAAATTTTTTTTTTAATGATTAGCAGTGAGATTATTCATACTTTAGACTACAAGTTTAATATTTCACTGATCTATTGACATCTGAACTGTTGTTGCTGTTTTTTTCTCAACATCTGGAATTTGCTGCTATTCTCTTGTCAACATCTGGATTAAGATTACTGCTGCTGTTTTTTTCTTAACTGCTGAACTGCTATTAAATTTTCTTCTGAACAGCTAGATAAAGACTGACTATTATTCCTTAGATACTAAAGTCTACTGCCTTAACCTACCCACTATCTCATTTGTAAGATGGTTTCCCATTATCCATTAAACCATACTATCTCAAAAATGACAGCTTAAAACCCTTATGAATTTATTTTATTTTTACAAAAAAATATTTTCCTTTCTTTTTTTAATTAATTAAAAATTCTAACTACTCCTATTTATTGAAACATTTCTTTTATAGTTATTTTTCTTCTTCTTAATTATTAGAAACAGAATAATCTTTTAATTTTGTAAAACATTTTAAATTTCTTCAGAGGCATAAAAATGAAAGAAAAAAAAATCAACTTTCATTAATTGAAAACAACATTTTTTAAAAATGCATATGGTACTTTAATTTTCCCTTTTTTTTAAAAAAAAAGATAAACATATAGATAGATCAAAAATTACTAAAGAGTAAAACAAAAAAAAAAAAATTATTTTATTGTTTTTTTTTCCTTTATACCTTTTTCTCTTTTTACAACTATCCTCAATAAGCATTAAACTTTTACATTCTAATAATTTGTAATGTTTGGAATTTGTCACATTAGCATTTAGTTAATGAATGTAACTTTTTAACAATGTGTTTTCCACCTAAATAACAATAATATGATTAATCCACATTAAAAAGATATTTCATCTTGATTATATATCTATTCCTCATTTCTGACTTACTTTTTAACTTTACCAAAAAAATATTATTAGTATTTTTTGGATAAAGTCTGGTATGCTGGGTACCATTTTTACACTGGTTCATTTTCTAATCTTTTGGCATTATTCCCTTAGTGCTTTTAAATGCTATAGGGATCTTCAGATAAATATTTGGGTCTATGAATAATTGGTTACTGATCTTCACTCTGCTTGAAATTTTACTTACAGGGCTGAAATAGAATAATGGTACTGCTCATGATAAATATAATATTTATATTGACTTTATTCCAGTTTTTTATGGCTTTTTATTTTCAAAATTGGAGAAGACAAAATCTTTTTTCCTACTTTTTTTTGAATTACTGACTCGTTCCAAATGCACATAGCAATTCTCTAATTGCTCAATACTTTTCTGTCAAACTCACATGATTATATGTTCAACCTTATATAACAGTTTATGTTTGTTAATTTATGTTATTTTACTATCTGATATGATGCAAGCAGTCATGGTTTTTAAACATAAAACCAGACATAACAAACTGAGAATTCATTTTCCCTGTCATCATTTTGTATCATTCTTATGGTACCTAGTATTATATAGCTCAATATTCATAAAAAACAGCATCACTATAGCTTTGAAAAGTTCTAGTTTTTAGATAATGATTTACCTCAGAAACTTGCTGATCCCTGAAAGTGAGCACTTGCCAGTGACATTTTGTGGTGGTGTTCATTTATTCTGTTTTTTAAAAAATAATTTTTTAGTCATCAAGGGGTTGCATAGGAATTTCCCCTGCAACATCCTTAAATGCTTTTATTTTAAGGAAATGATTAATATCTCCTAGATATACCTCTGATTTTTGAAGATTTGTGTTCTCATTAAAACACCATTCACTATCTATCATTGGCATTGTTTCTAAACATTCTTGAATATTAATCTTTTGTATCATTTCTTCATACAGTCTTTCTACATATTTCTCTTGTTCATTTCTCATTTGTCTGAAATTTTTGCTTAGCTCTTTTTGAGTGAATCAACATTTCTCATCTTACCTCTCATTTTTCAAAAAGATAAAATATATATATATATATATATATATATATATATATATATATATATATATATATATATATATATATATATATATATATATATATATATATATATATATAAACATTACAAGCATAAAGCTAAACTAGTCAATATAAAATCAAAACTACCCCAAAGCCAAAATTAAACCAGACCAGCATAAAAATAATATTAAAACACAACTTAAGGTATCACTGCTACAAGAAGACTTCTCAAGTGTAAAGAATTACCAAAAACTACACAATATATATAATATTAAAAACTACCCACAAATCCATTCACTTTCCATCCACCCTTAATATTAAAAGAACTCTTAAATAAGTTAATTGCTTCAGAATAATAAATTTTCAATAATAAAGACTAATTAATTCTTCTTTTGATTTCATTTCTCTCAAAGAAGACAACTTTAGCTTCATCAAAATCAATAGTGTGGCCTGTATCTTTTTCATGGACATACAAAGCATAACTAAGATATCTATTTTTAACTCTACTTTTATGAACCTTTATTCTTTCATTTAAACTCAAACTACTCTGATCTATGTAAACCTTCTTACAAAATAAACAAGGGACAAAATATACTACACCAGGAATAGTCTTTCTATCAAGAACTTCTTTTGTATTATTTAATAAATTATTCAATGTAACACCCCTTTTCTAAGCAATTTTCTTATTTTCAAACAATTTACTATTCTACACACAATTTTATAAGAAGACAATTCATCCTTACAAATATTACTATTAAATAAAATAATATTTGTAAGGATGTAAAGGTTAAAGAAAAATATGATTTTATTTCTTTGCCATTTAAATTGTCTTCTTATAAAATTGTGTGTAGAAATAGTAAATTGTTTGGAAATAAGAAAATTGCTTGGAAAAGGGGTGTTACATTGAATAATTTATTAAATAATACAAAAGAAGTTTTTGATAGAAAGACTATTCCTGGTGTAGTATATTTTATCCCTTGTTTACTTTGCAAGAAGGTTTACATAGGTCAGAGTAGTTTGAGTTTAAATGAAAGAATAAAGGTTCATAAAAGTAGAGTTAAAAATAGTTATCTTAGTTCTGCTTTGTATATCCATGAAAAAGATACAGGCCACACTATTGATTTTGATGAAGCTAAGGTTGTCTTCTTTGAGAGAAATGAAATCAAAAGAAGAAATAAAAAGTCTTTATTATTGAAAATTTATTATTCTGAAGCAATTAACTTATTTAAGAGTTCTTTTAATATTAAGGGTGGATGGGAAGTGAATGGATTTGTGGGTAGTTTTTAATATTATATATATTGTGTAGTTTTTGGTAGTTCTTTACACTTGAGAAGTCTGCTTGTAGCAGTGAAACCTTAGGTTGTGTTTTAATATTATTTTTATGCTGGTCTGTTTAATTTTGGATTTGGGGTAGTTTTGATTATATTTTTCTTCTTCTATCTCTCTCTCTTTCTTTTTTTCTTTCTTTCTTTCTTTTTTTCTTTTTTTCTTTCCTTTCCTCTTTCTTTTCTCTTTTCTTTTCTTCCTTCTTTTTTTTTTTTTTTTCTTTTTTTTTTTTTTCTTTTTTTTTTTTTTTTTTTTTTTTTTCTTTCTTTCTTTCTTCCTTTCTTTCTTTCTTCTTTCTCTCTCTTTCTCTCTCTCTTCTCTCTCTCTCTCTCTCTCTCTCTCTCTATCTATCTATCTCTCTCTCTCTATCTATCTATCTATCTATCTATCTATCTATCTATCTATCTATCTATCTATCTATCTATCTATCTATCTATCTATCTATCTATCTATCTATCTATATATATATATATATATATATATATATATATATATATATATATATATATATATACTTACTGGCTGCAGAAAGGAGTTTGCTATTAACTGAAAGGAGACCCTTTGATTCCTCTTGGAGGCCTTAAAGGAACAGAGCAGGGCAAATTCCTAATGTCCACTCCATACGTTCTTGTCATTGCAGCTGTTATTACTATGTGATTATTCATATAGTATGCGAACATGGATGGGCTGCTCACCAACATGCATTAGCCAGCGTGGTGAGTTTATTGGCTTTTTACCTCTGAGTTTAAGATCAAGAAACACCATGGTCTTTCTTCTCAGTGCCTGATAAGGCAGAATGAATGTTTGTGTAAATGATAAATATTTTTCCAATACATATATACAATTATGACAGACAAAAATAAAGCATGGCCCTTATTCCCAGGAGGCTGTAAAGTCACCAACCAAGGCAGCAGTTGGTGGCCGAAGGCATAGGGTGCTAAGAATCCCCTGATTGCGGACCCAGGCTGCCATTTGATGATGACTTTTTATTTAGGTACTTACAACTTCAGATCATTTTCAAGTGAAGGAAGATTGCAAGAATTAGAAGAAGAATGGTTTTATATTAAATGGAACATTATTGGACTTTGTGAAGTTAGAAGAAAAGGAGAAGAAACAATTGATTTAAAAAGTGGACATATACTCTATTATAAAGGCACACATATTGGAAATACAAGTGGAGTAGGATTCATTATAAATAAAAAGTGGAAGAACAATATTGTGGAGATTGATGGTGTATCGGACAGAGTGGCAAGATTAGTTATACAACTTAATAGCAGATACCAAATGCAGATAATTCAGGTTTATGCCCCAACAAGTTCTCATAGTGATGAAGTAGTAGAAGATTTTTATATGGATGTACAAAAGGCTTTTGATCAGAGTAAACAACATTTTAAAATTGTTATGGGAGACTTTAATGCTAGAATTGGTAGACAAATCAAAGATGAAATTGCTGTAGGTAATTTGGGTTATGGTAATAGAAATGAGAGAGGACATAGACTTGTGGAGTTTGCAGAAAAAGAAAAACTTTATATTATGAATTCATTTTTCGAGAAAAATGTTAAAAGGAAATGTACATGGAAGCATCTAAATGAAGGTACAGCAGAATTGGATTATATTTTGACTAACAGAAAATACATATTTCAAGATTGTAATGTTCTTAATAAATTTAACACAGGAACTGATCATCGATTAGTAAGGTGTAAGTTACGTGTTAATGTAAAACTAGAGAGACAAAAATTATTAAGAAAAACAATATTTACAGTTGATATTCCTAATCTTCAGAAACATTCTAATGAATTTAAATTAGAACTTACAAATAGGTTTCAAGTGTTAGGAGATTTTGAACATGATACAGATTTGAATGAAATTAATATGAATATAACTGATACACTTTTACAAACTGCAACAAACATAGCTGGTAGAAAAAAGCAGCAATTGACTAATAAAATTTCTACTGAGACTAGAGAATTTATGAAGAAAAGAAGAAATATGAAGATATACAAAGATGATGTATTAAAAAGAATTGAATATCTCGAATTTTGTAAAATGGTACGGAAAAGAGTTGAAAATGATATAAGAAAGTATAACTGTGAAATAGCAAGGAAAGCTGTAGAAGAAAATAAAAGTCTCAAAAATGTTAAACAACATTTTGGTGTTGGTAGGAAATTTATATCTGCAATAAGAAAAAAAGATGGAATTATTACTAAAAAGAGAGATGACATCATGAAATTGGTAGAAGATTTTTATCAAGAATTATATAGTAATAAAGAACAAGTACCTCCTATATCTATTACATCTTCCGAATTGCCCAGAATTTTAAATGAAGAAATGAGACATGCAATTAAGTGTATGAACAAAGAAAAGGCTCCAGGAAATGATGGAATTATAATTGATATATTAAAAGAAGCAGGTGAAGAAATAAAAACAATTTTAGCAAAGTTATATACCAAATGTCTAAATGATAAAGATGTACCGGAAGATTGGAAGAATGCAGTAATAATATTAATATTTAAAAAAGATGATAAAGAAGATATTAGAAATTACAGATCTATTAGCCTTTTATTAGTTTTATATAAAATTTTTACCAAGATAATTACAACTCGTCTACAGAAAACTTTGGATTTCCACCAACCAAGAGAACAAGCTGGATTTAAAAGTGGTTTTAGTACAATAGATCATATCCAGGTATTGAGAGAAGTCATAGAAAGGACAAACGAATATGAGATGTCATTATGTTTTGGATTTGTAGATTATGAAAAGGCATTTGATTCTATACACATTTCTTCAGTGATTAAAGCATTGGATCATCAAGGTATAGATCCAGGATATTGTCATATTTTAAAGAATATTTATAAAAATGCAACAGCAACAATTAGATTACATAATGATACTGGAAAAATCAACATTGAGAAAGGTGTAAGACAAGGTGACTCCATATCTCCAAAACTCTTTACAGCAGTGGTGCAAGAAGTATTTTATGGATTAAAATAGAAAACTAAAGGAGTGAAAGTAAATGGAGAGTATTTAAGTCATTTAGATTTCACAGATGATGTAGTTGTTTTTGCAAATAATGCTTCAGAGCTGCAGGAAATGTTGCAGGAGTTAGCAGATGAAAGTAGAAAAGTAGGACTAAAGATAAATGTTAAAAAGACTAAAGTAATGTTTAATTGATTTGCTCAAAATATGAAAATAAAAATTGATTATGAAGAATTAGAAGGTTAACAGTTACAAATACCTTTGTCAGATTATTAATACAGATGGAAACATAATGGAGGAAATTAATCATAGAATTAAACTTGGTTGGAGTGCTTTTGGTAGAAATAACTTGATACTAAAAGGAAATATGCCTATGTGTTTGAAAGGATGGTTTTTAACAAATGTGTTTTACCAGTTCTTACTTATGGATCTGAGACTTGGACACCTAATAGAAGAGCAATACAGAGACTTCACACCACTCAAAGAAGTATGGAGAGATGTATGTTGGGAGTAACAAGAAGAGATCGAAAATGCAATGTATGGGTAAGACAACAAACAGGTGTTACTGACCTTATTGATAAAATTAAAAGATTGAAATGGAGTTGGGCTGGACATATTGCTAGAAGAGATGATAATAGATGGACAATTGAAATTTTAAACTGGATTCCAACAGATTTTAAAAGACCCAGAAAGAGACCACATGTGAGATGGATGGATGAAATAAGAAAATGTGCAGGGGTGTTGTGGAGAAGAGAAGCTAAAGATCGGAGAAGATGGATTAAACTTGGAGAGACCTTCATCCTGCAGTGGATTGATAATGGTTGATGATGATGATATATACTTATTTCAAGATACACATTTTATACTGAATGACAACTCATCAGTTAATCAGATTGTAATATCAGGTGTGCATCCTCATCATTGGCTCATTATTTAGCAATATCAAATTATTATAGATTGATTTATAAGCATGAAACTTTTCACAATCTTAGCTTTGGAACAAATCACTTTAATCAATACATTAATGATTATTACTAATCATTAATTAAACTAACGATTATCCTTAATCAAGATAAAAACTTTACATCACATGAATATGTAAACTCAATAAAATAGTGTACACAGAGTTGTGTATAGCATGTATAAGCTTTATAATATTTTACATATTATGTATAACAATATCTTAACTTTTATTATCAACAATAATAATATAATTTATTATCCCATATTAATTCAGTTGGTTTGCTATAAGGAGATAAAGATAAAATATGCACATCATAAACCCAACATTAAAATAATATGATTAAATGGATGTGATTTAGATTCTTATCATCAGTATGCCATAACAAAGATAATATATCTTCATAAATCTTTATACAATCCAAGTGCATAAATAAATAATTAAATCTAGAAGATCATTGTATGCTTGACTTTCTTGTAATAAATTGAATATATTAATGGCATAAACAGCAGATATGCATAAAATTACTTTGATAATACATATATTGTAAGGACTGGAATAGTCTAATCCTTACTTTCAGTTGTTATGAAAAAAAGGATGTTTATAAAATATTTCCCAGATTTTGTATCAAGTTACATTTATCATTACAAGAATTCCTTTTTTGATATTTATAAAATTAATCTTTTATCTAGTAGTGAAGAGGCAACAATAACAAAGAAAAAGATGAAAATAAAATAAAATATATCAATTGAATTAAAATGATATAATAATAACCAAAATTAGAAAAATTTGTGTGTATTTGTTAATTATTTACATTTTAATTTTTTCATATATATATATTGTAACGATCCGGAGAAAGCTAGACTTACGTAAACTGCACTACAGGGCGCCATCTAGGCATTTGAACCTAGAAAAATTTATAAAGTAGGCAGATACGCAAGTCAAAAAACAAAAAAAAAAAAAATTTTTTTTTTCTTAATTTTTGATTCCGGTCGTTAGCCCAAGTCACTAGCTCAGTGAGTAGCAGAGATAATAAAATATAACTTAATTTTATATCTTAAATATAAAAGAATAAAAGCCACTGCCAGAAATTAACACATAAAATATTTATTTACGCACATATAAAATCATTCTAAACTCGAGAAATAGGTTTAACAATTTTAGATTTTTATATTCTCATTACTCTTTAAATTTACATTTACATAAATTTCAATGATTTTAATTTTTTTATTTAGATTGTCAAGTATGAATAGACTACATAGATCTGCATTTGAAAATAAAACATTCTATCCCTATTTAACCTTAGGCTAAAATTCGCAGTCAAACTGGCATCAATCCATCCAATACATTTATGTATTCAATGTAGCATGAAAATACAACAGCACAAAGATACTATACTGTCAGGAATGGACATCTGAACAATATAGTTTGAGAAAACATTGACTCTTGTCTAATACAGGAATATGACGTCTGTATAGCAAGAAGAACAATAAAATAAAAACTCCATAGGAAGGGACCGCGATCCTTTTGGCCGACTTACAATCCCATCCATAGGCAAAGGGTTGGTGCGGTGTATACAGCGATTCTGCACGTAGCGAAACTCATACTACATCTACTAATTACACAAATACATCCAATCCATTGACCCAATTCAACAACGACACAAATAACCTAAGATTACCCTCCCCTAATATAACTTTACAAATCTATATAGCCATTCACGTCCAACTTAAGTTTAACATTTAGATACGTTCGCACAAATGAATTTATAAAATTTGTTTTAAAATGTTGAGTACAGATCAGCTGCACAGATTCCATGGTCAAAAACATTCCAAATTAAACACAACCGATCAAAATACAAAGTCATCGATAAACGTCACTTGCATAGGGAATATTCAAATCCCATTAGCATTCATCGTAAGATGCTTGCAGTGATATCGTTGACATATATTTCAATCGAATGTGAAAACCACAACATTATCCACCGCTAACGAATCTATGCAACGTCTATACCCAACCTGAAATTTCCTCATTTAAAATTTAAACAATAAATCTCAATACAATAAATCATAAATGGAAATGATTTTTTTTTTTTTTATCAAACGCAAACATATATAAAATTTTTCATTATCAATTGAGTTGACACATAAGTCCGAGAAAAGTTCTTTTTATAAAATTTAAATTTACTTATCAATCTTTAAAGTTCTTAATTAATGTTATGATTTTAACAAATGTTCAGTTCTATTGCTTACGGTATAAGAGTCCATGTTCCCGTTGGCTATTCCCATGGAGACTTTCCTGGAAGACCGGTCTGACATTTTGGAGGTAGCATTTGCTGGTTCTGTCCTGGTATCACAGTCTTTGCATTTTTAAAATAAGTGAGTGAGGACGACAAGTGCATCTTGTCACCAGACTCACCAAAATCAAGTTGGAAAAACTCACTGGAACTCAATATTTTTTCTTTTTATAGTCCTCCTATGGATTCCATGAACAAAAACGTCACTGTTCTGTTTTTTCGTTATGGTCCGGGCCTTTATTTGGCTTCCATTGGTCAAGCTAAAATCCCTTTCTTCTCTTATCTAACTTTCCATCTGACTTTTTAATTAAACAGCTTTTAGATAATTAATAAACAATCATTTCCATTTATAGATTACAGGAATTAATTAATACCTGTTTTTATTTTAACTTACGTTATTTTTTTATTAAAATATTTTTATAAATCATTTTTTATAAAAAATACATTCAAATACCTTTTTTTTATTTATTAAAAAAAAATATTTTTAAAGTTTAGCATCTGTGCGAATGTATATACGTATAACAAACATTTTTAATTTTAGCGTTTAGTTTTTTACTTTTATTTGCGAACTTTTAAGTTTTTATTTTAAATTAATGTAACGACATATTTATATATCGTTACATATCAGTAAACTTCCTCAAAAAAATAAAAACATTAAAAAAAAAAAAAAAAGAATTTACTTAGTGTTAGTAATTACGTTACACAAATTTGTTATATATGAAATTTCAAAAGGACAAAACTTTTTTTTTTAAAAGACAAAACAGTAATTACAAATATAATGATAAAAAAAAAAATTGACTGATGATTCCTTACTACCAGCTAAATTTCTGCCCCCTCCCTTCCAAGTTTCATTTCTCCTACCTTTAAGTATTATTTAGGCAAGTTAAATGATTAAATTTTAAACAAGACTTTTTAAAAAAAAATTATGATTTATATTTATTAATTACGTTTTATTTATTACTTTTTTATTCCTCATATTTCTCTTTACATATGCGCAATTTTTCTTACTGGCAGTAGCTTTTTACACAAAATTTAAACTATAACTTTACGTTAATACAAAACATACATCTATATAATTTTCAGAAAAAATTTATGGACATGATTCCCTTTTAAAATTCTCAGGGCACTCGTGTTTATTAAAGATCGGCCCAAGTTGGGTAGCCAGTTTGTAACGATCCGGAGAAAGCTAGACTTACGTAAACTGCACTACAGGGCGCCATCTAGGCATTTGAACCTAGAAAAATTTATAAAGTAGGCAGATACGCAAGTCAAAAAACAAAAAAAAAAAAATTTTTTTTTTCTTAATTTTTGATTCCGGTCATTAGCCCAAGTCACTAGCTCAGTGAGTAGCAGAGATAATAAAATATAACTTAATTTTATATCTTAAATATAAAAGAATAAAAGCCACTGCCAGAAATTAACACATAAAATATTTATTTACGCACATATAAAATCATTCTAAACTCGAGAAATAGGTTTAACATTTTTAGATTTTTATATTCTCATTACTCTTTAAATTTACATTTACATAAATTTCAATGATTTTAATTTTTTTTATTTAGATTGTCAAGTATGAATAGACTACATAGATCTGCATTTGAAAATAAAACATTCTATCCCTATTTAACCTTAGGCTAAAATTCGCAGTCAAACTGGCATCAATCCATCCGATACATTTATGTATTCAATGTAGCATGAAAATACAACAGCACAAAGATACTATACTGTCAGGAATGGACATCTGAACAATATAGTTTGAGAAAACATTGACTCTTGTCTAATACAGGAATATGACGTCTGTATAGCAAGAAGAACAATAAAATAAAAACTCCATAGGAAGGGACCGCGATCCTTTTGGCCGACTTACAATCCCATCCATAGGCAAAGGGTTGGTGCGGTGTATACAGTGATTCTGCACGTAGCGAAACTCATACTACATCTACTAATTACACAAATACATCCAATCCATTGACCCAATTCAACAACGACACAAATAACCTAAGATTACCCTCCCCTAATATAACTTTACAAATCTATATAGCCATTCACGCCCGACTTAAGTTTAACATTTAGATACGTTCGCACAAATGAATTTTATAAAATTTGTTTTAAAATGTTGAGTACAGATCAGCTGCACAGATTCCATGGTCAAAAACATTCCAAATTAAACACAACCGATCAAAATACAAAGTCATCGATAAACGTCACTTGCATAGGGAATATTCAAATCCCATTAGCATTCATCGTAAGATGCTTGCAGTGATATCGTTGACATATATTTCAATCGAATGTGAAAACCACAACATTATCCACCGCTAATGAATCTATGCAACGTCTATACCCAACCTGAAATTTCCTCATTTAAAATTTAAACAATAAATCTCAATACAATAAATAATAAATGGAAATGATTTTTTTTTTTTTTTTTATCAAACGCAAACATATATAAAATTTTTCATTATCAATTGAGTTGACACATAAGTCCGAGAAAAGTTCTTTTTATAAAATTTAAATTTACTTATCAATCTTTAAAGTTCTTAATTAATGTTATGATTTTAACAACTGTTCAGTTCTATTGCTTACGGTATAAGAGTCCATGTTCCCGTTGGCAATTCCCACGGAGACTTTCCTGGAAGACCGGTCTGACATTTTGGAGGTAGCATTTGCTGGTTCTGTCCTGGTATCACAGTCTTTGCATTTTTAAAATAAGTGAGTGAGGACGACAAGTGCGTCTTGTCGCCAGACTCACCAAAATCAAGTTGGAAAAAGCTCTCTGACTGGAACTCAATATTTTTTTCTTTTTATAGTCCTCCTATGGATTCCATGAACAAAAACGTCACTGTTCTGTTTTTTCGTTATGGTCCGGGCCTTTATTTGGCTTCCATTGGTCAAGCTAAAATCCCTTTCTTCTCTTATCTAACTTTCCATCTGACTTTTTAATTAAACAGCTTTTAGATAATTAATAAACAATCATTTCCATTTATAGATTACAGGAATTAATTAATACCTGTTTTTATTTTAACTTACGTTATTTTTTTATTAAAATATTTTTATAAATCTTTTTTTATAAAAAATACATTCAAATACCTTTTTTTTATTTATTAAAAAAAAATATTTTTAAAGTTTAGCATCTGTGCGAATGTATATACGTATAACAAACATTTTTAATTTTAGCGTTTAGTTTTTTACTTTTATTTGCGAACTTTTAAGTTTTTATTTTAAATTAATGTAACGACATATCTATATATCGTTACATATCAGTAAACTTCCTCAAAAAAATAAAAACATTAAAAAAAAAAAAAAAGAATTTACTTAGTGTTAGTAATTACGTTACACAAATTTGTTATATATGAAATTTCAAAAGGACAAAACTTTTTTTTTTTAAAAGACAAAACAGTAATTACAAACATAATGATAAAAAAAAAATTGACTGATGATTCCTTACTACCCGCTAAATTTCTGCCCCCTCCCTTCCAAGTTTCATTTCTCCTACCTTTAAATATTATTTAGGCAAGTTAAATGATTAAATTTTAAACAAGACTTTTTAAAAAAAAATTATGATTTATATTTATTAATTACATTTTATTTATTACTTTTTTATTCCTCATATTTCTCTTTACATATGTGCAATTTTTCTTACTGGCAGTACCTTTTTACACAAAATTTAAACTATAACTTTACGTTAATACAAAACATACATCTATATAATTTTCAGAAAAAATTTACGGGCATGATTCCCTTTTAAAATTCTCAGGGCACTCGTGTTTATTAAAGATCGCCCAAGTTGGGTAGCCAGTTTGTAACGATCCAGAGAAAGCTAGACTTATGTAAACTGCACTACAGGCCGCCATCTAGGCATTTGAACCTAGAAAAATTTATAAAGTAGGCAGATACGCAAGTCAAAAAACAAAAAAAAAATTTTTCATTATCAATTGAGTTGACACATAAGTCCGAGAAAAGTTCTTTTTATAAAATTTAAATTTACTTATCAATCTTTAAAGTTCTTAATTAATGTTATGATTTTAACAACTGTTCAGTTCTATTGCTTACGGTATAAGAGTCCATGTTCCCATTGGCTATTCCCACAGAGACTTTCCTGGAAGACCGGTCTGACATTTTGGAGGTAGCATTTGCTGGTTCTGTCCTGGTATCACAGTCTTTGCATTTTTAAAATAAGTGAGTGAGGACGACAAGTGCGTCTTGTCGCCAGACTCACCAAAATCAAGTTGGAAAAACTCACTGGAACTCAATATTTTTTCTTTTTATAGTCCTCCTATGGATTCCATGAACAAAAACGTCACTGTTCTGTTTTTTCGTTATGGTCCGGGCCTTTATTTGGCTTCCATTGGTCAAGCTAAAATCCCTTTCTTCTCTTATCTAACTTTCCATCTGACTTTTTAATTAAACAGCTTTTAGATAATTAATAAACAATCATTTCCATTTATAGATTACAGGAATTAATTAATACCTGTTTTTATTTTAACTTACGTTATTTTTTTATTAAAATATTTTTATAAATCTTTTTTTATAAAAAATACATTCAAATACCTTTTTTTTATTTATTAAAAAAAATATTTTTAAAGTTTAGCATCTGTGCGAATGTATATACGTATAACAAACATTTTTAATTTTAGCGTTTAGTTTTTTACTTTTATTTGCGAACTTTTAAGTTTTTATTTTAAATTAATGTAACGACATATCTATATATCGTTACAATATATATATAGTGACCTTCCAGGCTGGCACCATGAAGAAATGTGGGAAGTTCACATATGTGCTAACAATGGCGAAAGATAATTATCTGAGAAAAATGAATTGAGATGTAATTTTCTAGTTAAAATTAGGATTTAAAAATTAAAACTTTAAGTGGGTGTACTGATTGATAGAGTTTTGGATTATATATGTTAGGTAGTAGAAGAGGAGGATGAACAATATTAGAGATATATGTATTAAAAAAATTTACATGTCATAATGAGCAGAAATATAGATATATTATTAATTAGAATTTTCTTTTCTATATTTTATTTATTATTTACTGATTATGTATTGTTCATAATCTTATATTTAAAAATAATAAAGATTATTTGTATATTAGTGAATAACATTTATAAATTAATATTTGATATTTAATATTTTTTATTATTATTGTTTATTCCATTCAAACATTGTATTGTTAAAATTTTATAAGTAAAATTCTGGCACATTTTCAAAGTTGATTGTAATAAAAAAACACAGAGAAAGTTTAAAAATTAAAGGAAAGTAAAAAATTCCAAGGAAGAAGATGTAAAAAAAAAAGCTTAAAAAAATCAATAACTCTCTAAGAGTATTAGAACAAATAAAAAAAATATCACGAGGATTCTAATAATGTGGAGAATTTTCTATTATACTACTAGAATAATATAAAAATGAGGAGATAAACCCCAACCCTAGATGGAAAATCAGCTCCAAATTTCTGTCAAATGATGGTCCATATTAACTACCTTTAAAATGCCTGGATGATATGTAAGCTAAATAATTATGATTTATTTTAAAGTATTACCAAAAAAATAATCTTAAAATGACAAAATTGTTTAAAATAAAGCTAGCTAAAATTTTCTTATTAAACGCTATAATTAAACACTTGATTTTCAATTTTAAGAATTTTCTATCAATATTCTACAAAATAAAATTTAAAATGAAAGAGTTTATCTATTTAATCTTATATCAAGAGGATAATTTTATACTGTATAACTTTGCTATTCATGCATATATAATAAAATAATTCCAATGCATGCAAATGTCATTTATCACGCCTATAACGGAATTCTAGGATAAAAAAAAACTATTGTCATTTTTAACAAATTATGCTGTAACAATTGGATAGACATTTTTTTTTATGTTATGATTTACTGTTGTCTTTGAAACTGATATGTATGTTTCTTTCAACTTTCAAATTTAAAAAAAAAAACTTAACATGTAATGATGGGATATTGATAAGTATTTTCGTTATTGATTACAACAGATGTACAAACAATTTTTTTTGTTTTCTTTTAAAAAAACAAAACAATGTAACTTTATATCATTATAATTATGATAATTTATTATTTTGTATGAACTAGAAATTATATTATAGGTGATTATAGATATTCGGATGTGTGCATGATGCTATAAATTATTATTTTAAAAAAAATTGTATTTATTATGCTTCAATTTCATTAATGAAATTTATTTAAAAAAATAAAGAATTAAAACCTTGTCTGTTATAAGTTTGTTTACTTAAGAAGTATATCGAGTGTAGTTGAAGATAGAAATGATCAAGGGACGATTACATTATTTAGATTGAGTTTGGAGATATTATTTAACCCTCAAGTATATAGGTGTAAGTGTTTGGCTATTGTTTTCCCTTGCCTTTCTTTATTTTTGTATAGTTAATGTTAGATGATATACACTGATTATAACAGATAAGGGTTTGATAAATTTTTATAATCTGTATAAAAGATGATTGATTTATGGCATCATCCATGTTCTATAAATAAGCTAATAAAAAGTATATTTTAAAAATAAATTATATTTATGTTATTATAAAAGCACACATATTTGAAAATATATGATTCATATATATTACATATTAGTCAATTTTGATTTTACTGTAGAAAAAATGTAATTGGTTAGAAAAGTGCATGAAGTAATATTTTTTTATTTTTTTATTATTTATTTGTCATTTATTTTTAATAAATGTTTTATTTAATTAACAGCCCATATGAATTGCTTGATTATATACGTTCGACTCTCCATTTCCACACACACAAATATATGCTAAACATAACGTAGCCCTAGAATATATAGATTTGCCAGTATAAGTCAGGTTTTATTTCATTTGTCTGGAGTTGATAAATCTCAATATTACAGTGTCAATATTATATTTTACTTTGCTTAGAATAGATAGTGATATGGATATAAAGGTACCTGATCCTAATCATTCTCTATCCTATATTAAATATGATAATTGATAATTTTGCATTAGTGTATAATTAAATAAATGTGTGGCATATGATTAAATTAGTGTTACATAATTGTTATCCATAAATGTTTTAATACTCTTATTTTCTTCCTATATGAAGACCATATCCTATAACCTCAACTGAGCTAAGCCATAGAGTAATTACAATATAAGTATCTTTTAAATAAGTTTAAAAGCAATTTACAATTATAAATTTTATTCTATCTTGTATAGAATTGGCACCTGGGCATTTATAAATCTAATAAAGTGAATAAGTAAGAAGGCAGAGGTTACAGGGTGGGTTAAGTGGTGCACAATGTGGATGGCTTGATATATATATATATATATATATATATATATATATATATATATATATATATATATATATATATATATATATATATATATATATATATATATAAGGCACAACTGCTAGGGTTAAGTGGCTTGTCCAATGTGAGGCTTCAACATTTATGGGTTAAATGCTCAATATATTATGGATAAATGGCTGCACAATATTTGGTGATTGATTCATCTTTGTTTACATGTGCATTTTGTTCTTTATGGGTGATTATATATTATACATTCTATTTTAAGTGGTGACTAATGTGGATGGATTGATATATACATAGAGGCCACAGTGGCCAAGGGTTGAAATGGATGTCCAATCATGAGATCTTGATTACTTAAGTCTCATATCTTGTAGAGTGTTTATATTTTTGTTAATATATATTGGCATATACCTGAGATGAGAAGTAATCCAGTGTCATTAGAATTACTTTATTCCTGTTTTAAATATACAGTTGTTGCAAAATTGGTTCCAAATAGAGTCAAGTTGGCAGTTTTTTTATTCAAGGAATTTTTTTATATATCAATCTAGAAGATTAATAGAAATGTTTGATAAAATGGAACTAGGGGTAAATGGAGCATTAACTAAGGTTTGAAATAAGCCAATACCTGAAAGATGTGTAGTAGATATATGAATGTCAGATGTATAGTTTAAAAAAACATTTTTTTTTGTTTATGTGAAATAAATAAATACAGCCATGAAACAGCTTAGTTTCAATTATAGAGCTATATAAATATTGTAACTTATAATAAATGTTAAAGTTGATAGCATTATTTTTTTTTTTTATATTTTGCTTGTCAATGAAATACAGCATTGCTGCGGGATAAGCATAAAATTATTGATAGTGTTAAATTATAATGTGGTAATATTGTTCATATCTGGAACACTTCTGTTATAGAAAGTCTATAATTTTGAAGGTTAAATAGAATGCTTGATTGTTGGAGTTTTGTTGGTTGTGTTGCAAGTTTTGGTGATGGATGGAAAATTTCTGTTATTGTCTTGAGTATATGGTGTATTCATGTTACTGGTGACGGATTGTTCTCATTCACTGCTCCAACCCAAATTATGATATCAGTTGTTAGTTATCATGAAGCAGTTAACAGTAGTCCTGCCATGATTTTGCCTCTAAAGACTCAAGAGAGAACAAGGCATAGTTCTTTCTAATATATATGTAATATTTGTCTCTAAGACTCCCAAAGATGAGCAAGACAATATTTTATAAATAGCCTCTAAGACTTGGATGTAAGCAGGGCATTGTGATAGTGTTTGTAATAAAATATTATGGGTTGTGGTAGCTTAGAGTGGTTAAAGTGGGATGATCATCAGAGTGTTCATGGAGCATTGTATGTTTTGAGAGCAGTGATAGAATTATTTTATCTATTTCAAAATTGTGAACTGCTAATAATTCTTTTGGCTGTCAGTATCTGTTGGATCTTTAGAAGAATGGATGAATATATAACTTGAATATATAGCTCATTCTTAAAAGACTATTTTCTATATTCTTATGCAAAGGTTGGCATTTACCATATTTAAGTAAAAAATTGTATATCAGTTGTCATAGTAAATGCATGTCATCATTAATTTGATTTTGGTTATAATTTTTTTTCTTTTGGGTTATAAATGCTGGTTATAATATTTGGATGCACCCAATATAGCATAAAGATAAATGAATATGTTTAAAATATTTTGCTTTTTTATCAGTTATTTGAATTGGTGTAGTTTGTAATATAACTATAGTGGATCATGTAAAATTTAATTAATAATTTCATCTATGTTTAGATTAATGTTATCTAGTTAAAACTTAATGACTTCTTATCTATGTGTGTGTGGAAAATCGAACATTATATGGGAAAATTAAATTGTGGAAATTTTATGTCATTTTAGGTAATGATGGTGAATTTGAATTATTGATTTGGTGGAGGTTGGAGCTGGTAAACCTTATGTTCTTAAGTAGTATTAATAAATTTTTAAGAGATTATAAAATGGAAGAGTTTAGCTTATATGATAGTTTGGGTGGATCTCAAGAGACACCATCTCGAGACATTGTTGCGATGTCCCCTGACCTTGAATCAGGAAATGAAGCTATAAATATGTAATATGGAGAGTCTAGTAAGATGAGAGATAATATTTGTAAACCCACGGATGATGATATGCCGATGTGGGCCAAATCATTTTTTGTAAAATTAGAGTGTTTAGTAGAATTGAAATCAGAATTAAGGGAACTAAAGTCTGGATGAGTAGAAGATAGAGAAAGGTCAGAAGAGATGTTAGTACAATTAAAATCAAAATTAAAAGAAGAATTAAAGTCAGGCTTAGCAGAATTGAAAACAGAACTAATTTCAATAATGAGATCAGGTCGTGAAGAGCTAAAGGCAGAAATGAAATTGAGTCAAGAGAAACCAGAGGAGAAGATGGTTAAAATAAAGTCAGAAATGTCAGAGATAAAATTAGAAGTGAAACTAGAAACAAAGCTAGAAGCAAGGTTAGAAATACCCAAAATGAAGCGAGAAATGCAAGAGAATATTAATGACCAAGTTATGCAGATTAATAAGAATGTTAGTTTAGCCAGTGATGAAATAAATGTATACAAAAAACTTAGAGAAATAGTTAATCAGGACTCGAAATTAGAGAAAATTGAAGATATAGACATGCTTAAGGAGTTCAAGAAGAATCTTGATAGAGAGAAAAAAATTAATAAATCAATGAACACAGAAATAATTTTCTTAGACATGAAGTATCTAGAGATTTTGGAGAATGAATTGCTTAAGGTTACTGATATTACAGGTAATAAATTAAAAAATAAAAATGAAAACATAATTCCAAAATGTGTTCTTGATTATTTAGATCATAAGGTGAAGGTGAATGTTTACAAAAAATATTTTATGGAGATATTAAACATGTAATATGTAGTGTGGAATATTTAATAGAAAGTATTAGTCACACTAAAGAAGTCAGTACTGTGAAAATGAAATGTAAAATTAAGAATACAAAGAAATTTGATTTAAATTTTCTTGGAAAAGTTATTAATCAGGATAAAGATTTAGGCAAAGCTAAAGTAAAGCTTAAACATAAAAGTAAGAAGAAAACCAAAGTAGATTTTATGAGAGATATAATTAATCACAATGAACATATGAAGAAAATTAAGGTAAAATTCAAGAAGTTGATAAATGAAAAGATAGTTAATTTAACTTTTATCAGAAAGATTATTGATGAAGAAAAAGAAATTAGAAAGGTAAAAACTAGACTAAAGAAGATTGAAATAATGTCTCTTAGAGATAAACTTGTCAGAAGAAAGGAAATAAAGAATAATCGAGCAAGGTTTAAAGTTACCTATAATGCTCACAGTTTGATTCCATATCCTGCAAGACATGATTAATAAAAAGTTATACATATTGTTCAATATAGAATTTAGTTATTTTTTTTACTTATTTAATGTTGCTAAAATATAATAGGAACTAGTGTTTGTAAAAGCATTAAATGTTTTTATTGTTTTATGTTTATTCAACCAACATAATTTTCTAATTGTGGAATAATCTGAGAGTAAAATTTGATGTGCTATTAATATTGATTGTTGTTTATCCAATTCATTTTTCTTTCATAAGGGGGGAGGACTGTGACCTTCCAGGTTGGCACTAGGAAGAAATGTGGGAAGTTCACATTTGTGCTAACAATGGCTAAAGATAATTATCTGAGAAAAATGAATTGAGATGTAATTTGCTAGTTAAAATTAGGATTTAAAAAATTAAAACTTTAAGTGGATGTACTGATTGGTAGAGTTTTGGATTATATATGTTTGGTAGTAGAAGAGGAGGATGAACAATATTAGAGATGTTTGTATGTAGTAGAAAAAATTACATGTCATAATGAGCAGAAATATATATATATATTATTAATTAGAATTTTCTTTTCTATATTTTATTTATTATTTACTGATTATGTATTGTTCATAATCTTATATTTAAAAATAATAAAGATTATTTGTATATTAGTGAATAACATTTATAAATTAATATTTGATATTTAATATTTTTTTTTATTATTATGTTTATTCTATTCAAATATTGTATTGTTAAAATTTTATAAATAAAATTTTGGCACATTTCCAAAGTTGATTGTAATAAAAAAACACAGAGAACATGAGTGGAGAGAGACAAAAAGTTTAAAAATTGAAGGAAAGTAAAAAATTCCAAGGAAGAAGAGGTAAAAAAAAGTTTAAAAAAATCAATAACTCTCTAAGAGTATTAGAACAAATAAAAAAAAACATCACAAGCATTTTAATAATATACCTGTGGAGAATTTTCTATTATACTAATAGAATACTATAAAAATGAGGAGATAAATTCCAACCTCAGAGGGAAACCAGTTCCAAATTTCTGTCAAACGATAGTCCATATTCACTACCTTTAAAATGCCTGGATGATATGTAAGCTAAATAATTATGATTTATTTTAAAGTATTACCAAAGAAATAATCTTAAAATGACAAAATTGTTTAAAATAAAGCTAGCTAAAATTTTCTTATTAAAGGCTATAATTAAATGCTTGATTTTCACTTTTAAGAATTTTCTATCAATATTCTACAAAATAAAATTTAAAATGAAAGAGTTTATTTATTTAATCTTATATCAAGAGGATAATTTTATACTGTATAACTTTGTAGATATAATAAACATCTCCATAACTTTGCTATTCACACATATATAATAAAATAATTCCAATGCATGCAAATGTCATTTATCATGCCTATAACGGAATTCTAGGATAAAAAAAAAACTATTGTCATTCTTAACAAATTATTGATCACAACAGATGTACAACCAATTTTTTTTTTGTCATTCTTAACAAATTATTGATCACAACAGATGTACAACCAATTTTTTTTTTGTTTTCTTTTAAAAAAACAAAACAATGTAACTTCATATCATTATAATATGATAATTTATTATTTTGTATGATCTAGAAATTATATTATAGGTAATTATAGATATTCGGATGTGCGTGATGCTATAAATTATTATTTTAAAAAAAAATTGTATTTATTATGCTTCAATTTCATTAATGAAGTTTATTTAAAAAAATAAAGAATTAAAACCTTGTCTGTTATAAGTTTGTTTATGTAAGAAGTATATCGAGTGTAGTTGAAGGTAGAAATGGTCAAGGGATGATTACATTATTTAGATTGAGTTTAGAGATATTATTAAACCCTCAAGTAAATAGGTGTAAGTGTTTGGCTATTGTTTTCCCTTGCCTTTATATTTGTATAGTTAATGTTAGATGATATACACTGATTATAACAGATAAGGGTTTGATAAATTTTTATAATATGTATAAAAGATGATTGATTTATGGCATCATCCAAGTTCTATAAATAAGCTAATAAAAAGTATGTTTTAAAAATAAATTATATTTATGATATTATAAAAGCACACATATTCGAAAATATATGATTCATATATATTAAATATTAGTCAATTTTGGTTTTACTGTAGAAGAAATGTAATTGGTTAGAAAGGTGCATAAAATAATATTTTTTTAATTTATTATTTATTTGTCATTTATTTTTAATAAATGTTTTATTTAATTAACAGCCCATATGAATTGCTTGATTATATATGTTCGACTCTCCATTTCCACACACACACACACATATATGTTTAACATAACATAGCCTTAGAATATATAGATTTGCCAGTATAAGTCAGGTTTTATTTAATTTGTCTGGAGTTGATAAATCTTAATATTACAGTGCCAATATTATATTTTACTTTGCTTAGAATAGATAGTGATATGGATATAAAGGTACCCAAACCTAATCATTGTCTATCCTATATTAAATATGATAATTGATAATTTTGCAATAGTTTATAATTAAATAAATGTGTGGCATATGATTAAATTAGTGTTACAGAATTGTTATCCATAAATGTTTTATTACTCTTATTTGCATCCTATATGAAGACCATATCCTATAACCTCAACTGAGTTAAGCCATAGAGTAATTACAATATAAGAATCTTTTAAATAAGTTTAAAAGCAATTTACAATTATAAATTTTATTTTATCTTGTATAGAATTGGCACCTGGGCATTTATAAATCTAATAAAGTGAATAAGTGAAGAAGGCAGAGGTTACAATATATATATATATATATATATATATATATATATATATATATATATATTCTTTGTAGGATAGTCCATATATATATATATATATATATATATATATATATGGACTATCCTACAAGCCAAAAGACTTTGTAAACCATGAATCAAAATAAGCAACAAGACTACAATGTGGGGAAAAACAATAATCAAATAATAATAATAATAACAACCATGGATCTCATATTGCTTTAAGCAATAAATACTATCAATTAATCATTGCCTAGCTCAGAATAATAATAAAAATAATGATAATAAATTTAATCATGAGACTGTGTTCCCATGCTAAGAGATACAGATTGCTTTAAAGTCAAATAAGTATCAAATACACATATTTGTCTGCATAGAAATACCATTGAATTCCAATCCTTTAAGAATTACAATCATATTTTCATGACTAACAATAATAATACTACACCAATAAAGCTAATATAATATTTCAACTAAATATTTAATAATGGCAATACTAAAATTTATTATTAATATTTCTAGCTTTAATTTAAATTAGATTTTTATCTGAATCACTATATCTTAATTTTCATCTTAGAAATATTAGAACAATGCATAGAATATTTTATAGCAAAGGGTACTTTTATGAAAATCCAATAACCTAGACAAATTTTAAAAGATAAAAATAATAGTCCATTATTTAATAAATTACAATAACTTAGCTGTGTAATATGATCACTAAACCATACAACTAATTACTTTAAGTTTTATTGGGTTTTCAATTAATTAAAGAAAGATCTCTTATAATTTAAAAAATATAATAAAATATAATTTGGATTATTAAAATACTAAGAAATCATCTCTCCTGATGACCATTAATAATAATAACCTTTAGTTATAAATATAATATCACTACTCTTACAATATAAATGTTTGAATAAAATTTATTATTTTCTTTATTAAAGTAATTGACATAGGGATATTCAAATAAAGCTCTGCTTACACATCTTAAAATGATAAGTTCTGTATTTGAATGTAAAATAGGTCAAATCATAATATTATTGAGTGTTACCAATTTTAAATATACAAAAGAAAATTGTTAATTCTGCTATGAAATAAACATATGTGATGATTAAACATGACACTCTTGTGCATGATCACATAAATTTTGATTTCTTCAACAGTTTTTCTGAATCCATGATCACTTACGAACCAATATTTCATATACCCTTGACAAAAATAATCATGTTCTTAAGTCATTTTTATATGTGTGACACACTGTTCTAAATAAAATGATTTATTATAATTGTGCAAATCAAAGAATAAAGTAAATACTGAATCCAATCAGTATTTGTGATGAATGATAAATAAAAATATGGAAACATAAATAATGGAAACTACAAAACTTTAAATTCCACAAAAAATCAATTTATTTACAAACAGTCTTTATGATTTACAACACAATGTTTAAGTTTTATTAAAATAACATAAAACATAGGAAATTTTCTATTAATATAACTATTTATAACTTCTAATAAATATAATTTTACAGTTACAAATCCTTGATTACAGTTAATAATAAATTAGTTTGGTGATAAATCCACCTATCTAAACAAATTTCTTAACCCTTAATAATAAGAATATAATTATTTCTTGATATCATTATATATATCAAAGTATGGAAATTCTCTTTTTACTTTAAGTATAGTAATACAAACAATATAAAATAGTAACATACCCCTAAGGACTTTATGAATTATTATTAATCTTAGTGAAAAGCAGGTTTTACCTTTTTCATAATAATTTTATGGTTACTTCGTTTAGTTAACAAGAAAATATAATCAAGTAAACATATTCATTATTTTAATTGATTACTAATTATTTAGCAATAATTAAGCTTTTCAAAACATAAATTTCAAATAATATTCCATATACCTAAGAATAATCCAAGTATTTAAACTAAAGAATAATGTTAGTCATATCTAAAATTAACATTCAAGTTTAAAATTGATGTATTGCAATTACTCCTATTAGAATTTTTTTAGAATAGCAATTATTAAACATCTTACAAATATCAATTATAATTTAATTAACTATCTCCATTGCTATTAATATTATTTGGTAAAATCACAATTATTCACATTTGAATATTTAAACATTTATCATTAAAGTTGCTTATGTGTAATGCTATATAAGACTCATGATACTCCTAATCTTACACTCATAGAGGTCATAAATCCTAGATTTTGTAGCTATGTACATATAGACAAGTTTATGTGGATAGAACAACTTTTATCAAGATTTTAATATATACCATTGCTAAATTAGATGTGATGGGTCTAACTAGGTTTTTTATAAAAGCACTTTTACTAATTTGGACATAAAAAGTTTCATGGAAATTACATCGGAATGGACAAATCTGCATTCATGGCTAGAAGATCTATAATCTCCCTATGACTTATAATATGTGATATGGCAATAAAACATAAAAACTGAACACCTATGTGAACCAACAGTCACATTTAGACAAGAAATCCCTAAGGCAAAAACACTATAAGCACACCTAAACAATGAACTGAAAGTATGACATTTTAGTACATTTTATAATAATAACTGAGATGTTACTCAGAAATAAAAGATAAAATTTCACCACAAAAATAAATAAATAAATGTGAAATAGTAGGACTCTATCCACTTTAACATAACTGTAATGCACTAGCATAATTTAATTATAACAATAGCATACATATATAGCAAATAAAAGCTAACACATGTAAATAAGTGTTTCATAAAGTAATTCACTATATAGAATATAAAATCATTACCACAACAATGATCACTCCTGAAGAAATATTCATTCTAAAGTATGTATTCCTTATAAATTTAAAATAGCAATTAGCAAGATATGAAAAATAATTTTTCAGAACAAAATATTCTAGATCATTTTACTTTTAAATATTAAAAGAATCTAACATTAAATAAACTACTTAAGCACATATTAAAATAAATAATGAAATTAGCAAAAAAATGTTATTATCAAATAACATCTATCCAGTGATAATCAATTTAAATGTCAAAATAAATTGGTCATTTACCACACTTTTAATATCCTTAAAATATAAATAAACCTATCATATACCAAATTATTGCATAACAACATATGTAATACCTTTTAAAATTCAAAATGATAAAAAAAATATTAAACATAATTTTTCCTTCTTTTTAAACATAATCCAAAATTAAAATTGAGAAAAACTAATTCTTATTTTACCAAAACACTTTCGATAATGTAAGTTTGAACAGTCAATTTATTAATTAAACCTTTTTTTAAAATCCGTCTACTCATGATGCTGCAAATCAACTTTAAAATCAGAAAAGACGAATATCACTTTCTATTAAATAAAGTTATTGAATTATCCATATTTTCTCATAGTATTACAATCCTTTCAAAATTTAAAAAAATGTTTAAACACACCATACCACTTTCTTTTATAAGTGATTCCAATTTGAAATAAATCTGCATTACAATTTATATCTTTATTGCAGCCAGTTAACTTGAATCTCAAAATATTTTATTTATCTAAGTATAAGCTTAACCATAGTTTCCATATTTTTTTCTTTTGTTTTTAAAAACAGACTGATACACTGTTCTAATAAATATCAATTGAAATATAACTTATATTTTAGCCATTCCATTATAAGCATATTATATGCATAAATTAGTAATTTAAGTTTTAAATATTTTTTCATATTGTAAGTTATTAAAACATTAAGATAGTAGTAGGAATAAATAGTTATAATAACAGTTTCGTATAAAAATGCTAATGAGAAAATTAAATAGTTCAATTCAGTAGAGCTAATACTAGATTATTTTAAGATCATATAAAAGTTTATAAGCAAACAGAGATTTATATAATCTAGCAAACAAATTCTTATTCCTTTGTTAGTTGTTTCCATACCGGCCAACTATTTCCATAGACATAAGCAACAATTCCGGCAATAGTGCAATTTTGTCAAAGCCATTTTATGTATTTTTCTTTTTCACCAATTGTTATGACAAGCAATATTAAGGTGGCTCTCTCGAGACTTAACTGGTTATTTTTTTATTATTCCATATTAACGCTGCTTTAAATAAAGACAAAATTTAGACACATTTCTTTTTAAATAATAATATTAATTATTTCTTTTAGCACATACATTTATTTTTTAAATCGTTTATCACTTTATTAATAATTCCTGCACACATACCTATTCTTTCTCTTTTTATAGCTAATCTAATGGATAAGCTGATGTCTACTAACATCAATCATTCAATAAAATTAATTTCCGTCTCTAACTTTAACTTCTATTTTTAGATTTAATTAAAAGAAAGAAAAAATATTTTAAAACAACGATTTCATTATATAAAACTTTAACTTTCTGTGAATAAAATAATTTGTTTTTATAACTATTCAATGATTTATATATTATTAAATGAAAATTACCTAACAAATTAATTCTCATATTTTTTAATAATTAAGTATTAAATATAAGTCACATATTTTAAAATACTTTTTAACAAAGATAATTATTATCATTAGCAAATTAAATATTGTAAAATAATATACATGTAAGCCCACAGACAAGCTCATCTGTAATTAGAAATGTTTTAATTAGACACTATTTTTTCCTTATGTAATATTTTCAAATGATTAATTCAAAATATTTTAAATTATCTAGCTTTGCCTATTTAATTTATCATTATTAAAATTAAACTTATTTAAAATATAATTTACAGCATTTTAATAAATACCAGCATAATACTTATTCTTGAACTATATTACTATTAAAATTTATACATATAATTTATTATTAATATACATTTTAAATAGTATTTAATGCAGTGAAAAAGTCATATAAGATAACTTTAAGTATAATTACCTTAATTTTAGTCTTAAAAGCTAAAAAAAAAAAAAAAATCTCTCATTTAAAATTAAAATTTTTATCATTTTGCTCATCTAATTATTTTAATTAAGGCACAAGGCACAATTAAAATATATATATATTCTAAAATATTACAGTATAATCACTTATGCTATTGTTATCATATATATCAGCATAAAGAATTAAAAAAACATGCAATTCATGAAAATATATATATATAAATGCTATCTTTTTTGGTTTTGCTCTGTCCAATGCATGGAAGAAAAGTTATTAAAGAATTTTTATCTTATTAATTTTGTTATTACCAATGGCGAAATAAATTTCCATTTATGGCTTGTATAATTGACAGGATGCACTAGAAAGTTTTTCCCTTCTTTTATCTGTACGTTCCATCTCACATCAAAGGAACACAATGAAAATAAACCTGCATAGCTAAAAAAGTAAATCATGTGTTTAATCAACTTATCCTAACCTGGAGAAGAAGAGATGAATATTTGAAAGCAGAGAAACAATACTAAAAAGGAAACATTTTAAGACTAATTATCTGAATCATACTATCATGCAGCAAAGGTGATATTTAAAAAAATAATAATAATAAATGCTTTGACATATAAAAAATGCTCTAAACTTAAACATTTTCGTTTACACCTTCAGGAAACGATAGTCTAAACATTGAATCACGGAGAAGAAACTGTTAAATAAAATTAATGTCGGTTCTCAACAAACAACAAAAATAAAATTAAATAAGAAGAAACCGGGAATCCATATATATATATATATAAGTTGTAAAATATGGTTGATCAATCATAACTTAATTAACCAAAGCAAAAATAAGTTTCTAACACTTTTATTGTTTTGCTATATAATTTTTGAAGTTTGTGCCCATAGATATGCAGAACCATAAGGATAGATATTATCATCATCATTATTATTTTTGGTATTATACAACAATACACACCCATCAATGTATTTATTATTCATATATTAAAAAAAGACATTTAATCTGTATTATAATTCTTTAGCATATTTTTTTTAGTATTTTATTGTTAATACAAATTTGTTATATTTAGTGGTATTATTTATAGTTGTGTATTATTTACAGCACATAATATACTGTCTTCATTTTAATACAAATGCACTTGACAAATCTTTATTTAAAAAGTACTACCATCTATTTTATGCGATCATTGAAAACTTAAGTAAAGAAATGGCTATTACTAATTTGTTGTTATTTTCATTTCATTGTTGCCTCTCACCTATGTCATAACAAGCGATGAAGCAAATACTTTATTAAAAATTTAACTTCATTTGATTCTTTTTGTGATGAATTTATTTCACAACTACATAATATTTGCACTTTGGGTCATGACATAGCACTTGAATTTAGTAACTTACATGTAATTTACCAGGAGAATATTTAAATGTTTTATGATCAATTGTTTAAGATTTGGAGCTACCCATATATATATATGATGAAGCAGTTGACCAGATACTCAGATCAAGCTTCACAGCCCACTCAGAATCTCCCACTACCAAACCACATTTAAACTCCATCCTTACGCACGTATATATATATTAATGCATATATTTTGTATTTAAACTAATAAAGTGATAATTGACGTATATATATAAATATCTTCAAATGATTAATTTTAGTAAGTGAATTTTTTTTTTGTTATTTTAATTCATGTGCGTGCGTAATGGTTGTCTATATATTATAGGTGATGGGAGATTATTGCTAAAATATAGTTTAAATAAAAATTTATATATTTAATGTATATGTCAAAAATTATATCTAATATATTATTTATTTAAGTCGGGGCAGTCAGAAGAATTGAAGATGACGCAATCCTTGTCATAAGATTTTCAAATATAACTAAGACAATTGCCGGAAACCCATTTATCCATCTAAAACTTATAATTTTTATAATAATGTAAAAATCCTTTAATGGAAATTTATCCATTTTCTGTTTTAAAATCACAAGACTACATTTAAAACAATCATGCGAGAAACTTTGACAGGATTGCATTGTTTTTAAATTTTATTCCAACAAAGGATGCATCCGGTCAGAAACTACAGATCTGCTAAGTGAATAAAGTGCCTCGGGTCTGGCAACTAAGTGCTTTCTAACATCATCAGAAAAAAAATATATAAATGCTGCTAGATCTGAACCCAGTAAAGAGGAGAGCTAATTTTAAGTTACTGTTGCTAACCTATTCCACGTCGGTCATTCCCAGACTGTCTGAGTAGAAAGGGACTTCAAGCCACAGTTCCCCTTGACCTGAGATGATCTCCTTACCATGCTGAGCTGGAGTGACATCATGCCACCAGTGCCTGACCTGATGCCCATCCAAAGAAGAATGCGTTCCTGCCTACCTTGAAGACATCACTGCTATAGTTAAACATGTAGGTGTACTCATTCACAATGCTTATTGCTGCTAATTTCTTGCTTATCTAAATTTCATAAATTATAATATTTGTTTTATCATAACTGGTCAAATGGAAAGCATTATGTTAATTGATTCTTAAACCATAAATTATCTAAATGTAATTCTATTCATCCGATTCACGCTTGCTTTTATAATTATTTTATTTTTATGCGGTAAAATTTTGATATTAACAGTTGTTTTGATTTTATATATGTATATGAAATGTAGAATATTGGTTAACTCCAGTCATATGAGCTATATTTCTATTTCTATAGAAATAAGGGGGGGGGTATATTGCATTAAATCATTTATTTAATAATGTGTCACTAAGCTCGTAGGGTTGAGTTAATAAATAATGAAAGTTTTTTTATTAGTAATCATGCAGTTCTTATTAATGTATTTTTATTACAAGTCTTATTTTATCTGGGGTAGATTTATAAATCTATGTTTTCTTTATCGATGTGTCCAAGTTTGCCAAAGTTGGCGAATAATTATTCCTCATTAGCGTTTAAATTACGCTAATACATTTTTAAAAATAAAAATAAGTTAGGAAGATGGGGGAGATTTAAGCTATAATAAAATGACTAAAAGTTTATGGAATTAGTCTTATAATTTGATATGGAAGTATAGAAACTGTATTCGCGCTATAGATTTACTAAACCATTCGTAGGTCGTAACTATTATTTTTAAATGTCTAGAAATATTATTATTATCGCTGCATTGTTTGCATAAATTAGGAAGCAACTATCTTCCGATTCACCCATACCTCACCCTGGGGAATCTTGTCATTTCCGATTCGCCTGCACCTCACTCCAAAGAATCTTGAATTATTTATTCGTAGGTCCAAATCAGGAGTATGACCTAACTCCTGGATATTTTAGCTAGCATTGTGGGAGCTCTGCCTGGATAGCTGTACGCCAGACCATTGCAACTTCACACCTAGATAGTTTGTTCTAAGTATTAGTCTGCCTGAAGCGGCATACTTCATCGTCATCGTTATTTGATTTATAAAGTGTAAATCGGCCAAAATGCCGTATCTGTCTTCCTAAGATATATGCACCCTCCGCCATTTCCCACTTATATTTATATTATGCCTTGTTAGTAAATTCTATAGGTGTTAATACATCTACTAACCATTTATCTATTAAGTAATTTCGTTGGAGTTTTAATCCAATTATTTCAAACTGCTCTCCCCTCCTCTTACAATCAAGCAAAGGTATCAAGTTAGTTTTACATATGTGATTTGAAAATATTATATGAATAAAATATTTAGTTCAATATGTTTCAAATAACCATTGTTTCTTTAAAATGAGTTATGAATTATTTTGTTAATAACATTAATGAAAAGTGTCTCCATGTAATACCATGGTTAAGTTATTATTTAATGAATTAGTGAAACCTTTGCAATTGTATTCCTGCCTTATGGCTATTATATACATGAATTTCGTCTATCACCAGATAAATGTACTGTCTCAGTGATGTAATTTTGAATATTTTTCATGCGCTACCATACTATAGAAATGTATTAAAGCAAAATCAATATTAAATGCCATTTTAGCCTTCATTTATAAAACTTGTAAACTTATGAATATTTTTACGTGCGCTCCTGCACTATATAAGGGTATTAAAGCAAACTCAATATTAAATGCTATTTTGTCATTCATTTATGAAAACTGGTAAATTTTTGAATATTTTTTCATGCGCTCCTGCACTATCAAAATGTAATAAAGCAAAACCAATATTAAATGCTATTTTAACTTTCATTTATAAAACCTGTAAAACTTTGAATATTTTTACGTGTGCTCACGCACTATAGAATTGTGTTAAAACAAAACCAATGTGAAATGTATTTTACTACTTACTCATAAACATGTAATTTGGAATATTTCTACATACACTTCCTCACTATATAAATGTATCAAACCAAATCATTAAGTGTTACATTATGGTAAATAAATTATGTAAACAACCGCAAGTTATTATTGTTAAATCATGTAAATTTTGAATAGTTATATATATATATATTACAACAGCACTATGTATCCATCTGTAGTAAAAACATTAATGGTAAAAATTCTGCAACATGAAATCGGAAAGTATAAATGTCTGAATCATTTAATAAATCCGTGTCATAAAATATTTCATATTTGAATCCTATCATTTAGTTAATAGTTTTTAGATCTTAGTTAAGCTATCTTATTTCACTCAATATCTCCCAAAAATCATCATCATCATTGTAGGTCTCATGTAATACACTACAGCTCTGCGCTGAGAAATAATTAATTTACATGATATCACCATGGGTGTTATCCATAGTGTTATAGATTTAGGGAATGGGCAAACAGGTTCGAATTCATGAGTGCTCCTGACCTGGTTATCTCTGGCATGATTGGATTCAGGGTACTTTTTCTCAGATGCTAAGTCTTATTGAATGGATATACATTTCCAACCAGTACATTATTCAGAATAAATAATAAATAAATTAAAACCCTATACTCATATAGATATCTATTTTATGAGTATAATCCAGATTTGATCAAAAATACCTTCATTTCTGGAATATAAAGAGAACACCTGAGGACATCTTGGGTCTCAGGTTCATTTAATTATGCATTATTACAAAGACTAGCATGAGCATAGACTATTTAAAAAAAATTGGCACAGGGATTAAGCAGATTTAAAAGAATATGCTAACTGATTTCATATGGCTACTACTCAGTGCTGCAATTTGCAGAGCATAGTTAACAAGACAAACCTTATTCACTTTCATATGTTTATAATATATATTTTATTAGGTTGTACACATGTTTCCATCTATAGTTTTCTGATAATGTATAAATAACTAAATAAAAAAAACAATTAAATGTCATATATTTAATTTATAAAATATTCATTGTTTTGAATGAATCTGAAATAATTTAACTATTTATTTAAATTTAAAAAAAAAATATTTTGTTTAAATTACTGTTGAATGATGAGAATGCTATATTAGAATTAAAAGAAAGAGAATCACATGATCACAAGCCAGTGTTAATAAAAGGATGGAACTGCATTTTGTGTTGCTATAGCTACACAAACATTTTTTTTTAGCAAGAAGACACATACTTTTTTTTACTTAAAAATTTGTGTTCATTTCATCTTACTTTTATAAATATATTTGAGACATATAGCAGAAAATATGCATTGTGAGTAAACAACATAGAGGAAAGCACATGCAATTCTCCTTCATTTAGTATCTTAATGATTAAAATGAAATGGAAATTACAAATGCTATGCTGACAGCCATAGAGTTAAGATCATTGAATTGACCTTGGATTGTAATATCAACAAATATAGTAATTCAATATCATCTAATGATTCAAATTGTTTATGAATCCCTATGTTTGTGCTTTTGCTATCAAAAAGATACCAAAGGAAAAATCATAAAATGTAGTTACCAGCTGAAATCATGTATATGCACAACTGTAGTAACAAATGCTAATAAATTAATGTTGTCAGATAAGTTTCATTTTAAAAAAAAAACAGTAAAAATCCATAATAATAACTCTAATGATCAAATATTTATTAAAGATTTTTTTATTCAATACTAATTAAATAATATGATAGAACTTTTTTTTAAAAAAATAAATAATAGCAATATTGAAACTTTTATTACTTTTTTGAAAGAATTTATCTTTAACCCTTTTATGATTGTATGCTCTAATAATTTACAATATATATATATATTGATTTTAATCATAAAAGGGAAGCGGTAAATTATAAATATATGATAGGATATTAAATTGCAGTTGATAAATTAGATTTTTGATCTTTATATTTGCCACCTCAATGAGTTAATGATTATTTCAATAAATTTATATTATTATTATTATTAACCCAACTCCTTTGATTTGCCTATTATATCAATCATTATAAAATTATTTTATTACACAATTTATTTTTACAATTAAGATAATTATTTTTGTATATCCCATACTGTATTTTATCATCAAATAAGTCACCATTTATTGACTGTATCTGTTTTGTCAAGGAAGATACTCATTCTCTGGACCATTGGCACCTTACAAAATTCACGAATCTATTGTCAATATAAATTTAAACTGCCAGATAGCTATTTCTCAAGCAACATATTTATTTATCTGTTTTAACATTTATATTATATATTTTGGAGTGCCCAAATATTCAGTATATAAGTGGAGAAAACACAAGCCATGCTCAGTTATATTTTATTATATTCATGATTATCCAAATATGCAAGCTATTTAGTGAACAATACTTATTTTACCTTCACATTTTTTCAATCTTTACTAATTTTCTTTCAAATTTTTTTTGTCCAAGAAGGGCTTGAGTATTTATCTATGACCCATGAGAAATTTAAAATCGTATAATAATAGGTATATATAAGTAAAATATTTGATTAATGATCACAGTTATTATCAGCTATTTTACTAGTGTTAGATTAAACAGAGTAATGATTCCATAGATAATTTTAAATTTGTAGTTGTGCTTTGTTAATGATTTTAATTTAGAGCGAGTTGTCAAATTCGTTTCTGAAAAATAGAGGTGTAAGAATACATGAATTGAGAAATAACAAGTTTAAACTGCTTTATAAATGTATATTTTTAATATCCAAAATAGGGCATGTGATAGCAATATACCAGATGATGATGCCTGGACTTGCCATATAATACAAAAATTTAATAGTTTATGTTTGTGACCTCAAATCACAAGATATGTGCTTTATATTAGTAAAATGGCAAAGGAAAATGGGCTCAATACTAGTAAATATTATTAAATTCTCCTCATGAAGCAATTGTAGAATGAATATTAAAAAGTATTAGCTTAGTTTATTAAATGTATTGTATCTTAGTTATTTCGGAAAATAGATGGTAACCTTGGTGGTCACTGGTCAGATTTGTAGGCATGCAAATAATGCAGTCTTTGACACATAATCATGAAATTTACACTATATAATACACAATATAAGTTAACTTTAAAAAATAAATAAATAAATAAATATGTACACATTATTTTGTGATAATAATATTGTGGTCAGGTAAATCAATGACTATTGAGTGATGATGTGGTATTTTATATTAAAGAGATATATTACATGAATGGAAATGTGTGTGAGTTGAGATTGTAATGTTTTTTAGAATCCAGCATATAAAGCATAGTAAAAAAAAATGAGTTGTTCATTTTGTTTGGTTTGAAATGTTGAATTAAGGAAGAGAAAAGTTATTTTTTTTCTTTTCTAAAATAAAGTCCTCAATATAAATCTGACAAAAATCATGGAAAAGTAGGAGTTAAATATATGTTAGGGCAGCGAATATAAGCTACTAAAGTCTCTGTCACATCAAAAATTGATCAAAATCAATATATAATAGCAATGTTGCAGAGCTTAATGATAGAAATAAAACAAAACAAAGAAAAATGTGACAAAAATCAAATGGAATTTAAAACAAAACCAAAAAAAATGTAATACAATTCAAGAAATACTTAAACAATAATTGAAATAAGACCAGGAAATGTTAGTCAGGAAGATATAATAGGGTCAGTAAGAGTAAGAGAATAGGTTGAAACAAGATATCAAGAATGTACATACAGAGTTAATTCATGAAATAAAAATGAGGCATGAGATAATACATAGCATGAAAGTTATGTTTAATGAACTAAGATTAAAATGGAAAGAACCCAATATCAAATAGAAAACACATATCAAAAAGTTAGAAAATAATATAAAATAGAGGCAAAATTGATCTCAAGAGATAATAATTAAGATAGAAAAGTATAGATTGGAATGCGAGAATAAAGGCAGAATGCTAGAAGATGCATATTAAATTAATAATAGAGTTTGAGAAGATGCAGAATATACAGAAACAAGGGTCCAAAGTTGGAAACTCAGAGCAAGGTCACTTGTACTATAATATTAGCTTAGATGTAATGCAATATGAAGTAAATAACCAGCTGTCTTTTAAAGGGAATATGACCATAAACTTAAAGAGTGGTGATAGATATGAGATTTTGTCATTGGAGGTAAAAACCTTTAAAATCTACATGGTTTTATCATCATTAAGAATGCAGTTGTGAATGTAAGTACTTTGATCAAGACCAGTAATATATATTGGATTTGTGAGATTAGTGATTTAGAAAATATACTTTATTGGAAAGCTAAGATAAAATGTATCAATCATTATGGATATAATAGTAAATATCCAATATATGATGACTATATTCATAATTTTATCTTGTATAAAGAATCAATATTTATCTGAAATAAAGGGATTGATTTTATTGATCAAAATTTATGCAACTTATATAACATGACTTATTTTTCAAATATGCAGTTAGAATGAAATGTAAGGTGCTAATCAATATAATTGTTGTAATACATTTACATTGTGAATTACAATCTGTTTAGAAAAAAGTACAAGACACATAATTGCACATAATCATTAATTTAATTGTTGTGGTGATTTAATTTTAATTAAACATGAGTTATTCATGGAATATTCAGTTGGCAATGATGATCTTATGTTAATTGTTTTGAATTCTCTTTTTATTTATTTTTTATTAAGGATAGGAATATGTAATGTACACATGTTGCCATTTATAGTTTCTTTGTAATGTATAAATAACTAAATAAAGAAAACAATTAAGTCATATATTTGATAAAAATATTTATTGATTTGAATGAATCTAAAATAGGCAACCATTTATTTACTAAATGAAAAAAAATATTTTGTTTAAACTATTGTTGAATGATAACAATATCTTATTAGAATTAAAAGAAAGAGAATCATATGATCACAAGCTAGTGCTTAGGACTGCATTTTGTATTGCTATAGCTACAGAAATGATTTTTTTTAGTAAGGAGACACATTCTTTTGCTTAAAAATTTATTTATTTCACCTTATTTTTTATAAATATATTAATGACATATAGCAAAAAATGTGCATTGTGAGTAAAACAAGTTAGAGGGATGTCTTTATAATTAAAATGAAATGAATATCACAAATGTTAAACTGACCACCATAGAGCTAATATCATTGAATTTACCAGTGATTGTAATATCAACAATAATAATCTAAAAATTCAAATTGCTTATGGATCCCTATATGTATATGTTTTCTAGCAAAAAGGTGCCATAGAAAATATTTTCAAATAATGGAATATCATCTGAAGTCACATATATGAAAAACTATGGTAACAAATGCTAATAAAAACATCTTTTAAATTAATGCTGTCAGATAAGTTTCATTTTTTTTTAAAAAAAAGAAATAGTTAAAAATATATAAAGACAATTTTAATGATAAACATTTTTTTATATAAATAATGTTCATTAATATAATATTATGAATCATTTGATATTATTTAAATAATATGAGAGATATAACTTTTAAAAAAAGCAATGTTAAAACTTTTATTAATTTGTTGAAAGATTTATCTTTAACCCTTTTATAACAGTATACTGTAATAATTTACAATGGATATCATATCTATTGTTTGCAATTTTAAAAGGGGGACAGATGTAAACTATAAACATATAATAGGATATTAGATTGCAGTTGGTAAATTAGATTTATGATTTTTACTTTTGCCCCATCAATGAGTTAATTCTTATTTCAATAAGTTGTTGTTGTTGTTGTTGTTGTTGTTATTATTATTATTATTATTATTATTATTATTATTATTATTATTATTATTATTATTATTATTATTATTATTATTATTATTATTATTATTATTATTATTATTATTATTATTATTATTATTATTATTATTATTATTATTATTATTATTATTATTATTATTATTATTATTATTATTATTATGATGATGATGATGTTTCAAAGCAAAACTTTATGAGTCTAAAAAGTTACAGAGTCACATCTAGTAATATATTGATTTTTTACAAATGAAAAACAAATTACAACTTTCAGTATATAAGTCTTTATCTTTTCTGCATACTTTTTTTTTTCTTCTTGTTTTTAAATTTGGTCTTCTATTTAGTTCAGTTTATGCTTGCATTTTTTTTAAAGTTGGAAAAAATGCTGATGTTCAAAATGTCATCATCTATCTTATTGGCCTTTATATTTCATAGACTGGATCTTTGTTTCAAGTGTGACCATGTGGCTGCAAATATATCTGGTTGAGCTAGGATGCTGTCTCTTTTTCTTAACAGTTCTAGTTTTATTGAATATGTTGCTGGGTGGCATCGAGGGTTATTGGCAAGTGCAAAAGTGCATCTGGTGCACCAGTAGGCATAAAGGCTGTATGTTGCTGCACGGATAGCAGGGTTGTTGCCTTTTTTAAATGTATTTATTATTTCATCAATTGAAATGATAGCCTTTCTGTATGTGGTAAACATTGTGTGACATATTGTTTCTAGGGCACTGCAGGAATGAAGAAAATGATCTTGTGTCTCTTCTTCTCTATGACATAGCCCGCACATGGGGTCTATATTTGTATAGAATCTACGAAATCTAAGGAAATGGGTTGTGGGTAGAGCATTGAGATTAAGCTTAAGTAGAAAATCAAATAATTTTGGTTCTAATGACCATTTTCTGAATTGTTGCAGTAGTTGCCTGTTGTCTATTCCAAGAACTGATGGTTGTAGATTAGGTGTCTGGTTTGGATATAGTATATTATAAATGTCCCAGTATGTATACTTGTTGTCATTATTGAGTGATATTTTGTTGTATATTGGCTTGAGTTCTTCAATCAGTGTGGATAGATATCCATATGAAGGGGGTGGTCTGTCTGTGGGTATTATACTGATTACACATTCCAGGTCTGGAAATCTTTTTATGGTTGCTGTTATTAGATTTACTGATTTCTGCGTGTAAAAAACATTGATTGTATGGAGTCCAAGTCCATTGCTATGTGGTGGTCTGCTCAGATTTTTTAAAGATATTGCCACTGTCTTTCTCTTCCATATTAGTTTGTTACAGATTGATGAGATTTTAGATATGAATGTTTTTGCAAATTTGATTATAGGTGTATAGTATGTAATTTTTGTAATTATAAGTTGATTAAATAGTGCTACCTTTGCATATATTGACAGGTATGACTTTTCAAGTGAGGCTGTGATTTTTTCAGCATCTTTTTTTAATTTATTTTGAATTTTTTGCCTCATTCCATTGGTTCCAAGGTAGAATGGGAAACCAAGGAAAGCAGATGGTTTACCATTAAACATCTCTGTACAGTGCTTGCCTGTGTATATTGACCATGCAGCAGTTTTATTTGTGTTAATTTTTAAATTAAAATTTGAGGTATAATTCTTGATTATCTCTTGTAATATAGGGAGGTTCTTTTTAGAGGGGAGGAAAACAGTTACATCATCCATATAGGCTATGCATGATATATTTAAAGCAGTGTTTGGAATTTGAATGCCTTTTATTTTTTTCTGTATCTCTATTAATAGAGGATTTATATATATTGTAAAGAGCAAGGCACTTATGGGGGATCCTTGTGGGATGGATTGACTCGGTCTGAAGGCTGGTGATTTTTTTCCATTCAATGTGATGTGAATTTCACGGCTGAGTAGCAGATTGGCTATTATATATAGTAGGGATGGAGGTGTTGTTGTTTTTTCAGCACGTCTAATAATTTGGCTATAGGCACTGAGTCAAAAGCTGCCTCAATGTCTAGTTGAACTATAATTGGTGCATATTTCTTTCTTTTTTTTACTACTTCGATAATTGTTTTGTACATTAAGGCACCCTGGCCAATGGATGATCCTTTTTTGGCATATTGTGCTGATGATAACACAGGGAGTATGTGTTGTTCTATTTTTTCCTTTATCACTCTTTCAAGAATTTTTATTCCTAAAGGTCCCATTGAAATTGGTCGTAGATTAGATAAAGATGATATTGCTGTTGGTTTTTTGTTAAATGGAACCATTGCAATTGGGTATAGACTTTGTATGTTGTAAATTTTTTGGGATATGTAATTGGCTAGATCGCACAGGTATTTTGATGTGAAGTGACTAAGATGTTTGAACACAAATTTGGGGATTCCTTGTGGTCCTGGGTGACATGTGTTTGTTATTGTTGCAAGTTGAAATGCAATGTCAGTTGTTGTTATTGGTGTGTCTGTTTCAGGGTCTCCAAATATGTCTTCATTTGGTATGTACACTCTCTGTTTTTGCAGTTTTTTTTTAAAGTGTTGATATATTGGGTTTATCATGTTATGTCCAGTTGTTATAGAGCCATCTATTTCAAGTGCCATAGACACTCTGACTGTGGATGGGTATCCCAATGACCACCGTATGTATGCTCTGGTCCAAGTATGTTGTTGTGTAAGGCATATTTTTTTCTTTTTTATTGCTACATATTGCTTTAGTGTATTGCATGTATTGTTGTACATTTCTGTAAGTTTTTTAATTTGTGTTTGATTATCTGTAGTTGGTCTGGAAATGGTTATTCTTTTATGTAGTTCATCTGCCAATGCTAATAATCTGGTGGGGGGTGTTGAGTTGCAGGTAATATGATTGATGTTGAAAGAAAGTATATTGGTGAATGCTATATACTTTTGTACTGGATCGAGTGACATGTTTTGAAGTTTTTGGAGCATTATATATGTTTCTGAATATAAGAATTCAGTTGTTTGTGCTGGAAGAAGTATTCGCATAGTCTTTTGGAGGGCTATTGTTGTATTTTGTATTTTTGTTAGGTCGAGGGTGATGAACTGAGCAGCATGATCTGAGATTATAGATGGACAGAGTTCAATATTAAAATAATGATGTAACATTGGTGAGTAGAAACACAAATCAATAAGTGACTTATATCTATTGTTATTAAAAGATATTGAGTTTGATGGGAGAAAACCCTCAGCACTCATAAGTGGGATTGTTATTTGATGGATCCATTTGGTGACAAAAGTTTGGTAGGTCATGTTGAAATCTCCCAGGAGTATTATGGGATTTGGTGTTGCTGTAAGCATTGAATTTATTGTTGCTATTATTCTGGAGATGATGACAGGGCCTGGTGGTATATATACAAATACTATGTTAAATGTGATATTTTTATGATGGAGTGTTAATATGATAAGATTAGAGTCAATATATATAATTTTAAAAGAATCAAAAGGGCAGTTGTGGGAAATAATTATACCTGTGCCACCTGATGGTGATGATGATTGCCTTGAGCAGGCACAAAAACCTTGGCTGACTAAATATTTTGATGGATCAATTTGAGAGCTGCTGTATATTTTTGTTTCCAAAAGCCCCAGTATGTGTGGTTGTGTTGTATGTAACCATTTTTTGAGATCAAAAAGTTTTTTGGTGGCATTTAAGCCTCTAATGTTGAGAGATCCAATTTTTATCTTCATGTTTTAAATAATTTTTTAACAGGGTATTGATTTTTATTTTATTTTTAATACTAAATGTTTGTTTATATTGCAGTAGATGGATGCTGATACATATTTAAGACATTGTTGGGTTTATTATCAGTTTTTCTTACATTTAATATTGCTTCAGACTCTATACAGGCAATTTGTGATGAAACCGAACAGGTGTCCATTTGTTGTTGGCTTACATCCATTTCTATTTCATCATTTTCTAAATTGTATATGTCTGATGAGTTGTGCTTTTGGTCTGTTTTTTTTGCCTTTTTGGATTCATGATATTTTGGTGGATGACCTGGCTTTCTTTTTCCCTCTGGTGTATTCTCTTGAATAGGTGGAAGAGGGGCTTCTATTGCATCCATTATGTTTGATGCAGTTTTGTTTATAATTGTAGTTTTTTTTATTATTGGTATCTTTATATTATCTGGATTTATATTTTCATTATATAACTGTGTGTGTTTACTTTCTGTTTGTTGATTTTTACTTGGTACACATTTTGTTTTATTGAGATGCTGATCCTGTGATGTAATTGCTGTATTTTGTGTTGTGGTTTCTTGAGAATTATTTTCGTTTGAATCTTGGATTTCTGTGTTAGTTTTTGTGTTATTATTTTTTTGGTTGGTCTTTGGGATAGGCAATTCTGCTCCATTATTATTTTTGTTTGTGGGTGTTTGAACCTGTTTTTTTCCGGTTTCTATTATTGGGTTGCCAATGGATGTAGTGTTATTATAAATTTTATTTTCATCACTGGGTTGTTCTGGGGAGAGGATTTTAGTTTGTTCACAGTGATTGCTTTTTGTGTTATCACACTGAGTTGCTAGGTGTCCTCTCTGTCCACAGCCAAAACAATGTGGCTTTAGACCTCTTATGTGAAGAGAGAGTGTCGCTTCTTGATCTGTAATCTGTGTTGGAATCGTTGAGGCGTCTACGTTTTTATGTAGTTTTATTTTAAATTCAAAATGATTACTACATATCGGTATAGGTGTGTCTTTTAAATATATAGGCTGTAGGGCAATTACTTTTCCAAACGGGTTTATCATTTTTTGAAAATCGTGTACCTTGTATTTAAGATAAGTATTTTTAAGCACTCCAGTAATTATATTTTTCCGGTTTTCATCAATAATTATGAGTGCATAATTATCAAGTGCTAAAATAGTGGATTGAAAACGTTCTTTTTGCTGCTGAGTATAAAAATCAATGGTTATATATCGAGAATTTGGATGGTCGGCGATACAAGAGATTGTTTCCCATAGTGCATTTTGCGTGATTGCTTCATATAATAAAGCTTTTGGGAAACAATATAATGAGCATTGATTATCGGTTACTGCGAGTACTAACGAAGTTGGTGAAAAAAACCTGCGAAATGTTTCAAATAACGTACGAGGCACCGTATTACTGAAACGGTCCATCACATTTTCAAGCGTTTTTTTTGTCCAGATTGCGGCTGGGGGTTGATTTTCCTCTCGAGTGTTTAGATCAAGATTTTTTATATCATTTGTGTTTGTTCTACGGAAGCGCGGTATTTGAGTTGGTGCTGTAGTATTGCTATTACTTTTAAGTACTTTTGCATACGAAATAGGCGATGTTGAAACTAACAATGTTGTTAATTTCGTATTGGTGCTTAATTCACTCATGCTTGACTGGGCAGTAGCCATGATTTATTCTGACTCAAGTCAGTATTTTTTTATTTTTTAAAAAAAGATATTAAAACACACCGATATTTTTCAAAAAACACTATTAATCTATTATATAATTCGATTTTTCCTGTATTATGTTTGTTTTGCGAAATAACAAGTTGGAACAAAAGTAAAAAATAAATACTTACATCGGAGAACTTAAGAATTGCTTCTTACCTCATCAGAGATTTGCTGCGGTCTCTATTATTATTATTATTATTATTATTATTATTATTATTATTATTATTATTATTATTATTATTATTATTATTATTATTATTATTATTATTATTATTATTATTATTATTATTATTATTATTATTATTATTATCATCATTATTATTATTATTATTATTATTATTATTATTATTATTATTAGCTTTCAAAAAGGCATTTTATTGATTCTATAAAAGGTTACATCAAAAGGGTTTTTCATAATTTTGGTATATACATTGATTTATTCTGTGACATAAAAAATGAATATCTGAATGATATAGCTCAATTTATGGCTTCTTGAGTTGTTTGAACTTTTGTGACTTGAATGAGTCCTTAAAAAAATTCATAATAGTTGATGTACAAGTTGCTTTTTTGATGATGTTTTTGCTGTTTATAGTTTGTATGCATATAATTAAAAATCTGAGAAGCTATTGAAAAAGTTTTTCTCTAGTAGTTTTTGTCAGATGCTTAGTGTTGTGTTATAGCATTGATTGTTCTTTTAGTAGTGACCATGTTGCAGCATATGTGGGGATTTGTTATGATTTTATCTTGATTCCTTATTTGTGTTAATTTGTTGCAAAAGGTGGCTGAATGATGCCTGGTGTTATTTCCTATTATAAAAGTGCACCTTGTATACCAAAAAGCATATAGTATAAAAGTAGCTGCTCTAATGTTTGGTATTGATTTTGTTTTGTATGCAGCAATTATATTTTCAATTGATGTGTTAGGTTTTCTGTATGTGTCAAAAATTATTTTTCTTATGTGTTTGAGTGCTGTACATTGGTATAGCATGTGTTGTAGGGTTTCTTCTGATTGATGGCACAGTCTGCAAAAAGAATCTATTTTGAAGTACATTCTTTTGTGATGCAGAAAATAGGTTATGGGCATGGCAATGAGATTTTATTTCAAAATAAAGTCAAAAAATTTTGATTCCAGAGCCCATTTTTTAAATTCTTTGAGTAATCTTTTGTTGTTTATCCCTAACATTGGTGCTACATCATTAATGTTATTTATTTCATTTGTGAGATAATAGATATTACAATATGAATATTTATTTGTATATTGTTCAGGTATGTTTGCTGCGGTTTTAAATTCATAAATAATTGTTGCTATGTATGTTTGAGTTGGAGGTGGATGATCAGTTGGGATGATTTGCACAAGGTGTTTTAGTTTTGTGAATTGCTGTAAAGTGGTAATTATGAGATTCCTTTGTTTTGGATGTGAAATATGTTAATATTGTGTAAACCTAGTCCATTTTTAATGAGTGGTTGATTGAGCCTTCTTGTTGAAATTGCTACTGTTTTTTAGACCATAGTAGTTGATTGCAGATGGTTTTTATTTTTTATTTAAAAACTTTTGAGAAGGATATAATCGGTAAATAATAAACTATTTTTGTTATGATGAGCAGGTTTATCAGCTGTACTTTGGAATATATGGATAAATGTTTTTGATAATGAGTTTACTATTTGTTTGGCCTCCTCCTTTAGTTTATTTTGTATGTGGCATCTCATTCATGTAAGTCCCATATGGAAAGGAAAACCAAGAAAAGAAGATGGTTTTGATTGGTAAGTGTTAGTGAACAGCTTTCCAGTAAATAGTGACCATGCTGATGTTTTTGTTGGATTGAATTTCAATTTATATTGCTTGGTATAGTCTTCAAGAATGTTTTGCAGCTAGGTGAATTGCTTTTTTGATGATAAAAAACAGTAACTTATCCATATATGCTAAGCATGGTATATGTTCTGTAGTGCCTGGTATCTGTATTCCAGTAAAAGATTGTTCTATTTTTTAAATGAGAGGGTTAATGTATAGTATGAATAATAATGAGCTGAGAGGTGATCCTTGAGATATTGATTGTGTAGGTGAATGATCAGGGAGTTTCTTCCATTGATGGTTATATGGATTTCACAATTTAGAAGTAAGTTTGCTATTAGATATAGATGAGTTTTGGGTATATCAGTGTTATTGAGCATTTCTAAAAGTATAGGTATATCTATTTAGTTAAATGCTGCCTCAATATCTAATTGTACAGCTATGGGACTATATTTTTTTGTTTTCTTATTGATGTTAGGATTGTTTTAAAGAATAGAGCTGCTTGTATTGTTGAAGATTTTTTTTTTGCAAATTGGTATTTTGAAATAAGCATTGTTATGTGTGGCTCAATTTCTTGCTTTATGATTTTTTCTATGATTTTAATCGGTAATGGCCCCATGGATATAGGTTGTAAATTAGTTAGTGAGGGAGTAATGTGTTTTGTTTTGTTGAAAGGAACAATTGCAATTGGGTACACTCCTTCCATGTACTGTATTTTTTGTGTTAGATGGTTTGCTAAATTGCATAAATATTTGGCAGTGAATTGACTAATGTGTTTCAAGACAAAAGCCAGAATTCCAGGGCTACCTGGGTGGCATGCATTTCAGATACTGTTTAGTTTTTCTATAAAGACATTTGCGGTAAAAGGTGTTTTTGTTTCTGTTGGGCCAAATAAATCTGATTTAATTATTTGAAGTTGTCTTGTTTGAAGTTTTTGCTTGAATTATTGGTATGCGGGCAAAATCATATTGTGACCTGCAAATGTTCCTTGATTTGTGTGTATTCCATTGGTACCTTGATAGTTTGTGGCCTTCCAAGTGCCCATCTAATGTATTCCCTTGTCCAAGTGTGTGGTTTTGGAAGACATAGTTTGCTTTTTTTAATTTTGAGGTAGCTTTTAAAAGTGTCACATGTATTATTGTATGCCTGTGTAAGTTTATATATGTATTTTTGTATTTGCTTTGAAGGGTTAATCATGGTTAATCATTTGTGAATTTCATCTGCTAGTGCCAGTACGTTTGATGGTAGTGGTTGCTTCATTACTATATGATTGACATTAAATGAAATAATGTTTATAAATGCTATATATTGTTGTATAGAATTGAGTTTTATTTTTTTAAGTTTGTTTATCATGATGTAGGTTTCCGAAAAAATAAATTTGGGTGTGTTTACTGGTAATAGAACTTTAACTGTTCTTGTGAATGGAAGAGTTGATGTTTGGATATCATTGAAGTTAATTGTTATTGTTTGTGCTGAGTGATCTGAGAAAGCTGAGGTTGTAAGTTTTATTGTTACTAAATGGTGAAGCATTGTGAGTAGAAACATAAATCAATTAGTGAAGAGAATCAGCCATTGTGAAAGAAAATTGCATTTTCTGATAGGAATCCTTGTGCATTCATGAGTGGTATGGATATTTTATGAAGTCATCGTTCTGTGAATTCTTTGTATGTTGTGTTAAAATTGCCTATTAGTATTGTTGTATTTGCTGTGTTTTCTAGCATGGAATTGATGTTTGCTACTATGGTATTGATTTTGTTGGGTTGTATTGGCATGTAGATAAATATTATATTAATAATTATAATTTTATGTTGAAAAGTGGTAATAAGAATATTAGAATCAATATATATTATTTTAAAGGTAGTGAAAAAACATTTTGTGGTAATTAGGATAGCAGTACCTGCTGAGGGAGGTGATGAATCTCTTGAGCAGGCACAAAATCCTTCTTCACTTAGATATTTAGCTGGTTTTATTTTTGATCCAGTGCAAATTTTTGTTTTCAGTAATCCAAGTATGTATGGTTGTGTATTTCTGATCCATTGTTTTAAGTTTATGAATTTTTGTGGTTGAGTTCAGGCCTCTTACATTAATTGCTGCAATTTTTAATTTCATTACATTTAATTATTGTTCATGGTTGTGTGTTAGTTATTTGGGTAGTTATTTGTGGTTGATCTTGGGATCTTGATAATATAGTTCTAAATCCTCATCTGATGTGCTGTTTGTGTTATCTAGCTGTGAGTAACTAGAATTGTCATATTGTTCTGTTTTGACTTTTTTGACCTTTTTTTTGGTGGTCTTCCAGGTGGTTTTCTTTTCTGCTCCTGATTAGTTGGTGTACTTAGTGATGAATTTGTGCTGAGATCTTCCATTATTTCTTGAGATGTATTATTTCTGATTGCAAGTCTTGTTAGGGCTATTTTTTTATTATTTATACACATTATTATTTATACACTTATTATTTGTTGTCACTTGTTTATCTGGTATTTGATTTTTTGCTTTTATTTTTTTTTAATTGATATGTCTAAAAGCATATCGGTGTTATTATAATTTTCATTAGTATCATTTTTATTTGTTATTTCAAGATTATTTGTTGTTTTATCTGGTTGGTTTGATGTTTTTGTTTCTTCAAGTTGAATTTCATTTTTATTATTTTTGTTGGCCTGTTTGGCATTACAGTTGATTGCTAAGTGTCCTCGATCCTTGCATGCAAAGCATTGTGGTCTTAGTCCCTTTTTATATAAAGAGTTAATACTGTGTCTTGATCTATTATTTGAGTGGGTATGTTCTCTGGGTCAATATTATCGTTTAATTTTACTTTAAAATTAAAGCTATTGCTACCAATCGGTATAGGTGTATCGTTTAGAAAAATTTGCTTTATATATATTGCTTTGCCATAAGGTTGAATTAGATGATTAAAGTCTTGTATGCTGTATCCGAAATACGTGTTTTTGATAATGCCTGTGATATAATTTTGTAAACTCGGATCTACTATTATTAGGGCGTTGTTTTGTAGTGTTTTAACCATAGTTTGAAATCTTGTTTTTTGGTGTTCATCATAAAATTCTATAGCAATGTATCTATTGTTGGAATGTTCTCCAACATTTGCGATACTATCCCACAGATTTTTTTTTGTTAACTCATTATATAATAATTCTCTCGGAAATTTATAGAGTGTTAGGTTTTTGTCTGTGACCGCTAGAACTATTGATTTTATTAAAAAATTTTTTTTGAATGTATTAAAAAGATTTTTAGGAATAGTGTTGTTAAAGTTAATATTAATTAACTGTAATTCTTCTTCGTTCCATAGGTTGGCAGGAGGGGGGATTCTATAATATCGCTATTTACTAGATTTAAATAATCAATATCTGATAAGTTTACTTTTCTAAAGCGGCCTAGTTTGTGTTTTTTCTATAACATGCTGTTTATTGTTTAATTTTGCAGTGTTAGCATAGGTTAATTTAATATTGTTGGATTTGCTATTTTTTTTCCACTGTCTGACTCAATATTTTTTTTCTAAAGATGCCATGGTGTTCTATTTTGTGTAAAAAGTTATATTTCTATTAAAAATATAATTTTACTTACTTTTTTGGCATGAAAAAAATCTTAGTTGTTTGGAAATGGTATTCTTTTTTATTTAAATGTTTTTAATAAAAAAAAAAGAATCGCTTTGTAGGCTAAAAACTTTTAAATTTAATTGAGAGCTGTAATCAGCGTGTTCTTTTCCATTTGTGAATCAACATACATATTTTTCTATTTTTATTTATATATTTTAGTCACCTAAATACAACATTAATGTAATATATTTTAGAGTGCCCAAATATTTAGTGTAGAAGTGGAGAAAACAAATTGGTTCATGATTTATGTATTATATATGATTGCCCAAATCTATCAGGTTCTTGCAGGCTAGCTGGCCAGGCTCAGTTATAATATTTTAAAATATTCATGATTATCCAAACGTGCAAACTATTATTCAGTGAAAATCATTTATTTTATCTTTACAATGTGACAGTACTTTATTTGGTTTTCTTCACAATAGATCAATTCTAATATTCTCATGAATAAATGATGAATTCATAATATTATTTAAACAGCTCAAACCTTAAGCCACTTATGATATAGTTAAAATAATGAAAAAGAATGGAGAAAAGTTATTATTTTACTTCAAATCTCTTGTAATTATTTTAAAGATTGTTACTAATTTTCTTCTTCTCTGAGCCAACATAAAGCATCACTTCATCATACAACTATATGCCATGAATATGGTGTAGTAAATATATTGAAAGCAATCAAGGCAGTAATAAAGCTAAATATTAAAAAAAACTCCCTTTTCTGTAAGCATTTTCATTTTATTAAATAAACATCTTATAATCATCTATGCACATATTTATCTAAATGGGTAAGTATTTGATGCAATTCATTTTTCTTTTTATACATACAAAACGTTTTAATGTTTAATTTTTATTGGTATTATTTTGTCTTGACACTTTTAAAGTTAATGTTTTATTTAAAATTATTGAGAAGATAATATAAATAATAAAACAAGAGATAAATGAATTATATTAAACAATTATTATAAATAATATTAATAGTAAAGTTAATCAAAGGTCTGTGTGTATCCATTTGTAAAATTGGTAAACAGCTTTATAATTTGTATATATATTTTGTACATGGTCTTAAAATATTTTTATTTTTAAAACTTCTTTGTATTATTATTACTATTTTTTTAATATTTATATATCTTCAACATGCTATAATGTTCAAAAAAGAAGTTTAAAAAAATTATGTAATATGAAACTTGATATAATTGAAATTTGGATATAATATTCTATCAATAAGTTGTGTAATTTAAAAATACTATGAAAATGGCTGACATAACAAGAGAAATGTAAAAAGGAATTGTGAACAGTATTAATATGACCATTATTATTCTATCTATGGCTACTGAAATTTGAAATAAATTTCAACACGTGATGTAATGTCAATTAAAAAAAATGTTTGTGGTTTAATTTTGATAATGAATGTATTAATATGGACTGTATTGGATTGTGTTGTTATGTCAATATATAATTTTGGAAAAAGAAATGTTTATTATTAATTTTAGTTTATAAATATTGTGAATTGTCTTTAATTATTTTAAAAATGAATGTATAAATAATAAAGTTTATAGTCTTGATACAATTATTTTCTTTATTATGTATATTTTTATTACTACATTACAGTAGTAGGTTATAAATAATAGATCTAATTATTTTATGTCTAAGTATATTTGTTATTTTATTTTTATAATATTATTGTTTATAAAAAACATCATGCTATATAAAATAATTGACTTATTTACATAATATTGTATTGGAAAAATATGTGTAAAAAGTATATTGACATTGTAATATGAAAGATGTTATCCAAGCTGCTTAGGTAATATTAAAGTAGAAGATACTATTTGTATTTTAAATGTAAATAGTGTACGTTATGTGTAATAAATTATAAAATATTTATTTCTCATTATTTTATGTAATAAGATTTTTATTTATGGGATGATTGCTAGAATTAACCAAAGAGTTAAAACAGAGCATTGCTGTAGTCTTTTTTATGATAAAAGAAAAAAGTTTTTTAATAAAGCAAAGCAGATTAAACAATCTCTCTCATATCTTGGCTTCAATAGAAGTGAAGTTCCTTATGATTTTTTAAATTTATTTTTTAAAGTATATAATTATTAAATGGATAGAATGATGGAGTGAAAGCAATAGTGTTCATCCATTCACTGGGCAGGATTATTAGAAATTTGTGAAAAATGACAATTTATTGAAAGTATAAAAATTAATTCTTAGCATTGTTAAAAACTATCAGAATGTTTATTTAATTTAAAAATGGAGATTACCCACTTTTCAATGATGAGATCTAAATGCTAACAACAGACAAATGTGCACAGAGATTATCTTCACCTGCTGATATAATTTTATGAGCTTGACAAATTATTTATATACAAGATAGAAATTAGTTCAATTTCCATAGCATTATCATGGATGAAACTAGCATCTGTTCACTTATAATGTTTTATGAATTACTTGCTAAATGAAATGATATCTATACTGCATTGTAGTGGATATAAACTAGTGTTTATACACTGATAATGTCATAGATCAAATATCTCTTAAATGAAAGACTAATTTGAATATTTGAAAAATGTCAGAATTAATAAAATATGCTTTGAATCTAATAGCTTTTCAAGATGTTTCTACCTTTTCTGGAATAATAAAACATCATTAGATTGTGATTTAAAAAATAAGACATTAGAATTATGGTACAATTTCAGAAATGTCATATCTGAAAACAATCAATCAGGACATTTGCTAATATATTATTATTATTATTATTATTATTATTATTATTATTATTATTATTATTATTATTATTATTATTATTATTATTATTATTATTATTATTATTATTTGTATAAAAATGAATGAGATATAAATGATAATATATTTTAAATTAAGAATATATTTAATTTATATGCTTAATTATAAAAGTTATATTTTTCTAAATTCAAAATTATATTTCATAATTTGGTAATCACTATTTTAATTTTAAAAGATATTCATCTTCTTATTCTGTGATTACAAATTAATCTCAAATCTGTATTTTTACTTTATTCCCTTAGAATACCATGAATGAATGGGTGGCTTCATCTTCAGTACATTTTTATTTCCCTTAGCTATATATTATTTTATATATGAAGATTAAAAATGCCTTTGATTCTCTTATATTTTGAAAAGTGCATATGTGTTAAACCACATCTGTATTACATAAATATACATTTTGTTGTAGCATTATATAGGTGAAGTTCGATATACAATCACTTATTTAATTTAAAAGAATTAATGTCAGTTGAAAACCTATGGCACAAAGCAAAATCAGATCATATTTATATATTTTAAATGTTTGTTTACCACATATATATAATTTTCATTTATATCTATTTGTTAATAAATTTTAAATTAATTTAAAATGAGTAAACTTCTTTGGCTGTCATTCAATTTTACAATGCAAATTTATTGATTAATCATATTTGAATGAGATGAACTTCATTAATTTATTATACCACATAATTCATTACAAGGTGTTGCAAAATAGTTTAGAAGCCACAGAATAGGTAAGAGGTTATAATTACATATCATTTTCTTTGTATTAAATTTAATGTTTATTTATGTGATGAAATGACTTTATTATTGTCATTGCCATATATAAACATAAAAATATAAACTAATTATTTTATTTAAAAATTGACTTTATTTATTTATTTTTTTAAGACTACATCACTTATCTATCTACATTTGTGGTCATATATTGTTTGATATTTAAAAAAATTGTTTTACCCTGAGAATCTTGAAACACTATTTAGATTACTTGTTTGAACTTTAATGAATAGCTACATTTTGATTATAAAAGAATTAAGGCATTAAAATAAAATATTTATATTTGTTTATTATTTAAAATATAATCCAGATTCAATAAAATGTTCCCTCTGTTGTTGAATTATATTTAACAAGTAATTTTAAGTCTCATTAATGTAATTTAATGTTACATTTTGAAGTTAGTGATTTAGAGTTTAGAAATAGTAAACATAAATTTGTTCCTTTCTTTTTTATTAAAATTTTGGCTTATTCAATCACATGATATTTTACATAAAAGTTAGTTTATTCCCCATACTTACCATTACAATTTTGGATGCTCAATTCATGAAGATGTAAATATAAAGTCTCTCTCTTGTTCTTTTTTTTATAGTAACAATAAATATCATGTCATAATAATTTATAACACAATTCTAACTGAATCCTTATTCTAAATTTTTAATAGCTTAAAATATTTATGTCTGGCAATCATATTGAGTATATAAAATAATTTTGAATATGTGTCCCAACTTAGATTTAACATCTATATAAATTATTGACAAATAAACCCACATACTCACATTATTATTATTATTATTATTATTATTATTATTATTATTATTATTATTATTATTATTATTATTATTATTATTATTATTATTATTATTATTATTATTATTATTATTATTATTATTATTATTATTATTATTTTAAAAAGAATTTATAAAATCATTGAAAAACATTTGGTTAATTTAACATGTATAAAGCTGAAGTTAAATAACAAAAAATAAATACTGGTCAGACCATCTGTCATAAATGACCTTAACTTTTTCTACCCCCTGTCACTTTTATTTGCCTTATTAGAAACTTATGTAAAATCATTACTATATTTAAAATATAAACAATTTATATTTTTCTGAATACTTTTCTAGATCTTTCATTAACCTAACTAGTAGATAGTTTATTACATTTAATATCTTTAATCATCTATAACAAAATATTTAAATATTATTTGGAAATCTTAAAACCTATAATAAAATATTAATTAATTACTAAAAAGATATATATTCTTATAAAACATGTCATAAATGCATAGAATAATAATAATACATATGTACAATAAAGTTATAAACTAAAAGTTCTATAATTTTAAAACAATTCCTATCAAAATTTATTTAAAATTTGCAATTGACTTCCATACAAATGATTCTAAGGTGCATTCTGCTACAGATTGCATGTAAAAGGTGTGTATATTTAAAAAATATAAAACTTTTCTGTAAGTCCTTTTTGGAGTTTTTATAGATAAATGTTTTGTAGTTTGTTTGACAGCATATTCTAGTTCTCCCCCCCCCACCCATGTTTTAGATGTTTTGTAGTTTGTTTGACAGCATATTCTAGTTCTCCCCCCCACCCATGTTTTACAAGTGACATTTCTGAAGTTGATATTTTTTTTTAAATGCTAATCTATTCAACTACCTATATTCTACTTAAATGAATCATTAAACACTTTGACATTATGAAAGAATATTGAGATGTCTAATCAATTAGTTGAAGATATTTTTGATTTGGAAAAAGAATATATCCATAATATGTAATTTATAAATTCAAGGTGGAATCTAAACTTTCTTATTTTTATTGATAGTTATTTTTTTCAAACTTTTAGTATTATTTTTATTTTCAATTTCTTATTTGGTTTTGAAAAAATGGGAAAGGGAGTAGTGGAGTGTGATAAGATTTCAAGGTTTCATATGATTTCTTGTAATACTATCTAATATTGATTTACAAAATTAATTTATCTATAATTTCATACAACCTTTTTTTATTTGCAATGGAAAATTTTGTTTGGAATTTTTGTTCTTACTATTTATCTGACTTTAAAATTTTTAAATTTTTTATTTGCTTTTTAAAAAGTGAGGAGAAGGAGAGAAAGAAATACTGTCAATTGTAGAAGAGTTGTTGGTGTTTATGAAAACAATAATTGTCAGCTACATTTAATACAAATTACAAATCAAAAATCCAATAAAAATGAACTGGCTGGCTTTGAAACAATAACAAATTAAAAAAGGTTAAAATGAAATGTATATTATTTATTTATTGTTCAGCCAATAATTGTTTACTTTTTATTTCACAGAAATCTAAAAGTAAAAGGTGTAATTATTTTATTTTGATCTGAGCAATTTGGCAGTGACCATGGACATTGCAAAATCACTAAACTTTCCCTTTTGCTTTTTTGTTCTTCATCAGAGATGATCTAAAGTCTAAATAAAGAATATAATAAGTTTTTTTTTACTTGTTAAATTAAACATTAAAAAAATAATAAAACAATTTAAACAAATATCTCCAAATCTAATGTTTCCAGTTGTTTATAAAACAAAAATATTTTAACAATATCAATGAAGAACATAAACTATATTTTTAAATTAATTTCTAACAAAAAATAATAGGATTTATTATTAAACACAGTAGAAAAATATTTTATTTTTTATCTTTTAGTTTTCTCTTGTATTTTTGTAAATATTTACAAATCTAAATTTTAGATATGCAAAGTACATTGAATCTTAAATTGATTAATTAATTTTCTTAGAATTATTTTGTGACATACATGCAGTGCATACATGCAGTGTATTAAAGAAACAACTAAAAAGAAATTCAAATATAGGCAAACAAATAGATTAGTACCAATTAGTCTGTACATGATCAGATTATTGAGCTAAGACATTTTAGAGAATTCTATGTGAGGTTGGTTTTCCATCCAAGAGAAAAATCTTATAGACTGATATGCCATTATATTTTAACTTTCAAGGAAGTTAAACATATTTGATAAGAAATAAGCATAATCCTGGCTACTGCAATTTTAGAATGCAAAATATTTTGAATATCTTAATTACATATATTTTATGCTACATTTGTTTTTAAAACAATGTTAATTATAACATATCTACATGAATTCAGGAATTAGTTCATATTTTGTTATATATTTTACATTTTTTTCTAAACATATTTTTTTATGATTAATTAAATTTAAAATTATTTTACATAAAATTTTATAAAAATTCTTATCAAATTTTGTTATTATATGTTTGGGTAAATGGTGAATATTATACATACCCATACACACACACACACACACACACATATATATATATATATAACATGTACTTCTTTGTTAATGCTATAAGCTATTTTCTTTTTAAATGTATACTATTTCATTTTATTGAAATACTCTTAATATTTTACCTAATTTATCTTTGAAGAGTAAATGCCATATACTGTAATAAATCTTTTCTCTGGTTAATGAATGCAATCACTTAATATATGTTATTAATATTATATTCTATATTTTATATATTTCACAAAATGCTGTAAATGTATTTTATTTATATATTGATAACAAATTGAGATTGTTGATTGTTATTGATATTGTTAAATGTGTGGGCTGCTTTTATGTATTTATATATAAAACAAAGGAAGGAAATCATTCCCTTCATGATATGAATTATAATTACAGTAAATGTTGAACAAAGGATCAAGATAAAATGAATTTACCTATTCTTGAGTTCTTATAGTTAAAAGGATATCTTTGTCAACAATGTTGAAAATTCAGAGTGAAATTACTTTATTAATCAGATGGAATATGCCACTTAATTGTTACTGAATTCATAATCAATTACACAAGGCTCAGGACAGAACCGTCTTTTAACACCAAACATTAAACATAGTTCAGTGCATATATCACAATTTCAATAAGTTTAGATTTTAGTAATAAATTATTGATTAATAGAAATAAATTATACTTTAAAAAATCAATATACTCTGAAATTTATTAATTTTGTCAACTGAAAAGTTAAAAAAATACAGTTAGAAAATTATGCATGTTATATATTGCTTTATGGAGGCTGTTAAAACATTTTATTCTAAATATTAACAGAAATATAAATACATATCACAAAATTTTGTATGGTATTAAGAAAGAGAGTGTTAATACTTAATGCTGATAAATCTAAGACATTTAAAATGAAAAGTAGTTTTAAACTATAATGTGTTGCAGCTTCATTTATGTTTTTCATTTTAATGGCAATGATCTTTAAAACCATTAATAGCTAACTTCATAAAGAACATGTTATAATTTAACAGGTTTGATCAAGTTTATTAATTCAGCAGATTATTAACTCAATGTTTTCAGCTATTTTTAATAATTCTATATAAAAATTTAGTTTATTTTGCTAATATTTTAAAAAAAACCCTCAGGTTTTTGTTAATAACTTATTTAAAATAAATATTCATCAAGATTTGTCCTGTAGTATTGAATAGTTATTAACCTAAAAATATTATTCAGTTTAAATATCTAGGTAAAATTTTAGTTATATTAGCTGGCATATTTCCATGTATTACTGTTGCATTCAGGAAGTTATAGCATAATGGATTATAACATTGTAATGTAACTTTTGGAAGTCAATTAATTACAAATAAAAAATTATTCTGTTAAAATTATGAAAGTGAGATATTAATTTTTATAATTTAAAATTAACATAAGTAAAATAATTTAATGATTTTATGTCATTTTGAATATACAATAACTAAATCATAAGAATAAAAAGTGTTTTCTCATTTTCTGTTTGTAACGATAGTGAATCCGCTACTGTAAAAACAAAACAAAATAAAAAACAAATATGACTAAAATGCATTTATAAAGAATGCAAAGAGTAAAACATTAATTACAAAATGATTTATAATAATAATAATAAACATGGTTTTTTAAAAAAAGGCAGACCACATTTACATTATAAGCAATATGTAATAATATTATTGAAGAAAATAGATAAGAATAAAACACATTGAATAGGCAAATGCAATTTGATAAGGTCTTTATAGTTAAAAAAAATATTATTGCAGAAAAGATTAAAACTATTGTTTTAAGAAGTTGGATAAATAAGCAAAGAATCAGAGACACCTAAAATGTTGAACTCATGGTTTCCATTAATGAAGGTAGACAAATATAATTTTTCACAAAATTCATTTCTATGTGGTATATAAAATATTATTATTAATTTTATTATCATACAGAAGTAAATACGCTATTACATTTAGTAAATATAAATCTCAATATTTTAATACAATTTGTTTTAAATATCTTAATGATGTAAATTGCCTAACTATTTTATATTACAGTTCTTATTTCTGAAATGTAAAATGAAGTATATTTAAAGGGCAGCAAACAATAGAGTGAATTTCCATCAATGGTCAGATTTATAACTTGGTCATAATATCTATTATCTGTTTGCCATAACTTACATTTAGGCACAAAATTTAATACAAGTATATATATATATATATATATATATATATATAAACAAATACTTACATTTATGCATATATACATACATAATTTATTTATAGCATTGTGAATACACTATAATAATTATTTTTTATATTTCTAATGTTAAAAAAGCATACATTTGATTTAGATTATATCTTACGTTTATATAACCTTAAAATTTAGAATTTTAATTTTTGTTAGAAAAGTAATTTGATTAAATGATTGCAAAAATAGTGATTTAATTAAAATTAAATATATATATAAATATATATTATCACCAACTCATAAAATGCTATAATCTTATTAAACATGATTTGGTGAAGTGTCTATTTGTAAAGTTGTGTAATAAACTTAGTCATTCTTTTATATTTTTTAACATATTTTAAAAATCCATTGTTAATAATATTATATTTTTTTAACTAAAAAAATATTGAAAAAATTAATGCACGATTTATAATAAATCTTACAGGAGCTTAAGGAATTTTGTTAATGTTGTTTTAACATCTGTTACAATGAATTTTAGTTCTTTAAATACATCAAAACATTATCTGGTTATAAAATTTACTTTATATTATATCTTCAGCAATATCTTTTGTAATAAAATAAAGTTGCCTTTTCTTACAATGGTTTTGTGAAGTTCATATTTTAAATAGAATATGTTTTTCCCTAAAAATATATTCCATATTCATCATCAAATACTCATTATAGAACATCTTAAAACAACATTCAATTAAAATATCCAAGAAATGTTTTATTATCCATCATGCTAAGCTAGCTCACAATGATTGGGCTTATAATTCTGCCATAATATCTTTACAATTTTACTGAACATCTTTACATGAATTTTTCTAATGTTTTTATTTTATGTTTTGATATATTATCAATCTTTTATTTTCATACGTATTGTATTGCAAGAGTTTAGTTAATATAATATTTTCTTTTATATTTGTTACATACAGAAGAAAAATGTTTGAATTTGTCTTGCAACTAGTAAAATATTTAAATTTACTTATGTTTTTAAATGGGCAACCACACAATTTTTAATTATATAAACATTAATCACTTATCCAACGTCATCAATTATCGTTTGGATTAGAAAGCATAACACAATTATCAGCTTATTGTAATTTTCAAAACATAAAAAAATTTTTGATTTTACTTTTAATCGATTCAAATTAAAAACTCAAGATTAAACCTATATGCAACTTGATGCCTGCTTTATTAATCTGTTTAATATCTTTTCAACAACACTGATCTAAAAATGATGGGAAAAAATTTGAAATATTGTTTACAGCAGTTTCGATTTTAAATGCCTCAGATTTCCCACTATGTAAAATTCTTTCCATAAATAACTAACAAATTTTAAACATTACAACAACCTTATTTGATTAAGCCAAATATCTTTTTTAAACCAATAAAGTCAAAATATAAAACATATTTTACTTGCGTTTGTCCCCTATATTGAAATAAAAGTAAACTTATGATTTACACAGCAAGTGAAAGAGATTAAAAAGTGAAAAAAAAAAAACAGTCATCGATAATATATATATGTATAACATAATACAAGTAAGATTATTGTTTTGATTGTATGAATTTTGATTTATAAGTGATTGGTTTGTGTATTTGTTTAGAATGTTTCTTTATATATTTATCACTTAAACATAAAATGAATATTATTATTATTATTTTTAAAAAAGTAAAGTAAAAAGTTTTTTTTATGATATGTGAGTATATGATTATATATTTATATCATGTTTTTTCTAATATTATCTTGAAATTTTACAAAAATAAGTCTTGTATCTGAAGTTTTTTTTTTTTACAAAAGAAAATCTAGTTTTATCTATTTATCTAACAAAATCCAATGTAGATAAAGTTTAAAGAAATCCAATATTTCATCCAGAGACTAGCTGTATTTGAAATATTGGTTTACAGAATTGGTCTACTTTGGATTTTGTTGGATTTTATCTGTGAAACCTCTGGAAAAGTTTTATTTTTACGATGTTTATTAGTAAGCATATGTACGTATGTACGTCTGACTGTCTCTCTGTCTGTCTGTAGGTATGTATGTATGTATGTATGTATGTATGTATGTATGTATGTATGTATGTATGTATGTAAGCATCTATCTATCTATCTATCTATCTATCTATCTTTCTTTCTTCTTCTCTCTCTCTCTCTCCCCCCCCCCCCCCCCCCCCCCCCCCCCCCCCCCCCACCCACCTACCTATCTATCTATCTATCTATCTATCTATCTATCTATCTATCTATCTATCTATCTATCTATCTATCTATCTATCCATCCATCCATCCATCTATCCATCTATCTATCTATCTATCTATCTATCTATCTATCTATCTATCTATCTATCTATCTATCTATCTATCTATCTATCTATCTATCTATCTATCTATCTATCTATCTATCTATCATTTCTCTAAAACATGTCTATCTAAGTATCTGTCTTCTATACAAATCACTATCTATCAATCCATCTATCTATTCATTTATATATTTATACATCCATCCATTCGTTTTCCATCCATGTATCCCTCCACCCAAGCGTGTGTTTATGTACATTATCAATATTTTGAATTAAAAAAAAATATTTTTATCTATTTCATCAATCAATTTTAGTTTTATTTTTGACAAGAAAATTACTTTTTTAACGAAATTAGCAGCAGCTGGTAAACAAACACAGCAAAAAACAAACATTTTTTTATATATTTATGAAAATTATTAATTAACAATGTATTATTTTAGAATCGCAAAATTGATTTTTTTAATACTTCTATATTAAATTTATATGAAAGTATATTTATATGTGAGAGTTTGCATGTAGAAATAATAATGTATATATATTATAAAATGGGGGAAATATTTAATTTAATAAGTAAAAATTCAGATTCAAAAAGCAGTACTAATCTTAAATTAAACATTAATATACAAAACCAAAATCATTTCATCTCATACCAGTGGTTTTATTTCCTTATTTGATTCGAAATTTCATTAAGAGATCATAAATTTGTAACCTCGTCACAGTCACCTTCATCCTCGCAATAATGTATTAAAAGCAAGTAATCAAAAATGTCAACTACATATAAAAAATATAAATATTAATTTATTTTTATATTGACTATCCTAAAATGTGATAGGCTAATAAATGATGTAAAATTTATGCCTAGAAAATGAGGAATAATATAATAGATAATGAGATTATATTGACAGTATTTAATTTTCTTATTTTTATGTAATCATATGAATAGATATTACTAAATTCTCTAACGAATAAATTTATACTGTATGAGAGAAAAAGTGTGGCAATTTAGAACAATCATAATCCCAGAGATATCGTTTAAATTTGAATTTAAACTTGGCCTCACGTACTTCATTCCTTTGCAAAGTACATAGAAAGACTATTATCATAATAAATTATGAGCGAATCTCAGATAATCATGTTTTAAACATGAAATATTAAATTTTATCTATTTCATATATAAACTAAAATTATTTTAAAGATTGAATATATATACTTTTTACTTATATAAATTTTTACTGCATACCTGAACTATGAACTTCTTTAACCAAATATATAAATAATTTATATTATAAACTTAAATTTACAACTAGTTTACTAAAAACCAATATTTCCCAAAAACACTAGAAAAAATAAATCACTGATATCATAGTGCGTTTTGACAGAATCAATCTCTTCAGATAATAAATATCATCTTTGTAAGGTTACATCTTGAAAGAGTTTACTTTAGATATTAACATAATTGTCAAAATAAACTTTGACAAAAATGTTTGCGTTATAGAGTGATATTGTATATATATTGTTTCTTCAAATTATATTATTTATATGCTATATATATATATAGAGTGATATATGTATATATATTGTTTCTTCAAATTATATTATTTTATGCTATTTACATTTCATATTTGTAGTCTAATTTTTTTAAATAAAAAGTTATAATGCAATATATTTGCCTTGCTTTTGGAGATAACTTTTTTGAAATATATATATATATTATAATGGATTGGTTATATGCCATAAGTAAAAGATAATATGGCCTAAATTGATGAGAGACATTTATAATGGAAAATATTATCTCTTACATTATTTAATTTATAAATTCAATCTATAAATTACACCATTTATAATGGATAGCATATGTTATAAATAAAGAAAAGATTTGGATAAGATATATCTATGAGGCACCGATAAATTAACCAAGCTTCATAGTAACTTGCCAATTATAATAAAACGTATGTGCCATGCAAAAAGAAATAACATATCTGCCACCATTCAACACAATATAAATATGATACATATAAGAAGTGTAATAACCTATATAATAGCATGTTATATATATATATATATATATATATATATATATATATATATTATTAAGAGAAAAGAAACTGCTTCAAAATGAATACATTAAAATATACTGTTACTATGGCTGACTATATAAAACAAACTTAATAGTATACAGCAATGACTAGAGTACATTATTGATTAGTCCTCAGGGTTAACTTAACTCACAATTAATTATATACCAAATATAATTTGAAACAAAAGGAAATTTTATTGAATCCAATATATATATATATATATATATTTCACAATGATGGCATTACAAAACCATTATGTTGTCTTTCTGATATACTATTCTTTAAAATTAAATATATTCAATTTATAGACAACTAAATACTTAAAATATATAAATAATAAATTTATTAATATCTAATCTTAATATAGGTATTGGATGGAAAAATAGTAAATCTTTAAAAAAACTAGTAAGTAATTCTAAAATAAGGAATGATAAGAATGATAGGATAGGAATAATATATAAAATTATTTGTAAAATATGCAAGATGATATACATAGGTCAGTCAGCAAAAAGTAAAACAGAAAGGGGTAAAGAGCATGACAGAGCTATAAAAAGAAAAGATATTAAATCAGGTCCATTTTGCCATTTTTTAGAAACAGGACACATTATGAATTGTGAAGAAAGTATTGAAGTCATCAAATATTGTAAAAATTATAAAGAAAGAAAAGTATATGAAACATTGTATATACATGAAAATAAAGAGAAATGTATAAATTTAGTACAAGGGTCGGTTAAGTTAGGTGGAAAATGGTCATTAAATAAAAATTGGAAAATTTAAAAACATCTTTATTGTTAAGTTTGACCTGTATATGATATGTAAATCACGTGAAAAATTTTTTTCAATTGTTGTAATATCTTGATAAGGTTCATATTTTGAACGAAAATCGATTAGATATTAATAAATTTATTATTTATATATTTTAAGTATTTAGTTGTCTATAAATTGAATATATTTAATTTTAAAGAATAGTATATCAGAAAGACAACATAATGGTTTTGTAATGCCATCATTGTGAAATATTTATATAGAAGGTTTTAAAAGTTTTTATTGTATAAAATTGGAACGTGATTGGAATATTTGTTGATAATATTTAACATTGAAATGGATAACAGATTTGACACTAATAAAGATAAGTGGAATTTTTTATATAATTCAGTAGATAAATTATCTTTTAATTTATTTAAAGCTTTATGGAATAATAGTAGAAGAATTGAAGAATTAAAATGCCAGTTAACATTTTTAAATAAATGTAAACAAGAGAATCGTTTTCCTAGATCGTGCAGTGTAAAAATTTGTAGTAAGAAAATTACTTCTAATGATAAATTAATTTATAAATTACGAAGAACAATATTGGAATGGTTTGTTAAAGAAAACTACTTGAAAATTAATAGCTTAATAAAAATTTATAAAAGAAATAAGGAAACAATAAAAAGAATTTTATTATCGGACATGTTTTATTTTATAAAAAAAATGGTTAGAAGAGCATAATGGTTTTATAAAGAATAAACTTAAGTTGAAATATCAAAAGAAGTGGAATTGGTTATTTTATAAAAATAAAAGAATATATGGGATAAGGAAAAATGAAGAATCTGTAATTGATTATAATAGAAATGATAGTAATTATAATAAATTAATAAATATTTCAAGAAGTAAATTTTCAAATAACCAAATGAGGATGTTAGAAAAAGGACCAAAGTATATACCATTTAAGGATATGGATACGGATAAAAAGACAGTAGTTAGTATTGAAGCTGCAAATATTAAAGATATGGAGAAAATTAATTTGCAGTCAAAAATTAATAATGTAATTAATAAAAAATTTCGACATGTATGTAAAAGTGAATGGAAAGATAAACAAACAATTAAGGAAATTATTGAAAAAGTTAAAAAAGAAAATTTAATTATTACTATTGAAGATAAAGGATCTAGGTTTGTAATATTAAATAAAGAAGACTATGAAGATAAAATTAAAAATGACTTGATCAAACAGGATTTTGTAAAAATAGAAAAGAATCCAAGTATTTTAATTAAATATAAATATATAAAAATATTACAAAGAATGAGAGAAACTAAGTTGATTGATAATAATGAATATAAGTTATTATATCCAACTGCGTTTGAACATCCTATGGTATTTGGAAATATAAAAACTCATAAAGAAAATATGCCTGTACGATTAATATTGGATTTTAATGATTATATATTAAAAGAAATGTGTAATCTTATATATAGAAAACTTGCGGATGGTATGGGTTATGGAAAGTATTGTGTCAAAAATTCTGAGGAAGTACTAAAAAGTTTGAATACAGTTAAATTAAATAGAAATGGTAATGTAGCATCATTTGATATAGAAAAAATGTATCAAAGTGTTTCTAGGATAGAAAGTATTAACATTGTAATTAGAAAAGTCAAAGATGAGAAGATAATTTCAAAAGAATGGATACAAATAATAGAAGAAGTTTTAATCATGATTAATGAGACATTATATGTTAAATATAATAATGAATTTTGGAGTATTGATAAAGGATGGATAATGGGCTGTTCAATAAGTGGAATAATGGCATCAACTATGGTTGATTGGATTGAGCAGAAAATAATTGATAGGTATATCGAAAATGGAGAAATTATAAAGTATTTTAGGTATGTGGATGATATTTTAGTTGTAGGAAATGGAAGAAGCATAATGAAAGCTTTTAATGAGCTTAATAAAAATATGTTTAATATTAAATTTACTATAGAAAATAATGAAGAAGGAATAAAATATTTAGATTTATTAATAAAAAAGGATGAAAATGGAATGATTAATATAAAGCACTACATAAAAAATAAAAATGTTAGAGGAATGATACATCCAGAATCTTATCAACCTTGGTGTCAAAAAATGGGGGTACTAATAGGGTTAAAAGAAAAAAATGATAGGCTTACATTAAATGATAAAGATGCAATGGAGCAAAAATTGAAAATCCAAGATGAATACATTGAATATGGATATAATAGTAAAGTTGTAAAAAATATTTTAATAAATAAAAATAGATATAAAAAAGTTAGCAATAAAATTGAAAGAAAAAATAAGAAATGGATTTCTATTCCATATTCTAAGGATGTATATGAAATTCTAAATGATAGAAAAGAAAAAATAAATCTTAATATAGGTATTGGATGGAAAAATAGTAAATCTTTAAAAAAACTAGTAAGTAATTCTAAAATAAGGAATGATAAGAATGATAGGATAGGAATAATATATAAAATTATTTGTAAAATATGCAAGATGATATACATAGGTCAGTCAGCAAAAAGTAAAACAGAAAGGGGTAAAGAGCATGACAGAGCTATAAAAAGAAAAGATATTAAATCAGGTCCATTTTGCCATTTTTTAGAAACAGGACACATTATGAATTGTGAAGAAAGTATTGAAGTCATCAAATATTGTAAAAATTATAAAGAAAGAAAAGTATATGAAACATTGTATATACATGAAAATAAAGAGAAATGTATAAATTTAGTACAAGGGTCGGTTAAGTTAGGTGGAAAATGGTCATTAAATAAAAATTGGAAAATTTAAAAACATCTTTATTGTTAAGTTTGACCTATATATGATATGTAAATCACGTGAAAAATTTTTTTCAATTGTTGTAATATCTTGATAAGGTTCATATTTTGAACGAAAATCGATTAGATATTAATAAATTTATTATTTATATATTTTAAGTATTTAGTTGTCTATAAATTGAATATATTTAATTTTAAAGAATAATATATATATATATATATATATATATATATATATATATATATATATATATATATATATATTACTGTGAATGTTTAAGTGGTTACTGATTGGAACTTAATTATATCATTATCCCAGATTAGCTTTAGGCACTAATTCGCTTATTATTTCTAAATAATACATGGGCAATTTAAAAGTATTGCAGTTTGTAATGTTAATTGACTATTTATTAGTGTGCATTGCAGTGACATGTTTATTTCATGTTTAAAGAGGTTTATTTAAACTTTAATGTATCAATATTTCATACTCTGTAGTCAAGTTGCAAGCTTTAAGTGTCCATATATATTCAATGGACCATTAGTAAGAATGGATTCCATTCTTGCTATTAAAAGGTGTGAAGGTTGCCTTGACATCAGTGAGAAATATTGATTATTATATTTTACTGTGAATGTTTAGGTGGTTGCTGGTTGGAACTTAATTATATCATTATTCCAGATTAGCTTTAGGCACAATTTCGCTTATTATTTCTAAATAATACATGGGCAATTTAAAAGTATTGCAGTTTGTAATGTTAATTGACTATTTATTAGTCTGCATTGCAATGACATGTTTATTTCATGTTTAAAGAGGTTTATTTAAACTTCAATGTATCAATATTTCATACTCTGCAGTCAAGTTGCAAGGTCTAAGTGTCCATATATATTCAATGGACCATTAGTAAGAATGGATTTCATTTTTGCTATTAAAAGGTCTGAAGGTTGCCTTGACATCAGTGAGAAATATTGATTACTATATTTTACTGTGAATGTTTAGGTGGTTACTGGTTGGAACTTATATATATATATATATATATATATTGTAACGTTTATTTATATATGTTGCAAATATATTGGCATTTGGTAAAAGCTAAAAAAATAAAAGTAAACTTAGATTTTTTTTTTACTATAATTTTTTTTTTTTTTAAAAAAAGAAAACATACAACGAAAGTTAAATTATTCTTTTGTATTTTTTTTTTTTATGTAATCAGAAATAGAAGTAGAATTGGAGAGAACAAAAGAATTCCAAAAGTAAGTAAAAAGATAAGCTAAAAGAAAATATTTTAGCTAATTAAACATGGCCAAAAACTTGATAAAAAAAGAGAACTTTATAATGTAAATTTTATAAAGAATCTACAAGATTATGAACCAAAAAATGCCATGATAATAACACGCGCAGAAGTCTGAAAACTGGGCCTCTAGTATAAAAGGCAGAGGTCAGTTTGAAGAACATCTTGTTACGTTAGTCTCTCTAGTCGGTCCTGGATAACAATAATACATCCAGGATCGCTCTACACTGAAATAATTTGGCATGTCGGAGTGAACCGGAGCTTATGCGGACATCGTGCCTGAAGATGTACACCAGGAAAAACCTTCGTGACTGACTAGGAGAATGGACCACAAGATCAAATAATAACCAAAAGCCCGAGCTCATTCTACCCAAAAAACTATGCATAGTTATCTACTACTGAATTCACAAAACTTACCGGTAAGTTATGCTTCATTATCCTGATTGTGACAAAGTTAACCATTTTACAAACTATTCGTAAAAATAAGCTTATAATAGATCCCGATAGAGACTTTAATTTAATTGATCAAGAGACTCTTATTTAACCAAGAACTTTGTAATTAATTATTCAGCAGTTATTTTATTATTAATGTTTCATGTCTGAATTATTGGGTGTTCTATCCAATTTACTTAATTGTTAATTCACATTTTAACTTAAACAGATTTTTTTTATCTGTTATAATAAAAATATTTATAATAACAATTTTCATTTGTACATTATTAATAATAGTTATTATTTTTTATTATTAAATTTATTATTAGTTTAATAAGATTTAAAAACGTAATTTACCTTTGCCAATATGTTTGAATAAGCCCAGGAATAATAATCTTAAAAAAAAAAAATTCTCGTTGCCTATTAGTTTAAAAGTATTTTTCTTTTTTATTTGCTAGACATTATACGACAAAGTCAGCAGACTCTTTAGAATAAAAAGTCCTGGTGCCCATATTAAATAAATTAAAAGCTGATTTTGTCAATAACATAATTCTAAACAATTAATAGGCTGAGTTTGATCAGGAAATATAGTTATGTTTTTAGAAATAGAAATACAACTTTCTTCTTTTCAACATAACTTGATCAACTTGCGCACAGTTTTATTATCGTGTAGAGACCTAGAAATATGTAAAATGTTATTATATATATATATATATATATATATATATATATATATATATATATATATATATATATATATATATATATATATATTATAACCTACACTCCCAACACTGCTCATATACAGTACATGAGCGAAATGCCCAGGCGCCAGTTCTATTAATGAATAGAACAATATAACAAGATATATAATACAAAATTATTACTGAGACTCTATATTTAAGTTTATGTTCAGCTCAGCTCAGTGGGAGGCTATAGGCAATTCATAAAATATATGATGATAAATGAATAAAAGAAGAAATATTACAAAACATTTATGTAAATCCTTTTTATTAATTAATTACATGATAAAGAATCACAATGTTTATTGATACAGTCTATTAAAATATACTTTAAACTTAATTTCTTCCTTCATCCAAGTATAACATATATCAGCTTGCTATAATTATATTCCTAAACAATTCTATGACTTGGCATATCACAATCTAAATATCTACTTTAATGCCAATCAAGAAATAAACAGTAAGATCTCAGGGAATTTAACAAACACAGTTGAATTAAATGAAATACATTGGCCCATAAATTATAATTCTAAAGTATGATAAAATGTAATGAAACAAATTGACTAAAATATTATACTGTGTTTCAATAATAAGATAATGACAGAAATAGGGTATTTTAATCTCATATTATCATCTAACAAATATACTAACTTGGCAACCTTTCTAATACGTTTATCCAGTGGCAAATGTTCATTATAATGTTTGTATTAAGAAAACAATATTGTCAGACACCAGCAGATTTAATATTAAAACTCTAAAATAATATATCTATTTTGTAATAGATTTATGAAATATGGAGATGTGGAAATGGAAACACGAATGTACAACAAGAATAACTCAAGACACAGTTTTTAAGATTTTAAATAGGCTAAAAGAAATCATTTATTACAATAAAAAAAATTAGTTTAACATGTATTTGTCTTACAGATTTTTAAATTATCAAATAAACTTTGAGCATCAGTTTGGGATTATCCCTATTATCAAACCAAATTAACAACAAAACTTAAATATTCTGACTTCGAACACATGTTTTCCCTACATGTTTCATCTACATGACACTAAATAAACAACATGTTATATTATTAACATGAAAAAAAAAACTTTTGAGAGGATATTACTATTGATTAATAAAATAAATCAAATTAATTATATTTGGCTCTCAACAAAGCAACTTTCTCTAATTGACTAAATAATCACTTTCAATTACGTATACCTTTCATGCATAGCAACAAAATCATGTACATTCTGATGATTTGATGATTTATAACCTTATTTAAATAAATGCACTGTATTTTAAAATATTTATTTCTCGTTTTAATCTCAATAACTTTATACTTCTATTTAAATGAATGTAATGTATTTCAAAAACATTTATTTCTCATTTTAATTTCAATAACTCTATACTTTATATACGCGATATTATTTATATTACATGTGTGTGTACATGTGTCAAGCAACAATAATAGAAAATAGTCTTTTCTACAAACTCTCCATTCATTAAGAAAATATCATACAATTATTTTATTGCAGACAATGTCGTAATTCATCAATAAAATAAGACACTAATATTACATCAAGAATTATTTTAACAATTTATCTGGCCACATATTAATTAATACAGAGCTATATTTTCATGATTATACAGACTATACATTATAAGAGAAATCTACATGAGGAGCAGATAAACTCTTACTGAACACTTCTACAATAATTCATCTGATTCTAAATACACTGTTGGCAGGGAACCTTTCCTCAGCACCAAGAATATAAGAAAAACATCACATAACTTCCTAAACATCATTTAATCATACTTCAACAATAACTCATCTACTTCTAAATACACTATTGTTGGGGACTTCTTCCTCATCACCAGGGCTCTAAGAAAACATCACTTAACTTCAAAAAAATATCATTTAATAATATGAATATAATATAAATTAGGCTCTACTCATGGAAAAACATATACTAAATAAGCAAAATCTTTTATCCCTACAAATATTATAATGCAGTCAGATTTCTTTCCATTCTCAAAGCTTTTCTAAATATCGAACATTATAAATACACGCTGGCAGATAAATACATACAGATAACATACCAATCCATTCAACTCAGTAGAATACAACAGCATCTGAAATTTATACATAAAATATTCACAAACTGAACTTTATCAAACAAATGTCATAATTGTACAAAACAGACACACACCCGCGAATAAAAGTATATATAAAATTAACTCTAAATTACACACTATGCAGGCAACATGATAATTAAATATTGCATTAAGGTATAACTTTTAATTCAGAATAAACTTTAGATTACTTTTAAAATTTAATAGTTACAATTATTATGAATGAACTTTCTCTCATATCTAGCAAACTATTTCTATTATACGTTCGTTGATTAAAAAAAAAGAACAAAATTCTCACTTTGAGATAATAAAATATACAAAATAAATATATACCTCTCTAATAATATATTTTAAAAAAATATTTCTTTTTTTTACCTTCGTAAAAGAACAATAAGACATATTTATACAAAATCAATTTTTACCAGTGTATTCCCCATTTGGATATGCTCCGGAGATGATCTAGAAGGTCAAAATAACCCAAATTATAAATAAAACATAATAATAAGTAAGCCTATCTATCTATAATAGACATTAATAATGACAAGCAATAAGAAACAAAAGTTATTTGTTTTGTAACTTAAAATAAAAGTTCACTTGCAAAGCTCTGCTCCTGGTTTATGAAACAATATGGAACACATTCCAAACTGAATTTAAACTAAAATAAATTGCTGCAGGATAACTTAAAATGCAATCATAATTTAAATATGACCTAGCATCTCCAATGTTCATAACAAAGTTATTTGAGTTACTGTATCATACACAAGCAATTAATTTCTCTGCTATTATGATGAAAATACAAGACAACTTTAACTACAGTTGAACAGGAATTATCTCACTCATTCCGTTGTAGTTCTAAATTAGTATGCAATTATTTTTAGTAGTTTTCTTGAATAGCATTTGACACTTTATCATTTATTATATGTCTGGTTTATTCTTAAATATTGTCAATTAAGATACCATGATTTGTTAGTAATTCTGCAATTAATAATACTTTGTTTTATTTTCCATCTTTATCGAAGAGAACAAAAATTACCTGCATTTCTATCCTTCCATTCAATTTAAGCAAATACTTAATTTGAAGTAACTCACATTTTATTTCCTTCATTTAAAATACATATGATTTCCAGAAATACCAGATAAATAAATACTGTTATCTCTTTATGATGAATTTAGACATGGCATGATTTATCAAAATATGCATATCCTTAATTTTACGTTTAATCCTCACAAAAACATAACACGGAAAATAGTGAAGAATTAAAATATATTCTGTAAAATAGTTCTGCATGCGTTTTCCAGATATATTAAAAGACACACATTGGTTAGTGATACAACAATAATATTCATGCAATTTATTCTTCTTTAAAATGACAATTAAATGAAGTAATGTAGACTGGACATTATCAACATACATTTTTAAGAGAGCAATAGTTATGAAGTGGTTAATTCAAAATGTTTAAATCAAGGAGAGCAAAGTAAACTAATGTACCTTTTTTTAAAATTTAGAATTGCATCCTAAATAACTTTTTCCATAATAAATTTATTAAGATCCTTTTGAAGTTTTACTCCAAAGTCTTTTTTTTTTAAAAATCAATTTGACTTCAGCAACTGGCTTTAATTTTCACAACAATGAGCCACTGTTTACTGGCTACCATTACAATACACAATAATCAATTTTTTTTACTGGAGATCTTTGTTAAGTAGCTCTCTTTAGCAAAAGGTCATTTCTTTTCACAAGGTTACTCCCACACTTCTTTTCTATCTAAGCTAATTACATATTAAAAAAAAAAATCTTTTGTAAAAAAAAATTCTGATTAAATCAAGACAAAAATAAATAATAAAATAAATAGCTTTTACAAACTTGAAAGAAAAATGAATATTAATTAACTATTAAACAAAAATTATTAATAATTTATTTAATTTGTAAAATAATTCATTGATTCAACTATCTATCAATCATTGGAAAGAAATATATATTTGTTAAATTATTTAAAATAATTACTGTAATTTAAATGTTTTTTATTGTACATGTACTATTGTTTGCTGTTATTAAAAGATGAAAATGAAATGAAAATGATGCAGAGTCATATATGCATACACATGTACTGCAATAATTGAAATGGCTATTAATTGTTGACAAAAAGATTATTAAAGAATAAGGATTTTGAAACCATTCAACCAATACTACATTAATATAAAATAACTTTGTATCTTTCTGATAAAATGTATCAATTCCATTAATAAACAACCCCTCTTCCTTACATTAAATACCTCGTTAACCATACTAATAATAATGAATACTTATAAAGTGGTCAATCAACTGCATAAGCAATCCATATCTAAGCTTTAAAAAATTTCCAGCAAAAATTTTAAAATTCTAAGGCTATTTCATTTTTTTTAATACAATATAACTATTCAATTGAGATGCAAAGCATCTCAATTCTTTGTGCCCATTCAGATGATCACAATATATATATATATATATATATATTATATATATATCTGAATTATATATATATAGATATATATATATATATATAATTGAAATTACCAATAATTTAATATTTTCATTTCTGCTAGCTTGTAGAACTGATGTACTAAAATTAGAGAAAAAGAAAAATTAATAAATCTCAAATAAAATTGAAAGTCATTCTTTTATATAAAATAAATGATATAGCTTTATTCCCAAGATTGCGATCTTAAATTGATATAATAGCATAAATACACATATATATCTGGGAACCATAATAATGGTTTTGTTTTTCAAATACTCAATTTTTTAATATAAATCAAATACAATATTTAATGACAATACAAATAACTTGCAGTTTATATTTTACATAGGAACTGTATAAGCTGTTATGAAATTAAATCAATAGACAAATAAATAAATTGTAGATATCTTGTTAAATTAATAATTTAGGTTATAGATGTATTTATTTAACTACACTTTTTTTTAAATAACTACTAATTTAAAGTAGAAAATAACTAAATGACCGAATTAAGCAAATATTAAATGCATTGAATGAATGGGCTATTTATCAGAAGTCATTTATACACATATAAGTTATAAATTTAATGACCACATAATGTGAATCACCTAAATAAGCATTTAAAAATAACTAAATGACTTACACATCCATTGGAGGAGTTCTGGATGATTTTAAAATATACATAACATGTGTGGATTATAATTTCACACATTTACAATTACAAAATATTGTTGGTTGGTCTGTGAATGATTACAAATTATGATAGCACAAAACAGAGATATTCTTACACTTTAAAGCACTATCATAACAGTGCATTCTGAAGAAATCACATCCTTCAAACAAACTTATCTTGACATTACATACTAAAAATATAAAGAACCTCAACTATTATGGTGGAAAATTTAGTTTTAATTAACTCTCATGAGCCCTCAAAAAGAAGATTCTGCAGAGCAACTAGCATAAATATATCAAAAGCATGGTAGCTTCCAAAATAACACATACATTTGAGGCAAAATAGGATGCCTGGATCTTTCTCTCAGTGCATCAGGAAAATATATGGAGATGCTCAACAAAAACAACAATAATAGGTATCTAGAAATATGTGATTACAATCACTGGAAACCTAAGCACTATCAACTCATGGACAATTGCAACACAGATGGTAAATTTATCCACTCCATCCAGCACAATAATAATAACTATGATAAATAAGACCTGACATACTAATGCCATTCGACAACTAACAATACCAAGATAAAAACTTCATGATAATTGACTAAAGTTATGACCATAATTTTAACCTCAATAAACAATAAGTAATGTCTGCACCAACAAATACATTTAAAAGTCAACTGACTGAAATATAAATAAAGTTAATGACTAGCATATGAAATATTGGCATTAAGATATAATGCACACAAGCATAGGATATCAAATATTTTAATTTATGATAATTAGTGGACATGAATAAAATGCAAACAGGCTGTGAGAATAATAATTGAATAATTATGATAATTATTAATAATGATATAATTTATAAATACGGTTCTATAAAATTTATATATTTATACAACTTTTATGCAATTAAATATATTTATTGTTTTTCAATTTAAATTGACACATAACATCTCTTATTTAATATATATGTACATATAACGTGAATCAAATATTATATAATAAAAATATATACACATATTTTTGCAATCGTTATTTTAATTAGCATTCAACAATATATTTGCGTAATTTCAGATATACTATTTTTTAAAATGAATAAACAGATATATATATATATATATATTAGAAATTAACTTTCCCTATTCTTAACAAATTTAAACATTTAAAAATAAACTTATAAATTAGTTATGAATATCACAATCATATATATATTATAAAGATATTTTAAAATGTTATATATAAAAAAATAATAGATATATAAAATAAATACAAAAATGATAAATTTTAATTACCATTTTTAATATCTTTTAATGTTTCTTTATTTCCCCAGTTAATAAGTTATTTCAAGCATTTTATTTTATTTTATCTATTCCAGCATCGATCGAAATAATTTTAAAATATGTATACATATTATTGCTAAATTGATACATTAATTTTCTTGTTGTTAAAATAATTGATTCCAATCATCTTTTTGATATTTATTTATATAAATAATTAAAGTTACCTATTGTTCAGATCATTAAAGAAATTTGGAAGTTATAAAAGGATATATAAATACAATTATAAATAGCTGATTTTTAAAACTTATTTATGAACGCTGGTTTACGTTTAGGTTTTATGTTTCAGGAGGTTCCAATGGTGACAGATTAGCAAGAGAAAAAGTCAAATTGTGCCAAATGATAAAGGTTGAACATAGAAAATCATCTTTAGTACTAAACCATAATCAAATAATTATTGCAATGAGATTTATACTAAGAATTTGGGGAAATGACAAACAAAAGTTATGTCTTCTTCCTTCATTTGTTTTTTACTAAGTAATAATGATGATGATTATGTCCTGTATTTCCATTGCAATCTCCTGGCCTATTGTTGTAAATTCATGTGCAGATTAAAAAATCTTTAACACTATGCTTTAGTGATTTTAAAATATTTTTTAAATAACAATAATATTTAATTTCAATATATATATATTACATTGAAAAAAATATGTTGTAATAAATAACAATAATATTTAATTTCAATATATATATATTACATTGAAAAAAATATGTTGTAATTTACAAATCAAATGAATAACTAAACAACCAGAATAATATTACTACATCTTTTATAATTTTTTTTAAAAATAAATAAGTAAATAAATAAATAAATAAAGGTACAATATAATTATATTTAGCAATTTAAATACTACTGCTAACAATTATTTCTTTATACACACACTCGCAAATTTTATATATATTCACTGCCATTAAAATCCCATCATCACAAAACAAAGCACATATCATAATAAATAAATAAACCTGAACTAAATAACAATAAAACAATTAATAACAATAACAACCTATTTACAAATCCTTAAGTAAAAACTAAATAAATTTAAAAAAAAAAAAAAAACTATTCTGGGAATATAAAGGAAAAGAAAGGAAAGAATGGATTCTCCATCCTGTACAATATATATATATATATGTAAAATACAATACCCGTTATATTTATACATATATGGATTCTATATCCTGTACAATATATATATATATATGTAAAATACAATACCCGTTATATAATATATGTATAAAAATAATGGTAAATGCATTATTATAGTCTAACTTCTTTTGTAGCGCTTTCAATTACATCATGATCCTCAACAGCTTTAACTGAATTTCAAATTTTTTAAACTTAATGTTGCATATATTTCCATAAACTGTGTATAGGCTGTATTTGCAATTTGCCTATTAATAACATCATTCTTATATTTATCAATTAATATTGCCTCTTTAATTCTCCTCTTTTTATAATTTCTTTCTTCCATTAATATTTTTATTTCATTACTATTAAATGTAAACTTATAATTACAAGTTTTTTCATGGTCAAGGAATGCTGAAGCTGTATTAAATTGGCTATTTACATTATTTTTAATTTGATTATATAATAATTGCTGCTTTTTCAATCTTTTCCCTCAGAATATCTCAATTCACTGATGTAAAATTTCTGACATCCACATGAAGTATGATAAATTATATTACTTCTTAGCAATTTAGGAATTATACTCTTAGAATTATTAATCAATCTATTAACATTTGGAGGAACACAAAATGAAATATTATACTTTTCTTTAACTATATTCTTAATTAATTTAGATTGCATGCTATTTATAAATGGCATAAATATCCATTTTTTATTATCTAAAGTAACATTGCAAACCCTTTTTTATTATTAAATAAATTTACTGTATGCAAGATTTGGTTTTTATCATAACCAAAGAGTTCAATATTTAAAATCTTATCACTCTTATATTTATATAATTTATCATTGCGATGCAAAAATGATTTCAGACTTGCCATTTTATGTATCATTGGAACATGTGATTTAAAATGAATATATCCTCTTTCTCCACTAGGTTTAAAAATTAATTTATAATTTAAATCAGTAGCATCTCTAAATATTTGTAAATCCAAAAATTTTATTTTTCTATTTTGTTTATTCCCAATAGTCCATTTTAAATTATTTAAATTATTCAGATTATATAAAAGAACATAAATAATGTCTCTAGGACCACAAACAAAAACATCATCAACATATCTAGTATAAATTTTAATATCTTCAAAATTCTAAGAATTAAATATAATATCTTCCAATTTCAACAATGTAAAATTACATATTTGTGCTACCATAGGTAATCCTATTGACCATCCTTTACGCATTTTATAAAACCTATCATTATATGTTGCAATAATATTATCATTTATAAATTTTAGTGATTTAATAATAAAATTTATTAAATGTTTAGTTCAATTTCAATTAAATTTATAGATTCAAGACCATCGATTGATCCATATAATTCTGTTACATCCAATGAAGCTAACAGATTATCATCATTTATTTTTATATTTTTAATTTTATCAAAAAATTCATAAGAAGATGCAATTATATATTTTCCAAAACCCAACATATCTTCCAACAATTTACCAACTTGCATACAGTAAATTTATTTAATAATTAGAAAAGTGTTTGCAGTGTTACTTTAGATAATAAAAAAAGGATATCTATGCCATTTATAAATAACATGCGGTCTAAATTAATTAAGAATTTATTTAAAGAAAAGTATAATATTTCATTTTGTGTTTCTCCAAATGTTAATCGATTGATTAATAATTCTAAGAGTATAATTCCTAAATTGCAAAGAAGTAATATAATTTATCAGATTTCATGCGGATGTCAGAAATTTTATATCTGTAAATTGAGATGTTCTGTGAAAAAAAGATTGAAGGAGCATCAATTATTATATAATCGAATTAAAAATAACGTAATTAGTCAATTTAATACAGCATCAGTATACTTTGACCATGAAAAAACTTGTAATTATAAGTTTACATTTGATAGTAATGAAATAAAAATATTAATGGAAGAAAGAAATTATAAAAAGAGGAGAATTAAAGAAGCAATATTAATTGATAAATATAAGAATGATGTTATTAATAAGCAAGTATGTAATATGGCCATACACAGTTTATGGAAATATATGTAGCATTAAGTTTTAAAAATTTGAAATTCAGTTAAATCTGACGAGGATTACCACGTAATTGAAAGCGCTACAAAAGAATTTAGACTATAATATTGCATTTACTGTTAATTTATATATATATATATATATATAGTAATAAAATATATATAAACATGAAAGTCATCAAAACTTAAACAATACTAATATCATTAACATACAACAATCTCAATATATATTTGTGTGTGTTTTGGTGTGTGCATGCTTAGAAGAATGTTTTATGGAGTTATTTAATTTAAAGATAAAACTCAAATAACAGTTAATTGTATCATATATAATAAATATTTGTATATTTATAATAATCGATCAAGTTTTTACCATATATTCCAATTAATATTTGTAGATATATAACGACAAAGTCAAGTTATTTTAAAATGTAATATTTAATTTTGGACATCATCCACATATTCCATTATAGATGTACAGAATCCACATGCTTAACTTTTGTAAAATGAGAGATTGAACAACAGACAAATCTTTAGCTTAATCTTTAAATAAATTTATCATATGATAAAATAATAATTTGTTAAAATAATAAATAATGAATGATTAAAAGCGAGTGTATGCAAACAAATATAATAGACTAATATATAATTGATTTACAAGTATAATAGAATAATATACAATAGACTAAATAATTGAAGACATAATGTGCAATGTATATGTGCATGCAGGCACCAGGAAAATATTCCAGGCAAGAAAGAAATACTTCAACTGTATTCATTAATTATAGCAAAATGAATTACATTTTTGTTTAAATGTTATTTATATTTATTAACAATCACTTATTTGTTACTATTTATTAAGATCGTATTTTATTCTCATTCTATTTCTAACAAGTAGTTTAGTGTGAACAAGTAAAAACATGAACATATTAGAGTTTTTTTTAGAGTTTACAAGATGACATGCATCTGAATTTTGTTCAAACTCACATTTGCTGTAAACATTTATGAGAAAATTTGGTGCAGTTTTAACTTTATTCTATATTCTGCTGTTACTAATGTGCAAACTGCATTGTATCATTAATAAAAAGATATCAGTAGTAAGTTTTTTAATTAGACACAGTAAAGTGCCTTTCATTAACCATAACATATTCACAAGAACTAGAAATAAATTGAAATTTGAACTAAGATTTAAAGTAAGTTATTTATTATTTTCTTATACATTTAACATATATTTTTAAATTTTATTAAATTATTACAAAATTAACTTTTTAGTTTTTATATATTTCACTAAAGAAATTAATATATACATTTTCAATATTTCAACTTTTTTTTTTTAAGTTAATTTTTATTTAAATTAGTAAACTTTTTTTTATATGGAATATTCATGGTTCTGTTTTGTACTGAGTATTTTTATTAATATTATGAACATAATATAATAATAAATTTTTAAATTTAATATTAAAATTTATTATAATTGTATATTATTTCTTTAACTAAATGTTCCATAAAGAAAAAAAGATGAAACTTTCTGGGTTTCAAAATTTAATAAATAATAAAAATGAAAAGAAAAAAAAAGAACTGATTCCAGAAGAATTATGCATCACTTAACTCACCAAGTAATGAAGAATGACTGGGAGCTAATTACTGGTCATAGTTAGGATGTTTTTAGTACATTCAGTCAGTTGGAAAAAAATTCCAGTAAAAATAGTGAACATGCTGAAAGAAACTGTCACTCATCTGGGACTTAAAGACAATACCGAAGAAACAATAAGTAAAAATATTTACATTTTTGCTCATTTGAACATGAACAATCTATTGAAAGTACAGTAAGTCTGTTTAATTTTGATGTTTCTGGAATTTGGATGGAATCATTTTCTAAATTAACAAACGAGTCATTAGAAACAGATCCTAAACAAATTAAAGATTTACATTTTCCTTGTGATTCTTCCATGAAGAAAATATTCACATGCATATTATAAAAAGCATTTAAAAATGGTGAAGCATACAATAGAAATTGGCTAATTTATTCAGTTAACAAAAATACAATTTATTGCTATTGTTGCAAAGTTTTCAAAATTTACAACTGAGAATGTAAAAAATTTATTCAGGGACTTCATATTGACAACAGTTTGCAATGCACCTGAATCATCATAAGAAAAAAATGAAATCATTATAACAATTACAAAAAATGGCTAGAATTAATTACATTCTTAAAAAATAAAATTGTTCATTTGTAGCAAATAGTTTTAGATAATGAAATAAAAGATTGGTATAAACTGATAAAAACAAGTATTTTTGTAGTACAGTTTTTAGGCAAACAAAATCTAGCTTTTTGTGGTAAAAACAATGAAGTTAAAGATCATATTGCAACCATTATAATTTTTTAAAATGCATTGAGGTATTGACAAAGTTTGATCCTTTTATTCTAAACACATGAACATCTACTCTAATTATTCTGGTGCAATGTGTAGATAATGATCCTGATGTAAAAAATATGTCCTGTTATAAAATAACAATGTTGTTCAAATATTGGGCTCTAGAACCCAAATATTTGGACTTTATCATTAAAATAAACCTGGATGCCATGCCTACATCGTGGTTGCTGTACTTTAAACAGCATATCATCAAAGTTGACCCAGTAGTCCCAAACAGCAGAAGAGAAGATGAGACATAACTATCATATCATCAATTCATGCAAAGGACTTGGAACAATAAGATCTATTATTTATTGGAACCTAAAGGTAGACTACTACCTCATTATATCATTATAAGATTGCATTAAAAACAATTTCCACTCATTAGAATGTCAATTTTTATCACATATTCAATCTGGTATGTGAGGTGCAAGAAAATGTATTCACAGCCTCCCCCTGATGAAAGATTGTGATTTATACAATCACTGCAAAAGATAAAACAAAGAGATAAACTTGGTGATCTATTTATGTTTTGAGATAATGTAACCTTGTTTAGCCTAAATAAAAATTATTTAAAGTAAATATGTCTTTCTATTAAAATTGAAATACTCATTTTATATTTTTCAATTAGCTTTGACTGTACTACAGAGGTATTACATACTAAAAAATAAGTGTGAGAGTCAGATTCATTCATTTCAGTTCAGCATAAAAATGTTGAAATACATGAACACTTTAACAATTTATTCAATTTTAGATGTTACAAGGCTATTGACAATATTTCTGATTTACTGAAAAAATTAAATTTAGATATAAATAACTTAAGAGATCAGGGTTATGATAATGGCTATAGTATGCCCAGCAAAAATTTAGGTTTATACGAATCAAATTTTAGATTATAGACCCCCCCCCCTTGTGCATTTTGTATCTTATGATCAAATAATAGTCTGGATATGATAGTTAATGATGCTGTGAATATCAGTCATAAAAACATTGATTTGTTTAATGTAGTACAAGAGTTACACAACTTTTTTCATTTTCTGTTTACCATAAAATATTTGAACTACTCATGTAACTTATTTAATCTTAAAGCCATTATCTAAAACATGGTTAAGCAAAACTGATGTCATAAAACCTCTCTATAAATATTTACATGAAAGCACTTTATTTGAAATTTGTAAGGACTTTAAAATTGGATAAATATCCAAATATCAGGCAAAATATCTAGATAAAAAATTGTTACATTTATATCTATTTGTTGTATTAGAGTTTGATATATTTTAAATAAAGTAAATTTTATCAGGAAAATACTGCAGTCTTCATCTATGAATTACTTACTTGCTTTAAATGCATTGAATGATCTAAATTAATTTTAAAATGATTATAGGTTCTATGAAACTTTCAAAAGACTTGTAAAAAACTCAAAATTAATTGCTGCAAAATTTGAAGCAGAATATGTATTTTGTAATAGTCTAAGATAACTAAGGCGAATTAAAAAGACAATACAAATTGATTACAAACATGAAATTTCATTTAAATAATGTTTTTTTCTCTGCATAATAGATAAAACATTAGAATATTAGCAAGAAAGATTTATTTTATTAAAAGAACATATGAATTTATTTCAATTTTTATATTTGTGAAGTTCTTCACAAAACCAAGAATATTTTTTTTTTTTAAAAAAAGTTTAAGATAAAAATTAACATATGGGAATCATTCAGACATTAAAGCAGAGAAGATAGTTTACACTGTTGACCATTTATTTCTGATTATATATATATATATATATTGAAGTGGTAAATCTGTAGTACATATTTAACTTCACTGCCTGATGACATTACATACCTTTAAAGTAGGGTTTGAACCTGTTTATATGTTTATTTGGTCATCCAGGAATGTTAAGCATGCACATATACACATATCACTTCCACCCTGTTTATTTAAGAAAAGGTTATGTGTAACCAGTTGAATTATTATTTTAGCTTAAGTATATTTTATTTTCAAGCTTGTAAATTCCCTTCATTTAGATAATTGTGTATGTGCGTATATGTATTATAGATATAAAAATAAATACAATTAATGTAGAGCTAAAGCAATGCCAGAAATTCTAAAAAAATATTATTACAATTTAAAAATGTCATTCTCATTTCAAGTCGAACCAAAAATCATATTTTAAAGTTATTTGCAATTTTAAAAATACGTTTAAATAATCTGCTTTCTGGAACGTATTGTTTACATCTTCCAATATTGCTAAATTTCAAGTATAGGAGGAGCAGAAGTTCTAGGAATGCGCAAAAGGAGTTCAAATCACTCTTCTCTCTGGTATTTGTGTAGAGAGTGGTAACAAAATGGACTGTGAGTAAAAGGAATTTGCCTCCCTGATCTTAAATCGTCTCTGTCCTGCCTTCTGCCATGCCATCGCTACTTGAGAACTGTTATGTTTAATTGTAAAGAATATTGGAAGATGCCTACCATTATTTTATTAATATTGTGCTTTGCTAAACTTCGTATACATTATTATAAGTGGCCACCATAATTTCTAAAGGTAATCCATTTTGCCGAAGAATGAACTCTTAATTCTCCTCACTTCATTTCTTTCCTAAATCTTAATTGTAATCAGAATGTAATCTTTATTTATTTTATAACTGATTATAAACTTAATTATCATTAAATTTATGATTTTCTCTTTTAAGTTTTTAAACTTGTTTTTTTTTTAAACGCTAAGCACAGAATTATGTACTGTAAATTTATCATTAGTTTTTAAAGTTTCATACTCTAATTATTTTATTTCATGCGGCAAAACTCATTTTAAATATATATCTTATTAAATTAGTTTTAGTGTGCTAATGTTTTAATCTAGCGAACTTATATTATTTCAATCATCATTCCGATATTTTGGAATGTTTAAATAGTTTAAATGTAAAATTTCTTATTGAACGCTGTTCGCTCGGTTAAATATTTTGAAATTATGGTTAATGGCGGATTGTTTAAAAATCATATCACTATCGATATTTAAATGCAATTTATGTTCTTTTAATAAATTTGATTATTAATATACTTTAATAACTATTTATTATTTATACGCCATTAAGAGTTAAATTAATTATAATATATTGTCATTTAGGAATACTTGGGCTTGTTAAATAGGAAAAATAATATTTTTCCCTCTTCTATATTCGACATCCTAAATTTATTAAAGTTATACGTACGATGCTGAGTGGGTTATTATTTTATCATGGCGTTACGCATGCTATTATTGCTTTATTTAAGCTTAAATTATTTCATTAGTCATTTAAGACTTAAGCCATATTCGCGTTGCTTACTTATGATAGCATTTTAAAGAATTATATTTTGCTTTATCATATTTACTCATCCGAAATCCGGATTTTCTTCACGTAACTCGTATAGGAATGAGGTTTGGTATAACCGATCTCAGGATAAACATTAGAGTATTAAGGTTCTGCATGTGACACGTTGGAGGGCGTGTCATGGAATCCTTACCACTCATATTTTCGAATATCGCCTTGTGATAAATACAAGCGGAATCATATATGTGATAAAGCCTTCCAGTCCAAAGACGGACATCTTCTCCTTTTTAAACACTGTCATTATAGTTAGCACTGCGAGTTCTTTTATATGTAGTTCTCATTTTATCTATAAGACGTGGCGCAGTGATGTTTATAAACCACTCATTTTATAATTAGTCGAATATTTTAGGATTGTCACAGTAAAGCTAATTTAGGCTAACCCATTCCTCATTTGCGCAGGCCCAAATATGCTCATAAACGATAAATTATTAATTATCATATCAAGAGTAAACCTCTCTTTAGAGATGAATTTGTAAACATCCTTATCATTACTTAAAGTAATGATCACCGCATTGATAACATTAATTTATTATTATACTATAACTCATTAGCATACTAAATCAGTTGCTTATATGCAAAGTAATAACCGCATTAAATCTGTGCTATGTTTTCTAATGTAAATTAAATTGTTTATATTTATTAAATTATTATGTTTTAATAATTACTCATGCGTTGTGTCTTACTGACTCTCACTCATTGAATTCCATTAAATATTTATAATAATGTCAGTAATATTTAGAAGTTATAACTGATTACTTCAAATAGATATTTATCTCTGGGTTATTCTGTTCTTGCTCATTCTGGATGGATACTATTTTATAATTCATGTTTCTTTTGCAATGCTAGCTGTGTGCAATTCATTTAAAATTTATAAATTGTCCCTTCACATAAGATATTTGATTGAGCCAAGTTTAAACATTATTTATTTATGCTAATTACCCTGTAGATCTCATGTTTCTCTGCTGTGTCTCTGGGACCAGAATGAATAAAATTTCATGTTATCAGCAGAAATGTTGTTTATAATGTTATAGTTTTAGAGAAGAGCAAATAGGGCAGAATTCATGATTGCTCCTGACCTGTGTATCTCGGGCATGAGTGGATTTAGGGTACTTTTGCTTAGATTCTAAACCTTGTTAAATGAACATACAATTCTGACCAGTACAATATATATATATATATATATATATATAAACTTAATGTAATTATAAGGGTCTTGAACATGAACTTTTAAGTGTCCTACATCTATTTAATCTATCTTATACAACTGATACACATGACTACATACACATGAAAAAGATAAATGATCTCCAATCTATGTATTTTGTGCTGAACCAGCACTCATCAGTTGGTGTAGATCATCATCGCCCATATCAGGGCTCAGTTTATATTAAGATAGAAAATCTTGAAAGTTGGGCTCTAATCCCTTATAATATATATATATATTAGACAATTCAGTATATTTATTCAAATGACTGAAATACTGGTTTATAATTATTCTTCGATTTATCATTACTGGCATCTGTAGCATCTGCTTGAATCTGTTCTTTTCTAAACTTAAAATTATTAAATACTTGCACTTTACAATTTGTTTTTATGGTCTTTGCAGTCCACTTCTCCTCTCTTTTAACTTAACATTTTCTTCAAATTTAACATTTCAGTTCGATTTTTTCTAACATTTATAAAGAAATTGCAGCACAATGTCTTATCTGTTAGGCTGAGTTTATAAGATCATTGTTCCTTAATTTTTCAATGCAATTAAAGACTCATTCAATCAAAAGAAAAGTCTATAATTAAATTATTTGCATTAACATTCTTCAATGGCACATATACTTTTCTTCTCCCACCACTACCGTTTACATACTAGTTTATAATAATAAAAAAACCCTAATTAGATTTATGATTAATCAGTTGATTAGTGTTATCCATCAATTTTAGTGCATATATCTATATATAACAAAAATCTAAATTTTACATAAAATCTAATATCAAAATTCTTTTAAATTAGATATTAATAAAATATCTAATATATTATTATGAAGTGGAAAAATATCACCTCAATTAAATGGACCAACATTATATATATATATATATATATATATATATATATATATATATATATATATATATATATATAAACATAGCTATAGTATTTGAAACATATGGAATAGTTATTCATTTTTTATTAAAGAAATATATTTCTTTTTATATTGACATACTTTAATAAACAAACTCTTTTGTAAATATTTGAATATTTTGTATATATACAATATATTATTAATGTTGACATACATTTTACATTTTGTATCAATCGACAGCATAAATATAAAAATAAGAATAGTTTTAAGTAATAAGATAAAATTGAATAAAAAATTTGATATTGTCTCAATATGATTATGAAAACTAAATAGGAACATTCAGTAATAATTTTTCAATTTTCAAAAATATTCTAAGCTGTTCATATATAATTAAATATATTTTATTCTTAGTGCTGCTGATTACAGGAAGACAAATAAATAGTTGAATCTATGTCATTGTCCTTAGTTTTTTTATTTTAGGCTGGAAAACTCACTAATGGAATCATGCTTCATGATAGAATGGTCAAATTGATATGTTCCCCCTTTCATGATTTATTAACAGGTAAATTTAAAGGAAATAAGCAATTAATATATTTTTTAAAAGGATGATGGAAATCATTGTTTCTTCAAGGCACAGTGCATTTTTCAGAATAAGATAGGATTTTGCAGAATTTCTTCTTCTCTGGAGCTTCATGCTAGAGTAGGATAAACCTCATAGTGCAGCAATACAAATACTAAGTTTTCCAAGTCATTCATAGATATTTTTTTCAAATTTTGAAAATAATCTTCTCCCATTGGCATATATATGAACTGCTGCATATTAACTTTACTATGAAAGACATGAAGTATGGTTCATTTTGCTAAAAAAATACATTCTATTCTCAAATCAATTATCACAGCCCTTTTATCACTCATTATCATTATATATGATATCGAACATCTTACCCGGCTTCCTTCCAAAATCACATTCTTTTAAAATCAATGTTTAATTACATGTTTCTTGATCAGTGACAACTTTCTTTTTTTAAAAAAATAAAATAAAATCAAATCAAAAAACAGTGAGAGGACATAAAATGATGAGAAAAATATTGCTTTTTTAAACATTTTAATTTATTTTGACACAAACCACTATATTATTCATTTTAATATTTTATCTACCTTTTGTTTAATTTTTGGTTTTAACAACTTAAATTCATTTCTTTTATAATGAGTAATATTCTAAACCATTTTATTTTTTTTATTATAATTATAAGTTATTTTTATTATCTTAATTTTTTTTTTCTTTTAATCAAAAACATAAAATATTAAAAAAATGAACACATACTGGCACATTTGATTACTATCAGTGGAATTTAACATATTCTCACTTTTTTAATTTATATATTATTATAATGACTTTTGTATATATATATGTTACTGAATATTTGTAAATACAGTAACTAAATAATTAAAAATTTTATCCACTTAGGAGCGCTTTCGATTATCCCAGTAATCTGTGTCATATAATTATATGACACAGATATTGCTTTAAAAATACAGATATCGAATAATATATACATATATATATATATATATATATATATATATATATATATATATATATATATATATATATATATATATATATATATATATATATATATATATATAACTGACTACAGAAGGCTAATATATCTATATAGTAATGGTATAATGATATTAAAATTATTATTTATTAATGAATAAATGTTTAACACTTTCAGATACCATTTTTTTATAATGGCATATAGAATGAAATAAATATTTTTTAAACCTAGTTGGAATGATCAATTGTACTAGAATGGTGTATTTATAAACTAATGATTAAATAAAGATAAATTATGAAAGTACAAATAAAGTTGAGCACCAATTATTCCAGTTTAAATAAAAATAAATATATACATTACCTTAAATATATGTCATTACCTTAAATTTTGATAATTATTTTTTCATTGTAATCAACAAAATGGAAATTAGAAAATATTAAAATAATACTATAAATTATTAAAATATGTAAATCTTTATTTAATATTTTAACAAGCTAAATATTTAATATGAAAATAAAATATATAGATATTGAAACAGACAGATCGAAGAATCGATCTTAGTTTCATGGTTGTCATTTAAGAACGGTAATTCTAAACCACTATTTACCCGCAATGAGACTTTTCTATCCCAAGCCACATAAATTTTAAGTTATTTATTTTGTGTTTGTTTAAAAAGAATTTAATGTAAAGAGTATGTGTATAAATGTCACAAATCATGATAAATAACATTCGTGTGTGTGGTTTGTGGATTTATATTAGCTCAATTTAAAAGTTTCAATTGCGTGTATATTTTCTTTAAATTTTAATTTTGCAAATTATACAAAGTCATTTAAAAATGCTGATCAAAAGTCACATTCCTTTGATCAGTATTTTTAATCAAAATCTTACTTGTACAAATGTATAGGATAATTAGTTTGTACTTCGATAAATTAAGATAATGAATTTATATTTTTGTATTCACGAATTCCGATGTAATTGTTTTGTCAATTTAGAATCATGTATTAAATTTAAAAATAAATGAAAACCGAACAATGGAAATGAGAAACGTGGAACTCTTATCAAGAAAGGCAAATGCTATTGTATAGTCAAAAATTAGATATTGCTGGAGGCCGAAAATCAAAGGAGGCGGAGTTATGAACAAAACTAGGCAGAAAGGTCAACCATGGCCATCTTAAATATAATATAGACACTCTAACTTTTGACTTGGCTGTGCTTAGATCGTCTCAAGCTACAGCAAGGTAGTTGTGCCAGAGAAATCACTTCAACCGTTATTAAGAAGTTGCCCGGTAAACTGCAATCATGATGGGCTAAATCCAAGAAGCTGATCCCTGTTCTGCCAATTTAAATCTTTCATACCGCTGATCTGTAATGTTTTCCGTGCTTCCAGTCTTCCAAATTCCAACATTTAAATTAACCATGCCTTTCTAAGAAATTCAAAATGCACGCCTACGTTCTTCATACATATCACCGCAAGAAGAAAAGCCAGATGAAGAAAGAATGGTAACTTTTGTTACATGAACTTTTTAACTTTCCTCTCAGTAATAATTTTATATTTAATCTGGTAACCTAATTAATTGCATGTGAATTTCTTGTTTTCCATTTGAAAATGTTACACTACAACCTGTCAGTAAATTTCCTTCTCTAATATTTCTGTGCTCTAGTCTTTAGATAATCATTATTAAGATTTGTGCCTACTAATAATTCATTTGTGAATACATTTATATTTTACTATTACTTATTTTACAAACAAAACGATGCCAATAATAATATTTCTCAACTCTAATTAAAGTCAGTAAAGTTTATCTCATAATATTTATTATATTCATTTTAAAAGTAATTTCCTTTTATCGAACTAAAAATTGTTTCATTTATGTTGAGTTGAGAAATATTCAAATATTTTTGTTGTTTCTTTTACTTCGTTATAATATTTTAATCTATACTCCAAATCTCAATACTTAAAATAGTCTAAAATTTTATTATAATTTTTTATATATTATTACGGAGTAGGAATAATAAGTGAATATTTTTGCTATTATTACCTTCCAAACAATCTGGGGAGTTATGGGTTTCAGAGTGAAATTAATTAATTATTACTTTTGCGATCGTTTGATTTCGCCAGTTTTATTGAATAGTTATATCGGACTGTTGCGTAGAAAATGTTTCGGAGAGAAAAGGTTTTATATAATTTCGTTTTAAAATCCACTTCCGACCACTCTTCCTCGATGTTACTGTGGCAATGCCTTTACCTTCGCTTAAGTTGGCATCTCGTTTTACTACCACATGGAGAGAAAGAAATTCTTCTCCAGGTAATCTCTTGGGTCACCGGGGTTCGAAAATGAGCCCGGCTGGTTGTAGTGTCCCGGATCTACTTGGGGGCATTAAGACTTGTCAAAGTGCAAGCCGCCCGGTATTCCGTCAATGCACCGCAAGTTATTATTTGTAGTATACCTTAATCCCTGCATCCATCAGTACATCTGTATTATATATTATATTTTTATATAAAACCGCCTCCCATTTATCTGTATATGCAATGGTTTGAATCTATTAAATAAAACAACTTAATATAAACTAGTAGTTAAATATTTTAAGTGCTCCGATTACTCTGATTCTCATATCAACCTGTACAACCATTTAAATCCATAAATATTGGCCTGAGTTTGTTAATCAGTACAAACCGATTATTGATGACTAGCAGCAATTTATTATAAAATACATATGAGAGTTTTACTGTACCTGTAAATAATATTATTCAATGCTTTCAATAATTTATTAAAAATTTATCTAACCTAATTTTGTCTCTCTTGCATTATTACTCTCGAAATCTAGTCAATCACCTGCTGTCTGTATCGACAACTTAAATATATACATTAAATTATCAGCCGTACCAATATCCCGACTATAAGATATCTATGAACTAGCTGATTGTAGGTAATTTAGTCTGTGTTTTCGATGAGCTAGTAAAGGGAAAACCCCGTACCGTTGTAATGTTGTCATCGGTGGGTCATGCCAGGGTTTTGGGTTTGAATTTAGTTTGCATTTGGAATTTATTCCTAGACATGGACTGGGTTTGAATTCGGATTACTGTGTGTGATTAAGCATGGTGATTTTTACCGGTACAATATGATCTACAAAAAATCACAAGATTCACATTTAATTAATAAAAAATAAAATTTGCTAATATAAGAAACATAATAAGTAAATAATAAAATAAATGAGTTAATAAATGAATGAAATATTCTTGATTAGGATATTTCATTATGAATTAAAAATTTTCTTTTTAAGTAGCTGGAAGATGTTGTGAATGTACATTAATAAACCAAAATGAAAATATTATATTTGCATAAATAAACCCTTAATAAATATAAAAAAATAAATAAATCTGTTTAACTTGTGTCCTGGTTTTTCTTACAATCATAAATGTAAAGATTAACAATTTAAGTACAAAATTATATTATCACTCAAGATATATGCTAAGTATACATTATTCTAAGTATAATTTAAAAATAATTATGTCTAAAATCTATTGATTTTTAAATACATAAAATATTGAAAACAAACAAACATACTGTAAAATTTAAATAAGATTTAAAAATAATGTTATGGAAGATACTAAATTTTGTTTTAAAACAATCTACATTTTTAATTTTTATTTTTTATTTTATATTTAATGCAATATAAACAACCACATATAATTTACACTAAATAAATATTTAATGAAAATATATGATCTGGCTAACTTTTTCAAGAATTGTTGGATATTCTTTGACTAAAAACTTTATTAAAAAGCATATATATTATTACATATTAACAAAACAATATTTGTACAAACACTATAAAATTAAAATCCATAAGTACTGAGATACCTGATTAATATTTATAATATGAAGATATATTACATAAGCATTTTATTTGAAGTTCTATTATTCTATCATATTTTAATCACATTGTTCAAAACATAAGTTTTATTCATTTGAATGAATTATACATTTTTAATAAAATAATGCATACTAAAACACTGAGATATTAATATTTTCATATTTATATGAATAATATTAATATTTTTTGGTATTTTATAATAACATTGCCATAGTATCACAAATTTAATTCATAATGAATTCCAAACTGCAAATTCTTATATTCATGTGACATTAGAAAAGCAGTGTACACCTAAATGATTTTATTTCAATATGTTAACAGATCTCTCACAAGACAGGAATCTTTTGGAGGAAATGTCTAGCCATTCATTTTATAATAAATTTCAAGTTTTAATATTATATATAACACATTAACATTTTTATTAAAAATGAGATTAAGAAAGAATCTTAATCTAAAATCAGGTGCTTTTTATATCTTTTTGTTAATGATGAAACACTTAAATCATTATCTTAGATATTGTTCCTATAGTGTCACTCAAATATAATCCTTTGTTACTATTTCTGTGATAGAGTTAAATTCCATCATAAAATAAAAATGTTTCTTAATTTTGTAATAAATAAACAGTTTCTTTGAAAATAATAATATGAAAATAAATCTGCAAATTAAAATGCAGTTTTTAAAATTATAATTTAGATAAGATATAACTTTTATATTTATTTATTCAAAATATTATGTTCTATAATTTTTTAAATACTTCTTAAAATAATTATATATAAATACTATGTTAAAATACATATGATTTCATATTATTTTAATTTTATAACATCACACATACACATGCACACACATAGTAAATAATAATTGACTATTTTTTATTTATTTAGGTACATGTACTATTTGTTAAATTTATGCAGTAAAGACAAATTTGCTTTTGAAGAAAAACTAAATATTTATTACCAAGATATACAAAACCAAATACTACATTATTTTCCTCCATTGACAAATGCTAAGCAAGATGGTATTGGCATTTCTTTAGATACCTATATAATTATTTTAAATTATTTAGATACCTTATTGAAAGAATTTAAAAGTAGATTTCAAGATTTAAAAAAATTAAGAATTGTCTTTTGCTTATAGAAAATCCCTGGCACTTAGAAATAACAACTATTACACAATTAATCACATTTGGACATGATTATGTTAAGCTATTTAATAAATTTGTTGAATTTAAAAATAACACAAATTTGGAAGCCATTTTTAAAGAGAAAAGGGAGGGAAAGGAGTATATGGAATTTTGGAAATTAGTGCCTGAAAAATATAGAAACTGTCAAAAAGTGTGCACAAATGTTGCTCACATTGTTTGCATCAATATATCTTTGTGAATCATCTTATTCGAAAATGAAATATGTGAAGAATGTACATAGAAACAGACTTACTGATTTACACCCTTAATGATATATTAAGAGTAGCATGTAGCACATATAAAACAGATTTATCTAAAATTGTTAAAAGTTTATCTCAATATCAAAAATCACATTGATATTTAAATAAATGTTTATATCAAATAAAAGGGTTTGAGTTTTATTAATATGTTAATTCTAAGATATAGTAAAGTGATCCACAAGCTGTGGCATGCATGAATTGAGAAGTCAGACATTTTTTTTCGACACCAATTGGTTGTCGTGGCCCACTTGATGTAGCAATATGTGGCCAGGAAAGAAAAAGGTTGAGTATCCCTGCTTTAAGCAAACAAATAATTAATTTATACATATATATTTAATCACTAGTATTTTCAAAGTGATTTTCATATACTTTTTTTATTAACTCTGTATATATAATTATCATTGCCATATGTACAATCGCAAACAAATGTATACAACAGAAGTGGGAGGAAATATGAAAAATATTAATATATATATATATACAACAAATTTGATCAGAGACAATAATTGAGAGAAAAAAATTTGCAACATTTTCTACTGCAAATATATATATATATATATATCTTCCGGGAAATATAATAATAATAATAATAATAATAATAATAATAATAATAATAATAATAATAATAATAATAATAATAATAATAATAAAATAGGACTAGCTCAGATAAATAGTTATGCTCCACTAAAATACATCTAATCGATAATACAGATATCCTACGATACTGTTTAATATTAAACTATCTCTAACTAATAAAGATAATAAAAATGTTCTGGTTTTATAAAAGAAATAAATAAAATATTAATATAAGCATGAGACAATGAAGTGCAATTTGAATTATATTGAGCCAATATCCCATAAGATACCACCTCAATGGCATAAGAATACTATCCCCCCTATCATTTCAAATAATAATAAATTCATAGCATTCTTACGACTTTAAAATAATAATCAATTAAATATGATGCTAATAAAGAAATCCTAATCTCTTTATTCAAATAATATAATTACAATAATCTCAGTTCTTTAAACTAATTCGAATTATTCAAAATTAATAATAATAATAATAATAATAATAATAATAATAATAATAATAATAATAATAATAATAATAATAATAATAATAATAATAATAATAATAATAATCTTCAGTGTATAATCATCAACCTTATCTACTTTCAATGTTATGGTAATGATCAATAATAATAATATCAATAAATAAACAATACTGCATAATCGTTTAGCTTTCATGTGGCATCTCAAATAGAATATGTGATATAATTTGATAATCTGAGAATATGTGACAACGAATAATATTATAATTCTATGCAATAAATTATGTGATAAATTTATGACATAATGATAATAATGTAAGAATGAAAATTTTCAAATAAATCATATTATGAAATACTTTAGTTTCTCAAACAAATAATCATATTCGTACAGTGCAAATATTATGTTTTGGTTCAATATATCTGAAAATCATGTGTGTGTGGTGTAAAGAATCAATGTAATACAAAATTTATAAAACAAGTTTAACAAAATTTTATTATAACACTTTTAACAAAAAATAAACTATATACACTATTTAAGATGTAATATGTTGACTATTTCCATCATTTATGAGGAAAATTGAATGTATAGAAAAATTTTTTTTAAACTTTATTTAAACTTTCAAATACAAACAACTTGTTAGTAATAACACACAAATAGACAATACAGGTTAGTAATTACACAATGTTTCGAGTAGTATTATTCTCCACTCTTCTTCAGGTGTTGCCGGCCTATATACTACTCGAAACGTTGTGTAATTACTAACCTGTATTGTCTATTTGTGTGTTATTACTAACAAGTTGTTTGTATTTGAAAAGTTTAAATAAAGTTTAAAAAAAATTTTCTATACATTCAATATTCACTCATAAATGATGGAAATAGTCCAACATATTACATCTTATAATATACCATCATTACAAACCTTCAGACAAATACTAATATACACTATTTATAATTAAAATCTTGGATAAATTACGTACTTCTTCATTTCAAAAATAAAATCTAAAAGTACCTAAGCCTTCACTCCGACTTAGAACCTTTTATATTTCTTTACAACAATCACAATAATATTACCAATAATATTCATGGATACAGTTATAACTTAAATATATTGTCTACCAAGTGAATTATATTATAATATGTTTTCCATAAGTATACACAAATTATGAAAACATAAACATAAACTACAGAAGGATTACTTATTTCAATATATGTCTACCGATTTATACTCAATTAATCAAATAATTTTTATTATGATAATGCAGACATTACCAAAAAAATATTTATTTCACTTCATTACTAAATACGTGGACTTAAATAAGATAATATAATAAACATATTTTATACCTCTTGCTTGGCATTAATTTAATATAAAATTCTATGTGTGTGTTTATGCGTATTCTAAACATAAAAATCATATTTATAAAATATAAATACTTGTTCTATTTTATGTTGTTTCTCTGGATGTATTGTCCTTTAAAAATATGCATTACATGGATGATAAAAAATATTCAAAAATTATTCAAAAAGTCTCGTGAATAATTTTATTATCACTTACATATTTTTATAAAAAAAAATAGTTTACTAAAATATGGAAAATATTTATGATTCTTGGTCCTTATATTTTAATTTTACTCTCAATCTCATTTGTCCATCAAAGCAAGAAAAACATATCCTCTTCCAAAATAAACAATTCTACAATTCCCAAAATTATTTATCATTCTTCTTCAAAATACTGTTCTGTACGATGCAATAACTTTAGAAATTTCGATAGGGATCAGATGCGTAGGTATGAAGAACTAACTAGAGTATTAACTCAATACTATAAAAATATAAGATGATCAACAGGGCAGTGCATATAAAGAAAAGAGGCATGACTTCTCTGTCTAATAACCTCCACTATAAAATAATGTCCAGGCTATTTATTCAGCTCTTTGGAACATTAATACTCAATACTAAGAAAGACACTGCCCATGGAAATATACAAGTTACAGGGCTTAGTTATCTGTACCTGCATAATTACTAAGATAATAAAATTACTTTCTATTCCCCATAAAATCTACATCTAAGCATCTCTTTGGTTTCTTTTCATATTTCCAAGGTCACTACCACTTTAAAATTTTATAACAGATTTATCAATCTACATTGTCAAAATTATCAAAATATTTTTCTAAAACAATAAATAAGATTCACATATAAATTCAACATTCTAGACTACTCAACAAGAAAAGGTTACTTCACTTTCAAAAAATTCATCAATAAAAATACAAATGATTTTGTACCCATGTACTAAGTCAATACTTTAAACTTTTTTAAAATAATAGGGTTTCTTTACTAAAGAATCATATAAATTATATTCATTGTTAAATCATATTACATTAGTAATATAAAATAAAAGTATGCATTTTTTAAAAAAAAATCTAATTCATATAAGCTTTATGTGTGTTCAATGCATTCACACATACCCATAAATTTATACAACAGTACTATAAAATACTCCAAGCAATCTAAAGAAAAATAAATAAATACATCATGTAAAAAATAATATTTTATAAAATTTACCCAGAGTGACAATTGCTAGTTGATCACTTTTTAGATGTTTTCTGGTCCACATTTCATAAAAATATTACATAATATTATCATACTAAAAAATTTTTTTTTTTTTTACAGATAATTAAATATTCTTTATGATAATTACTATGCTATGTTAGTAAATATTTCATATGTACTCTCCTGCCTACAATAATATAAAAAATAATAATATTATTAGTACATAAAATAATTAAAATCTTATTTATGTAAAACTCCAATCCATCAAAAAGTAATTTAAAAAAAAAGTTCTTTCTTTCTTCGGATATTTTCCATTATCAATCCTTGTAAATGCTCACTCCCCTGACACCCATTGCTATGACAAACATTGTCTTAACACTTGAGAACAAAACTTTTCTCCCCCACTGTGCCACATGATCAAATGATTAAAAAAAAATGATGAAAACAAAAAAAAAATGAGAAGTCGACTTTTGAAATCTGGATTCATCTATAAAAATAATAATTAATCGTTGGCTAAACTTTATAAAAAATTATAGTCCTTTGTCTACATCTTTAAAAATAATGATTATTAAAGACAATATTAATTTATAAAGTTAAAAAATAATCCTCTGAAGTTTTTTCCATTCTATAGGATCCTGTATTGGGCTTCTGATGCATCTATTACAGCTATATCAGTTCAGGCATATTTATACAGAAATTGCACATTTTCGTTCCATGGAAATTGACATTTAATAATTCACTAAAGTTGGCATAAAGTTATTAGATCAGGATAATTTAAATTATCCAGGTATTTTTCTTCCAGATAATAATTTTCCAATATCGTTTTTTTTATATTATTAAATAAATGCGGTCTGTTTAAATAATGAAGACTTGTCACATAAAATATATTTGCAATAACTTTTCTTTTTACTTCCTCATTATTTTGAATAAAAGTTCAGAATAACTTCCTAAAAGAATATTTTCTTTAAAATATTTAGTGTAATTTTTTTTTTTAAATATATTTTCAAAAATATTGAGATTAAAAAATCTTTACCGTATAGCTTTGCTTTTTTTAGATAAAGCTATCTTTTCTCACAATAAAATGCATTTACATTTACTTTCCTGCAAACTTTTCTGTCTAATTCTCTCCACAATGTCTGAAACATTAATATAACCAATATTATATTTTTCTCCACTAATAACTTTAGAAATATATTTTCACTTAATGTCTATATCTCCATCCTTTCTTTCCAAAGATATACAATAATTTTTGGTATGAATTCCATAGTAACTGTGATGGTAAATTAAGTTTCAATAAAAACACTTAATAGGGAATTTTAGTTGCTTTAACAGTGCATGATTTAAACTTGATAAGCTTATAATTTCTTAATCCTCTTTTCTTTAAAAATAATTCCAATTAGTACATGATACAATACTTTAATATTTTAAAATAATAACTTATTTAGAGAGCTATTTAGCACAAATTGACTTTTAAAACACAGTTTCATCACCCCAGAAAAATGACAATATCAACTTTTTATATCAAAATAAATTGATGATTTGATTGGCTATTTAGATCTTTATCTGATAATCTAATTTACATATTAGAACTATCTTACACAATTAAATTTCAAAAATGAAAATGATGACTCACCAACCAAATATTAATTATTACATTATTTAATTATAAACTACTTTTATATTTTTATTTAAACCAACTAATTATTTTAAAATAGCATTTTTAAAAATAATATTTTATTATTTTATCCCACCTTCATTTTTTAATGTATCTATTTTTAAAAATCTAATTTTATTAACTACATTCATTTTAAAACCCTAATTAAATATTTTATAACAGCTAATTTTAATCTTGTGATAGACAAATAAATGTTTCAATTTTATAGTACAATTCTAAAGCAATTTTTAAACTTTATTAGAAAAAAACTTGTAAGCACACAAGTATGAATATTTACACATCACATGACTGAAAACTCAGACAATGTGTATCAATTTCTGTCTGGTAGCAAAAATAAATGTTTAATTGCAAAAATATTATATTAAAGAATAATGATATAAAAGAATTTGGAATAATAATTTTGATACTATTAAATGAAATACATTTGTCCCCACAAAATATTACATTTTTAAATAAATAATTTTTAATACAAATATTAAGTATAATTTTCATTTTAAAATGCACTATTTATTTAATTTTAAGTTATTACTTCAAAATGTAGCTTTAAACACTTATTTAAAAAGACTTTTAATATACTATTTTACTATGTCCAGTTTTTCCAACCATAAAAATTACACTATTTAGCTTTACTTGACTATTTGTAATATGTTAGTATAGTTTTATACATTTAATAATCTTTTTTTTTACTTTAACAAAGCTTTTTAGAAACCTTGTCAACTTTACACAGTAATCATACCAATTAAAATATATCTTTAATTTAAATTTGTTTAGAAAATTGACTAAATAAATTTATTTGGACCTAAACAAAAGGTAATATATATATATATATATATATATTGAGCTGGTATTTTCTGCCAGCTCATACTCATACATATATATATATATACATATATTTTGTAAAAATAATATATATATATATTTTATAAATAAACACATACTTTTCTATCAGCTCATATATATATACACACCTATATATATTTTGTTAAAATATAAATATCATTTTATAATACATAATTTTAAGAAAAGAAATATAAATAACACTTAATTTTAAAATGTAGTTTTAAGAAGTTAAAATAAATTAGATCAAGATCTTGCATTTTGGTAAAAGTTTGTCTTTTGTTTAGTCTTTAAAAAAATTTCTTAAAGATAGAAGGAAAAAGAAAGCAATTAATTCTATTGTTGGGGCTTTGACAGTGAAGGTATTTTTATGCTATCTATTACGCTGATCAATTGGAATGTTTCTTTGGGATTTTAAAATAAAATATGAAATAGAAGAAGAGATTAAAGGTGTGAACTGAGACTTTAAAAAAAACTATAAATTATGGACTTTCCTTTTGTTTGAATTAATTGGATTTTTCTAGCAAAGAATACAGAATCTATAAGCCAATTTGGCTTGGAATCTCCAATAAAAAAAACGTACAATTACATTAAAGAAAAATAAGAAATAAGTGCAAGGAGAAAATGTTGAATGGCTAGATCTAACAGAACTTTCCTTTTTGGAAACCTCTTCCTATTACCACCTGGAACTGCCTTGTAAATGATGGACATAGAGAGATAGTCAGGAAGAATGGACTGGAAGAAGATCATGGACAAACCACAATGAATATAAAGTGAAATATTCCATACACACAGGATCGACACTGATCGAACAGGGGTAAATTGATTTTTTTTATTATAATTTCAAGAGACATTTGCATAATAGAAAAAAAAAAGAAAAAAAAAAGCCTTCACTTCAAATACCCCAAAGTTTCAGCAATAGAAAGGAGGGGATATGTAGTTTTAAGTATATGTATTTACTAATCCTAATTAATCCACATTATAATTTTGTGTTATGTTTTATTAAGTAAACTTACCTTTGGTTTCTGTGATTGTTGTTATGATGATGTATAGATATGAATAAGAAAATTGTATACTCACTCTAAGGGCAAGTAAAATTTAAGGGAATAAGATTTAACATTAGAAAGAAGAGGTTTGAGTGGATTTTGTTTTAACAAACACACTCTTATAGTAAGTTGCACTTGAGTGCACTCCTAGTTATATACCATGTTTTTTTTTATGAAAATATTGGTAGAGTGACAGCGCATGGTCCTTCAAGAATGATACATGTTAATTCTTGATTAGAAAGAAAAAGGATCGGGAGGGGTTGATTCGACAAGTGCAAGGGAAGGGAATCAACAACAAATAGAATAAAGGTATAATAAATATTTCAACAACAGTGAAGTGTTGATCTCTTTCTTTTTATTTATTATAATTAATTCTTATATTTCATTTTGTAATCTTTGGGTCCGTTAAAAAGAAAATTATTAAAGGTATGCATTTGGTGATTGCCGTTTGTAAATAAATTAACTGTTATTATAGAAATTTTATAATACAGTCTAGGCAGAAATGATTGGTGGCACCCTCGAACGGCCACCGTATGCTGCAATCGCTTGAAATTTAAGAGCATAACAAAATGTTTTGTTACAATATATATATATATATATATATATATATATATATGAGCAATTTAAAAATATTACAATTTGAATGTTATAATTGACTATTTATTAGTCTGCTTTACATGGACATGTTTATTTCATGTTTAAAGAGATTTATTTAAACTTCATTGTATCAATATTTCATTCTCTGTGGTCAAGTTGCAATCTTTAAGTGTCCATATATATTCAATAGACTAGTAGTAAGAGTTGATTTTCACTCTTGCTATTAAAAGGTGAGAGGTTGCCTTGACAACAGTGAGCATTGGTTGTTATATAAACGAGTACAAAAATCAAAACAAGAGAATGTTAGAAATGTTGGTGTATCACCTTCAGTATTTTTTGATCATAATGTAACATGTAACTATGGTTTTGATTTTAATAAAGTTAAGATTTTGTGTATTGAAAAAATGATAATAAACGCAAGATTAAAGAAGCTATGTTAATAAAAAATGAAAAGCAACTCTTGATAAATAGACAGGCTGCCAATATAAAAATTAATGAATTGTGGGAAAATTGACGTATGACGTAATTTTTTTTGAGTACATTTGTAACGGTTTTTTGTAATACAATTTGAATCTAGTTGATAACGACTACAAAAAAAGTACTTCTATTAAATTATGGTATATATTAGTTTTTAAAATATTTTTTTACTGTATTAATTATTGTATTGTTTTGAATAATTATATATATATATATAGTAAAAGATCGATAAATCTACCAATAGTTTAAAAAATCATTTGTTGTTATTAAAAAAAAAATCTCTTTGGTTTGATGTTTATATATGGAATATTATTATTGTTTATGGTTATTAGTTATAGTTGTTTGGATTTATTATTTTATTTATTTGTTGATGGTACATCACTGTGAATATTTAATTATTATAGATAAATAAAGACATATAAATTGTTGATTATAAAAAAGATTATTTTATTTGTAGTGATTATTAAAAAAAAATGCAATGTTATTATTTATGTATATATATATTTAAAGCTATCAAATAAATTTTCGATTTAATATTTTTTATATAATTGATATTTTTATTTTTGAATGTTAATTGTTCGAAAGAAAACATATGTAACAATGGTTTTCAAAACTGCACATTCTGTGGCATGTGGAAACAACAGCAACAACAACAAAAAAAGAAGCCATTATTAGGATTTTTTATTAAAGAAACTAAAGGAGAAAATTAGTTGTACTTTGTTTCTTTGGAATCGCCATTCTTGAGAATAATTGAATAATCTATTGGATGTAAACACCTTAATAATGGAAGGATGAATAATATTACTATCACAGTTCAAGTGCTGTGATATTTTTGACTTTATCCTAGCAGTTAAAAGGAAATTAAGCAATGGCTCAGCATATAAATTACATGGTGTTGAAATGTATGAGAGCTATCTAAAAAAATCTACAATGGTAAATTTAAAAGCAATGTGGAAACAACTAGGATTAATATATTGGATTCAACATTTCAATTTATTTATTTATTTTTCAAGGAAAGAAATTTTAGAAAGATAAAAATATACATGCATCTAAGAATTGACAATTTTCTCTAACATGATAGTTTCTTCACTTTAACTAGAATGCATTCGAGTATTAACAAAATATGAAGGAATAAAACAATGGAACAAGTTGAACTTTGAAAAAGGTAATAAATAACTTTATTAATGTAAATGATATGTTTATATATATTTTTGAGATCGATATTCTTTTTTTTTTAATTAGAAAAATGAAATGTTTTTTATAAGCATAATTCTATTCGATTTAAGTGGGTTTTTTTTTTTTTAAAAAAAAAAAAAGAAAACAAACATTTGACAAATGTCAAAATTAACACTTAAGTAATTAAAAATTTTAAAGTATAATGTATAAGTTTGGGTTGCGTATGGGTTATTATATATATATTTTAATAAGTGAAATTTATATTCGCAAATTTTATTATAAAATTTTTTATTATTTATATAACTTAATTTTTTTTATTTATTATATATTATCTATTTTATTAATTTACAATATTTTACCACTCAATTATTCACTTTTTTATTTATCTAATTTTATTTTCACTTAATATAGTAGCTCTTATGCAAATTTAAACAACAATTCATATATTTGCTGTATATAATATACGTTTATTTATTTATTTTTTTAAATATGAATATTTGGAAAATATAAATATTGGTTTGTGTTCATAGTAATGTATACTTGTTGAGGACAAATACATCTTTGTTTATTTAACATATATATTTATTGCAAGTATATATGTATTTTTTATTATTATTTGGGTTTGTATTTAAAAAAAAGTATTTAAAACAGTGATACTACTTAAAAATCCAACTATGATATAGAAATAAAGGATGTACTATTTGTTTTATAAGTAATGCCTTTGTATTTTATTTGGAAGAGTATTAATATTTTATTCTTATTTTTCTTTTTAGTGTCAGAGTCATTATGAAGTTTATTGAATTCACAACTTAATGGAGAATAATTTCATATTTTAATTATTATTTAGTCTTTAGGTCACTTACACAAGTCAATGTTCATTGATATGTTTATATATATATATATATATATATATATATATATATATATATATATATATATATATATATATAAAAAAAAAAAAAAACAATTTACTTATTTAATGTGTATATTAGATTCAATAAAATTCCCTTTGTTTCTAGTATATATTTTGTTAGTTAGTCATATTAACCCTGAGAATAAATTATAATATAGGTCTTATTATTGCCCTGTATGATTTTGGATTTATTTCATGTATAGCTAGTTGGAAGTGCATATAAACAATTTAGTTAAATATAATTGTGATAATTGTATCTTTCTTCATTTAAATTATACAATCTCTTATATTTGCTTTCTCAACAATTGGATTCATTTAGATTATTAAGATCTTCCTTTATGTGTATGATGTGCTATGTTTATATTATTTAAATTGGATAATAATACATTCTATTACATTTGGCACCATCGGCATGCAGACATGATTAATTAGGGACTGTTGATAGTCATACCATTATAATTGATGCCTAAAATGTGAGGTTTGATTCATTACAATTTGTTTATGAGGATAGAGTAATCATGATTCCATTACATTTGGCTTTCCCAATGATTGAGGCCATTTCAATTGAGGATAGGCATTCCATTACATTTTGGCACCAACTTTTGAAGCCTTCTTTCTTCATATGTGTATTTTCGTTTGACATCATTTAGATTACATACATTCCATTACATTTGGACACAGTAATATGGTCAGCATAATGTTCATTTATTTTTCCATTACATTTGTCGACCAACATTTGGAGCATTATTTTCTTCTCATATATTGATGTTCCATTACATTTGGTGCACCAAACTTAGGGGCTCAGTTAATTGATTATTGTTGGTAACAAATAATTTATTACATTTGATTATCAACTAGGGCTTAAAAAACAAACATATCAATGTTTTATTTTCCATTATAAGTGACTTTTAAACATGAAGTTCAATTAGTGAATGTTTGTTGATGATAAATTGCACTAGTACAATTTTAGTAAAATAATGTTTCAGGCACAAAAGTTAATAATTAATGGAGTTGATTTTTTTATGTATCTGAAATGGTATTAAGTTTTAAGGTCCAGAAAATTTATAGGGGGCATCAATTTAATCATTTTATACTTAACTACCATTATCTTGAGTGAGAAAGTTGACTCACCATATTATCAAGTTAGTTACTTTTAAGGCATGTGAACATTTTATTACATTTTAAATATTTCAAGGTTATATTGAATTTGATATGAAATTTCCACATTTCAATATTTTATAAGTGTAGAATCCTCATTATCATTTCACATAAATAAATGTTGGTTAGCGATCTGAGTTGTTACTCTCTCTCTCTCTCTCTCTCTCTCTCTCTCTCTCTCTATATATATATATATATATATATATATATATATAGAGAGAGAGAGAGAGAGAGAGAGAGAGAAGAAATTTATTAATATTATGGTGATAGATGAGACTTTTATATATATAAACCAAGAAGTTCATAGTTCAAACAATTGAAATTTAGATTGTTGGATAGCTACTATGTATAATAAAATTAAAAGGCTTGTACTTTGCTTAGTTGAGTAATTGAATGTTGGGATAATGAGTGAGAGATGGTGAGCCCTTGATCTGTGGTAATTACTATATAGTATATATATATATATATATATATATATATATATATATATATATATATATATATATATATATATATATATATATATATATATATCTTAGATTTTTTTGTATGAGTATATAATATTGTAGTTCTAGTAATAATGGATAACAGTAATGAAATGCCAGTCAGTGGTAATTTTGATTCAAGGAATTTAATGGAGAAACAAATAACTTCTGAAGTAGTTGCTGATAATCTTCACAAGGAGATTGAAATGATAGTTGATAAATACACAGATAGTGGGTGGGAATCTATAGATCATACATTTGAGAAGAGAAACCAAATAATTGATAAATACACAGATAGTATGTATAAATCTATTGATCATATAATTGAGAAGAGGGAACAGATGATTAATAAATATATCCATGAGTTTGTAAGGTTGATTAAAGAAAGGATGTGGAAAGAAACTCAATTTATTAATAAAAATATTGAAGATGATAAATCATCTGTTGAGATAGTTAGTGAACATGTCAAAGTAGTGGAAGCTAATATGAAAAATAAAGTTAGAGGAGAATAATAAATCACAAAATATTGAATCTGAAAGTATAGATATTGAATCTAAGCCATCAGTTGAGATAATTGATAAGGATATAGTAAATCAGAAAGTATCTTTCAAAGTAATTGATAAATCTGTTAAAGTAACTAGTACAGATTCGAAAAAGCATAAAGAACCTATTAGTTTAATTAGTAAAAGTATGGCAGAAAATAGACAACTAGTTAAAATAATAAGAAAAGCAAATCCACAAGTAATTAAAATAGTTAATAAAGATATTAACTTATATAGTAGTTTGGCAGAAGAAAACAAAGATTCTGTTAAATTAGTTAACAAGGATGTAAATGATAATGTATCATTTGATAAGATAGCAGAAGATGATTTAAGAAAAGACAAATCTTTTATTGAATTAGCTAGTGATGAAACCCAGTTATCTGTTGAAAAAATTAGTACAGATAGTGAGTTAATTCATCAAAAAATAGAGATTCAAAATGAATCTGTTGAATTGGTTACTAAAGAATTAGAAGCAAATATACTGTCTGTTGAGTTGATAGATGATAGGAAAAAAGATAAAGCAATGATAGATTTAGTACATGGGAAAAATTTTAAAAATGAAGAATTAATTAGAAAGATTCTTGAATCGGTTGATGAAAAGATAAAAAAGCATAAAGAATCTATTGAAATGATTGAAAAAGATATAGATGTGAATGTGGAGATACAGAAGAAAGATCATACTTGTGTGGAGGTAAAGTTAGATTTTCAGACTATGATAAAAGAAGTAATGGCAAAGGAAGTAGAGGCACCACAACGAATAGAAAGGATAGATGAAACAATATTAGAAATTCGGAGATATAGTCAAGTGTTAGAGGAATGTAAAATGGTGATAAAGAAGAATAGGGAATTATGAGAGAGATCACTAAAAAAGTTAGGGATAAATTCAAAATCTCAAAATTCTATTGAGGAAATAGTATCAAATGTTTCTAGTAAAGCGGAAGGAGAGGACTTGATTTTTCAAAGTCAGAGTAATAAAGATGAAGAGTCTGTTAAAATAATTAATGGAAATAATAAATTATGTGATGAAATAGTGAAAGAACCTGAAGAATCTTTTAAATTGAATAGTGAGGATAAAAGAGGTAGAGAGGATTTAGAAATAAAATTAAACCCATTAGATGAAAAATATCTAGAGTTATTGGATAATCAATTACCAAAGATTACTGACAATACTAGTAATAAATTCAAGAATAAAATACAAAATATAATTCAGAAATCTAATATTATGTATGAAAATATTTATTTAAAATTTGATATTTACAAAGAAATAGTATTTACAAAAATTAAAAATACAATGCCTAATATAAATTTTATCAGATTAGAAATTGATTTAAATAGAGACATAGGCAAAGCCAAAATAAAATTCAAATTTAGAGATAAGGAGAAAATTAAAATAGATTTTCTTAAGGAGATACTTAATCATAACAAAAATATGAGGAAGATTAAAGTGAAATTTAAAGGAATAAATAAAAAGGTATTCAATTTAAATATTGGTAGAAAGATTATTGATGTAGAAAAAAAAATTGGAAAAGCTAAGATCAAACTTAAAATGATAGAAGATGATCTGATTAATATAGATTTTTTTTAAAGAAAATGTAAATAAAGAAAGAGATATTGGAATAGCCAAAGTAAAACTTAAATTTAAAAGTAAGGAGAAAATCAAAGTGGAATTTCTTAGAGAAATCTTTAATCATAATACAAATAAATGAGGAAAATTAAAGTGAAATTCAAAAAGATAAGTAAGGAAGAGATTAAGATAAATTATCTTAAAAGAAGTATAGATTTTATAAGAGATGTAGGGAAAGCAAAGGTAAAATTTAAAAGAATGAGTAAAAAGATAATTGATCTGAATCTTGGTAGAAAGAGGATTGATGGGGAAAAAGAAATTGGCAAAGCCAAAATTAAACTTAAAATAATAAGTGATGATGTGATTAATAAAGATTTTCTTTGGGAAAATATAGCTAAGGAAAGAGATTTAAGTAAACCTAAAGTCAAACTGAAAAGAATTAATATAGAACAGGATAATATTAATGTTGTAAAACAAAATGATTTTCAAGAATTCCTTAATGTTGAAGTTGTATCACATCAATCTGATTTGCGATTTTTAAAGGATTAGTTAGAAAATTTGAATGAATACCATTCAAAATTGCCCAGAGAATTGTTTTCAATTGAACATAGAACAAGTGAATTAAAACAAAGACTTGCTCAAGCCGATGATATTTATCACACTATTCAAATTAAAGGTAATAGATTATCTGAAAAAGTAGCAACTGTTATTGATCAAATTAAAAATTATGTTAGTGCTTATGATCAAGTTAGTATTTACATAAAGGATATAGAGGCAGAATCTAAGGATATCATAGCAAAATCTTTAGATGCTGATCTCAAAATTATTCAAAAGCAATTGAATTCTACCAAAATGTTACACAAAAATCTTGTAAATCGAAGCAAACTTCTTCACAGAGTTCAACAAACTGAAAATTCTTTCCAAGAATAATTAAAAGGCACTTTTGATTATTTTTTTATTTAAAGAAAACTTGGACAAAGATCTAGATGATCTGAAAGATAGATATAAATGAATGAATATGGTTATTAGTAAGAAAAGTAATATTCTTCAAACCATGTTAGTCCTCAGAAAGATTACAAATTTGAGAAGTTTTTCAAAATCTCATAATTAATTAGTTATTTGCAAAGACATTTTTTTAGGTGGATTAGGGGGTATTGTAAAAGATCGATAAATCTACCTATAGTTTAAAAAATCATTTGTTGTTATTAAAAAAAATCTCTTTGATTTGATGTTTGATATGATGTTTATATACGGAATATTATTATTGTTTATGGTTATTAGTTATAGTTGTTTGTATTTATTATTTTATTTATTTGTTGATGGTACATTGCTGTGAATATTTAATTATTATAGATAAATAAAGACAAATAAATTGTTGATTATAGGAAAAAGATTATTTTATTTGTAGTGATTATTAAAATAAATGCAATGTTATTATTTATGTATATATATATTTTTAAAGCTATCAAATAAATTTTCGATTTAATATTTTTTATATAATTGATATTTTTATTTTTTATTTTTGAATGTTAATTGTTTAAAAAAAACATATGTAACAATGATTTTCTGTGGCACGTGGAAAACAACAGCAACAACAACAAAAAAAGAGGCCATTATTAGGATTTTTTATTAAAGGAACTAAAGGAGAAAATTAGTTGTACTTCGTTTCTTTGGAATCGCCATTCTTGAGAATAATTGAATAATCTATTGGATGTAAACACCTTAATAATGGAAGGGTGAATAATAATATTATCGCAGTTCAAGTGCTGCGATCCTCTTGACTTTATCCTAGCAGTTAAAAAGAAATTAAGCAATGGCTCAACATATAAATTTCATCATGTTGAAATGTATGATATCTATCTAAAAAAATCTACAATGGTAAATTTAAAAGCAATGTGGAAACAACTAGGATTAATATATTGGATTCAACATTTCAATTTATTTATTTATTTTTCAAGCAAAGAAATTTTAGAAAGATAAAAATATACATGCATCTAAGAATTGACAATTTTTTCTAACGTGATAGTTTCTTCACTTTAATTAGAATGCATTTGAGTATTAACAAAATATGAAGGAATAAAACAACGGAACAAGTTGAACTTTGAAAAAGGTAGTAAATAACTTTATTAATGTAAATGATATGTTTATATATATTTTTGAGATCGATATTGTTTTTTTTTTAATTAGAAAACTGAAATGTTTTTTATAAGCATAATTCTATTCGATTTAAGCGTTTTTTTTTTTTTTTTAAAAAAAAAAAGAAAACAAACGTTTGACAAATGTCAAAATTAACACTTAAGTAATTTAAAATTTTAAAGTATAATGTATAAGTTTGGGTTGTATATGGGTTATTATATATATATATATATATATATATATAAAAAAAAAAAAAAATATATATATATTTAATAAGTGAAATTTATATTCGCAAATTTTATTATAACATTTTTATTATTTATATAACTTAATTTTTTTTATTTATTATCTATTATCTATTTTATTGATTTACAATATTTTACCACTCAATTATTCATTTATTTATTTATCTATTTTTATTTTCACTTTATATAATAGCTTTTATGCAAACCTAAACAACAATTCATATATTTGCTGTATATAATATACTTTTATTTATTTTTATTTTTTTTTAAATTTGAATATTTGGAAAATAGAAATATTGGTTTGTGTCCATATTAATGTATATTTGTTGAGGACAAATACGTTTTTGTTTATTTAACATATATACTTATTGCAAGTATATATGTATTTTTTTATTATTTGGGGTTGTATTTAAAAAAAAAAACTATTTAAAACAGTGATACTACTTAAAAATCAAACTATGATATAGAAATAAAGGATGTACTATTTGTTATATAAGTAATGCCTTTGTATTTTATTTGGAAGAGTATTAATATTTTATTCTTATTTTCCTTTTTAGTGCCAGAGTCATTATGAAGTTTATTGAATTCACAACTTAATGGAGAATAATTTCATATTTCAATTATTATTTAGTCTTTAGGTCACTTACACAAGTCAATGTTCATTGATATGTTTAGATATATATTAATTTACTTATTTGATGTGTATATTAGATTCAATAAAATTCTTTTTGTTTCTAGTATATATTTTGTTAGTTAGTCATATTAACGCTGAAAATAAATTATAATGATAGGTCTTATTATTGCTCTGTATGATTTTGGATTTATTTCATGTATAGCTAGTTGGAAGGGAATATAAACAATTTAGTTAAATATAATTGTGATAATTTTATCTTTCTTCATTTAAATTATACAATCTATTACATTTGACTTTCTCAACAATTGGATTCATTTAGATTGTTAAAATCTTCCTTTATGTGTATGATGTGCTATGTTTATATTATTTAAATTGGATGATAAATACATTCTATTACATTTGGCACCATCAGCATGTGGACAAGATTAATTAAGGAATGTTGATAGTCATACCATCATATTTGATGCCTAAAATGTGAGGTTTGATTTATTACGATTCGTTTATGAGGATAGAGCATTTGTAATTCCATTACATTTGGCTTTGCCAGTGATTGGTGCCATTTCAATTGTGGATAGGCATTCCATTACATTTTGGCACCAACATTTGAAGCCTTCTTTCTTCATATGTGTATTTTCATTTGAGATCATTTAGATTACATATATTCCATTACATTTGGACGCAGTAACGTAGTCAGCATAATGTTTGTTTACTTTTTCATTACATTTGTCGTCCAACATTTGGAGCATTATTTTCTTCTCATATATTGATGTTTCATTACAATATATATATATATATATATATATATATATATATATATATATATTGTATTGGATGGTTCCACCGAATGAAGTAGAATTACACATATTATGTGTTTGCTGGTTTCATACTTTTTCATAATACATTTATAATCTTATAAATGTTACATGAATGAACTGGCATGTTTGAGCAAAATGGGAGATATTATTGATAGCTTTAACTATCAACAATGGCCCATCTCGGCTGCTAGATTCAAACCCCTACTACCCAAACATTTTATTTGTTTTGGAGTAAACCCTGGGGTGCCAGCTATCTATTCTGAAGAATAAAGAATGTATTTGGTCAGTAGGCTCATAATCCAGTGCTCAAAATGATCCCATAAACTAGCCCAGTCTAATTTTAATCAGTAATAAAATATAGAAAAAGAATTGATAAAAAGAATTGACCGACAAATAAAGTTTAATTTTAAAGACAATTTATTAACTAACATTTACTAATTATAAACATTTTGGTAAATCTATAAATAACACACACATTTTAAGTTAACATACTACGATATATTTTATGAAAGAGCAAAAATAATCTTTCACATTTAAATTATCTAACATTCACAAACACGCACATCAATAGTTCATTTTATGCATGCTTATAAAGTTCAAATTACTTGTCTCTGTAGGATTTATGAATTACAGTGGTGGCTACTACATATAAATGAGAATAATAAATGCTTTACCTAGGATTTTTGGAACATGTATATTGCTTGTTGTTATCTGCTTCTGATGGAGTATATCTAATAAGTGATATCTAACCAGTTAGATTTGACATTTCTTGAGGAGATTTGATGCTAATCCGTTGGTTTTATTCTTGGAGGCAGTGGAATATTGACGGAGGATTTCTGAGCTGTTAAGTAGACATTATTTCACGGGCAAGTCTTGCTGATCTTGTTGGACTAAGGGCTGAAAGAAGAGTGTATATTTCCATAAGATGCTCAGCACTGCATTTCTGTTTCTGGATACATAATTTAAACTGCACTATTATCTGAACTGAAACAAGACTGACACTGAAAACTAGGCTGAAAACTGGATGTCCGATAAAAATCTAGCTATTTATGTATGCAAAGTGTTTTTGTTTTAATATCCTTTGGCAATAGGGATTATCAAAATTACTATGACAATGTGTTTTTGAAGTTTGTTTAAATAGTAGTAGCCTTCATAAAAGTGTTGTTTTTATATCTTTAATTAGTAACCCACCGCTGTGTTTTTAAATACATTTCATTTCAATATTTATTTTCAGTGTTTTTCAATATAATTTTAACACACATTTATTATATCTCTTATTAACAAGCTTACATTTATTTTTATTTACCATCACACATATCTACGCATTTATTCTAATAAACTGGAATGAAAAGAGATTTATATTTTAACTTTTAATTTATAATAATAACACTCTTTAACTTTTATGAACTCTTAGTTTTATCTTTTCTAACAAAACTCCCCTCCCTCCTTTTAATCAATTATTTTCTAACTTTTATTTCAAACTCTTTTACGAAAATAAACTGTAATAAACTCTTCAACATTTAAATACGTTTTTCTTTTATGAAAGATTATTTTAATAATTTTTTTAGATAAATTAGTATGTGCCAATTTCAATATTGGTACATTGCACCCTCCTTTGTTTGAGAGTAAAATGTTTCATTTTTGACCATTTTAATCTCTGAGACTTTAATTCTTAATTCTAATTATTGTTATTTTTCTAAGTTGTTTTTTTATATATCTTTCACTTTTCATACTAAGGGCAATATTCAATTATGCTTTACTTCTTTCTATGCTGAATACATTGCATACAATGTTGGAGTCCTGGATAGTGGCCACCAGACAAAGTAATTTTGTGACACAGGGACCTTTTGGAAATAAGGTGGAGGCAGATTTGCTGATTTATACTGACTTACACATTATTAAAAACGAAGCTTCGGTTGCCGATTCTCTACTGAACTTGGAAAAAGAAAGGGGTGCTGTGTATGGCAGAAATTATCAACTGTCCATTTCCAACTTATGCTTTGGAAAACGAGGTACGAGATATGGGGATTCTCCCCTGAAGAAGTGACTTGTGGCTTGTGCTGGATTTTCCCAGTGTACATTTTAGAAGAGGAATGATCCCTGCCAATCCATCACGGGTACTAAATTTTATCCAGTCGACAGCTTTAAACTTAATCCTTATCTAACTTATTTCTATACTTCCCTCATTCCCTTAATTTCAAACCCTTATACACTCTTAATACAACTTAGATTGACTTTCATTTATTTATTTTGACATTTCAATATTATATTTAAATATACATGAACATTACTTCAACATATTTATTTATATTACAATATTATTTATAACCCTTATGAACATTATTTTACATATTTATTTAATCTTACAATACTATTCTAAACTATCATGGACAACAGTTTACATATTTATTTATATTACAATATTATTATTTTTTAAACCATTACTCAACTTTTTTATCTATGCGCATGTATTCAGAAAAACTATTTTAATTTATTACGATTCATTCATTATTATTTTGCTAGAGAATTTTTTTTTATCTTGATTATATTAAACAATTTATTTACATCCTTTTCTTAACTTACGGTATTCAAAACAAACTTATTTTAACATGTGTGTACTCAGAAAACTATTTTACTTTCTTATGATTCATTATTATGCAAATATCTATTTGACTAACTTGATTTTATTCTAGAAATTCCGTTATCTTTTTCATTTATTTAATTCTACAAACATTACTTTTAAAACATTAACTTGACCCATTTATTTACTTGATTTTATTGATTTTTTTTATTTATTTGAATTGTTTATTTATGAGCACGTGCATGGGAAAAAAATCTTTTATTTTACGAAGCCTCCATTATTATTTGACAAAACATTTCATTTATTTTTAATTTACCATTTTAGTTTTAAATAGAAGTTTCAGATTTAAATTTATCAAATTATTGATGTTAGAATAATCATATTCATACTCATTGTCCATTTCCGGTCCTTTTTGTTTATTTCATTTACTATTCCGCCCGTTTACTAACTTTTAAACTATGTCAGGCGGTTCCTTCTTTCTTTCTACTAACTTTATAATATAAACTATACTCCATATTCTGAATTCTATCTCCCGATTAAAATCAATTTTATCTCTTTCTCTTTCCATTTTATTTTCTGCCTTGTAAATTAGAAAACCTTTAAGCTTCACAGACCTCAGTATTTTTCTTAACTGTGAATATTTTTTCTTACGCTTTCTCTTTGTTTTCAATCTCTGTGAACTTTTACTTTAACCTTTTTAAATTTTTGTAAAAACTTTTCAACACTATCTTCTATCTTGAACTTATGTCTGTCTTCTATTTCTTGATCTACGTTTTTCTCTATCTTAGCACTATCCTGTTCTGCTTTAATTTCTATTTCTATTTCAGTCTTCTCTGTTTCAACTCTATCTAGTTCTAATTCAATTTTTATGTCTTTTATCACCTCAACTTCCTTTTCAACTTCCTGACTTTCTTTAATTAAATCTAACTCTATAACTTCTTGGTTCTTCTTTACCTTTCTTGTTCTCTTGTGTCTCCTTTCTCTTAGTTCTGTAATGAATTCTTGCTGATCTTGCATGATTTCTTTCATCATATTTATCATGTCTATCATCATTTTCTTCATCATCTGCATCTCAGACATTTCTTCTTTCAGTTTCTCTACTAACTGCTGATTTTTAAAATATATCAGGCTTTCTACCGGCTCCATTTCTTTATTCATAGTTACGCTTTACTTTTTATTTATTTAAATTATCTTTTGCATTAACAAATCAAAAATTATTATTATTTATTTTTCTTATTAAAATGGAAATATACACTTACTCCACCCCCTTGTCCATTTTTCTCTACCCGATCCTAATGCTTTAGCTCCACCCAAAACACCCAACTGTCAGATTTAAAAGAATGATTTATCTTAACCAACGTAAATGACATATATCTCTTTTCATTTAAAGAAAAAAAAAGGTTTTGGTCAATTCTTTTTTTATTTTTAAATTAATACCCCTTTAAGTACGTAATTTAGATTTTTATTTTTAAACAAGAAACAAAGTATTTAAATAACTGTCATTTTTGACAGGTTTGCCCCACATTAGCGTGCTATTTGTACCAGATGGTTCCGCCAAATGAAGTATACTTACACGTATATATGTTTTGCTGGTTTTATACTTCTTCATAATACATTTACAATCTTATAAATGTTACATGAACGAACTGGTACGTTCAAGCAAAATGGGAGATATTATTGATAGCTTTAACTATCAACAATGGCCCACCTCGGCTGCTAGATTCAAACCCCTACTACCCAAACACTTTATTTGTTTCAGAGTAAATTTCAGGGCACCCGCTATCTATTCAGAAGAATAAACAATGTATTTGGTCAGTAGGCTCATAGTCCAGCACTTGAAATGATCCCATAAACTAGCCCAGTCTAATTTTAATCAGTAATAAAATATAGAAAAAGAATTGATAAAAAGACTTGACCGACAAATAAAGTTTAATTTTAAAGACAATTTATTAACTAACATTTACTAATTATAAACATTTTGGTAAATCTATAAATAACACACACATTTTAAGTTAACTTACTATGATATATTTTATGAAAGAGCAAAAATAATCTTTGATATTTAAATTATCTAACATTCACAAACACGCACATCAATAGTTCATTTTATGCATGCTTATAAAGTTCAAATTACTTGTCTCGGTAGGATTTATGAATTACAGCAGTGGCTACTACATATAAATGAGAATAATAAAATGCTTTACCTAGAATTTTTGGAACGTGTATATTGCTTGTTGTTAGCTGCTTCTGATGGAGTATATCTAACAAAGGATATATAATCGGTTAGATTTGAAGTTTCTTGAGGAGATTTGATGCTAATCAATTGGTTTTATTCTTGGAGACAGTGGAATATTGATGGAGGATTTCTGAGCTGTTAAGTAGACATTATTTCATGGGAAAGTCTTGCTGAACTTGTTGGACTAAGGGCTGAAAGAATAGCGTATATTTCCATAATATGCTCAGCACTGCATTTCTGTTTCTGGATACATAATTTAAATTGCACTATTATCTGAACTGAAACAAGACTGACACTGAAAACTAGGCTGAAGACTGGACGTCTGATAAAAATCTAGCTATTTATGTATGCAAAGTGTTTTTTGTTTTAATATCCTCTGGCAATAGGTGTTGTCGAAATTCCTATGACAACATATTTTTGAAGATTGTTTAATTAGTATTAGCCTTCATAAAAGTGTTGTTTTTATATCTTTAATTAGTAACTGTGTTTTTAAATACATTTCATTTCAATATTTATTTTCATGTGTTTTTCAATATAATTTTAACACGCATTTATTATATCTCTTATTAACAAGCTTACATTTATTTATATTTACCATCACACATATATACACATTTATTCTAATAAACTGGAATGAAAATAGATTTATATTTTAACTTTTAATTTATAATAATAACTCTCTTTAACTTTTATGAACTCTTAGTTTTATCTTTTCTAACAAAACTCCCCCTCCCTCCTGTTAATCAATTATTTTCTAACTTTTATTTCAAACTCTTTTACGAAAATAAACTGTAATAAACTCTTCAACATTTAAATACGTTTTTCTTTTATGAAAGATTATTTTAATAATTTTTTTAGATAAATTAGTATGTGCCAATTTCAATATTGGTACAATATATCATAACTGACTTCAAAGATGAATCCTCTCTATTTTTACAATTTACTCTACTTAATAAAAAACTATATACATTATGTTCATTGCCAATTTGAGGCTACATCATAACTTTTCATCAGAATAATTATATGAATCATTTATTTTAAACGTCCCTCTTTACATCTCAGTTATTAAAAACCCTCTTCAAAATTTAAATAAATTTATTTCAACATCAAAAAAAATTCATAATCAGGAAATCTTATATATACAGTCTACTTCACTTTAAGGTCCTAAAGCAAACAAAAATAATAGGCCATCACTTTATTCTGACTCTGAATTACATCAGCTATATTAATGGAATTATCTCCATTAATCATCCAAAATTCAATCACACTAATAAGTTCTGACATTAACAAATTCACATTAAAAAAAGCATAGGGTGATGGCAAATGGACATAAGATGAAAACATTTGGAACTCTTTTGCAAACTAAGCCACTCATTTACAAAAAGTAATAATAATTATCAGGGTACAAGATTTAATCATAATTATATTTACATTACTAACTTTCATTTACTTTAGAAATGTTACAAGAACAATGATAATATAAAGATAGATCAAGGATAAGTTTGAGTTAAAGTGATGATTGCCCTTTATGATACATTACCCTTAGTCTCCTAGTATTGTATGTCCCTTTCAGTTCATCTGGCATTCCAATCATATAAACATTCACTTCGACCTTTTTTTCAATTCCGTATGGTCACTTATAGATGCTGAAAAACTTTTTATGCTGATAATACTGTGAGTGACTGACATGGGGGGAAAAAACCAATATTAAATCTCCAACCATAAACTGACTTAGACATTGCTGTCCTTGCAAGATCTACTTTCCATCATTCTTGCTATATATTTTTAGCCTTTTCCTAGTCATCACCATGAGTTATTTTCTCTGGAATAGTAGGTAAAAAAGATTTTACTAATATAGGCTCCTCATGACCAAAGTGAAGACACACTGGGGTAAATCTAGTAGATTCATTCTGAGTCATATTAATGTAGTTGGTTCACTCATCCATGACCTATAAACTCTAAATAACTTGCCAACTTCCTCATCATTCTCTCAATCAATTGGATTGTGGATTACAGATGGAAATTAAAATGTGCCTAACATATTGAGCTTTCACACCAATCTTTCCATTCTGAAAACAGAAATCAAATAGCATAATCAGTGATGATGAATTCCAGCTCATTGAACAATGAAAATTGAGAGGTTTTCATAACTTTGATAAAGTTACAAGAAGCAGTCTTTTTCACAGGATAAGTAGATATATATTTTGAAAATGGGTCATAGGTGACCAACATAAATTTGTACTAGTGAAAAGACAGTAGGTGTCCATAAAAATTAATTGCCAACATTTTATTATGTTTATTTGGCAGAATAGGTTGCAATTTTCTCATATAGTACATACTATAGCTTTAATTTCTTAGATCTATAATGCCCATACAGACAGCCCATACAGACAATGTATGCAGAAAATTAACTTTTCCTCAAACAATTGTGAATGATGACTCTCCATGTTTTATTGCAACAAACATTGACTTTGTACCTCAATAACTTATCCAGCAACCTATAATTTAATAAATTTCCCATCAATCATTGATTCAGCAGCCCTGCAGATTAAAATTTAATGGTTAAGCATAAAATTATATCCCTCAATTTTGAATCCTGTGATTGTTGAATAACTAAATTTTTAAAGTCACTTTCAACAGACTCATCTGTTTGCAATATGAAATAGATTTTCTGTATCCATATGTTGATTCTGAAGCTTAATTGAGTTCCTACTTCCCTTGATAAAACTGAATGATATTATGCTACAAAAATAGACTCCACCTCACCAAAATATCATTGTTAATATATCCACAATTACAACAATCCAGGATTTTATGGTCTGTTATTACTACCATCTGGGACCACAATAAAAATTGCTTCAATTTAGAAAAGGCTCACACAACTGCTAGGGCTTGTTTCATGGTTGAATAATGCAGTTCTGCACCCGTAAACTAATGACTCAAGAAATATAAAGCCTGTGGCTTCTTTTCTTCATTTATCTGAAATAATATGACTCTAAGTCCATAGCCACTATTATCAGTTTGTACATAGAATGGATGATTGAAATCATGATAAAAATAAAATCAATACCAGAAAATTGAATTTGATGATTTAATTCATATCTATGAATTGATATACACTTCCATTTTGCCTCTTTTTTTGGTAATTGAGACAAGTGAAGGTTGTCAAAAACAAAATTTTGTAGAAATTACAAAGAGACCAAGAAGTGAACATAGTAGTTTCCTATTTTCTGGTTATGGAAAGTTTTGAATAGCAGCTATTTTGTCTGTGTGAAGTTTTATTCTATCACTCCAAAACACATTTCTTAGAAAAACTATTTCTTTCATAGCAATTCTACTCTTTTTCAAATTGATTTTAATATTTTTATTTTTACAATCTTTGAGGAATAATTAAAAAGGTTGTAAGTGCTCTGACAAACTTCCTAATGCAATGACGAATCATATATATACATGATGAGGAGATTTTTAAACTCATCATTTAGGATCCTATCAGGATAATAAATAAAGCTTGTCTCACTATTAATCAGCCAAATCAGCCCAAATGACATTCTCTGAAAAAATCTATCAATGACCACCATACTTGAAAGTGGTAAACTCTTGATCCTGAAGATATAAATAAATTTTACAATAACTGACAGTCAGATCTACAATGATAAACATTCTCTTCTCTTTAAATTTCAACAGCAGTTCATGCATTGTAAATGGCACATCACATTCCAGAATCATCTAGTGATTCAAGACTTGGACATCCAAACAGATCTGAGCCAAGTTATCCTTCTTTTTAACAATGATCAATGGATTATTAAATGCTGATGTGAAATTTTTTATAATACTCCATTTCATCATCTAATGAATATGCTTGTTCACTTCATTTTTATACTAATAGGGTAGGAGGCAGGATTTACATTGAAATGGGGTAGAATTATTTGAAATTCATCCTTTAAAAAAAACTACTTTGCTTGAAAAGCACACATTTAGTTGACACAACAGTTTGTATAAAGCATCCTTCATTTCTGTACTTAAATTAATAGATTTGTTTAACTTGGTATCCAACTCAGTCATGACTATTTTAATACAACTTAGATTCAGAAACTGATAAAGAACATTTAATCCTTTCCACTTGGCAGGATCATTCATTTTTATCACCACCTATAACATAACTATTCTAAATCCATTTTATGTATCAAACTGATCATAATCAAAAATATACGCACCATGGTTCTAGAGTTCAGGTGAATATTAACCCATATCTTCTGAGGAAATAATTTGATTTTATGGCCATTGGCTAATGTAATTTGAATAGATTTTTTGATTGGCAAAGAAGTAATGGCTAGATTTACTTTATGAAGCCTATGAAAGGGTTCATCTGAGATAATGAATACCTAGCTGCCTGTTCTACCAAAGCTGCCATTTTGACCCCTTCTATCAAAATGATAATTTCTGGACAGCCATTAATAATAGGTTGATCATCTAATTCTTCAGTTTCAAAATAATGTCAAACCCTTGAGAATTCAATTCTGAGATTATGATTTTCCCTCCTCAAATTAGTCATGGGCCTGTGAAGTGAGAAACATTGACATGAAGCTCTACTTAGTTTAAAGTTACACCTTTATATTTGGCCAATGGAGTCTTGACTACTGTATTAGCCCTAATATTATGAAGACAACTTTCAGGTCGAGAATCCATATTTGATTAACTCAATCTCTATATGGGGCCTGTTTCCTCAATTGGTGATTAGTTCATGCTCATCTTTGAACATAACTTGTGTATTGACTACTAGATAATTAATAATTAACTTTGTGAGTGAATAACTTTAATCACCTCTTTTTTGATTTGGATGTTGAATCATATGCATTCTTGCTAGCTTTAAATATGTCCAAAATATCCACCACTTTTACAGTATGCTAATCAGAAGCTACCAATATCTGCTCAATGTGGTGAGGTAAGTTTTGGTGCAAATTACGAGTCTCACCTAGTAGGAAAATGGTTAATGTTTTGAACTTGGTAACTTGTTGCCTAAAAACAGTATAGCTTCCTTTTGGGCAATTATATTTCTCATGGGATGATTAATGATGTTTACATTATTGTATGTCATCATTCCAAAAATTGTCCATTATGACTTGGCAGAAAACAATGATCACCACCAGTCATTTGCAAAAGCATAAAGGTGCTATCTGACTGACACTAATTTTTCCTTCTCATTCAATCCACTTAAGGCAAATAACTCTTCTAATGTGCTTAGGTACTCAATGGAGTCCTTATCATATCACTCTTTAAAAACTTTTATGCTGATAGATTTTAAAGTGCTAAAGTTCATATGCTAACCATTATTTCTATTGGGTTAGATTTCCGAGATTGCTTTCATCAGAATTCATCAGACCTTTACATCATGGATTTAACTAAACTCAAAACTGGGGATTTTCTCTAATATCTGGATACACAGATACTGCATTAATTTCAGGGTAATTCATGCTTACTTTTAATTTGAACTGCTTCTGATTTAAACAATTGCATTTGCTTTTGTAAATGTATAATGTTATTTCTTTTCATTTTCACCACTGACCTTAATTCTTCAACTTACACACATAAACTTGTCATATCTTTTTGCCTCTGATTTCTGAATATTTTACAGTGCTCTTGAATAATCTGGAGAATTTTTTTATTTTGAGGATCAATAGAAAGTTTAACTTTAGCCTTTTTATTGATATATACTGTCTTCACAGAATAATCTGTCTCAGAGTTAAGATCTTATTATCATCAGCCATTTTCTTCTGCTCATTTCCAAATTTTGTCAATAACTTGTTGTTTATCTCATTTCATCCCTAGATTTATTAAATTTAGCAATAAGAGAAATACCTTCCATTTTTGATTCTTCTGAAAGTTTGCCTCTATCCTTGTAGAATTAGCATCTAATTTAAGATTAAATTTAGCCTTCCACTGAGCAGAAATAATATCTATTATGGCCAAAGGAGTAGCTATCCTTTGTATTTAACTCATCAGAACTAGTAACTATCTCTGCTTTCAATTTAGTTTTCATTTGTTTAAATTAATTTTTCATTTTTCTCATCATATTCATCAGGTTAGATAAACTAATGCTAGACCCACACAACATTTCATTAGTATTATCCATAATAATTGATACTAAGATTAGTCTATTTAATTTTTCAATACTCAAAGGTTTACATATATAATTTAGTATATTATCAATGTATACTCTCATAAACTATCTGAGGTTTGTTACCCTTTGCCTAGATCTAAAACAAAATCATCATACAAAGCATGCAAAAATAGAGAAAAAAAATAATATTTTTAATTTTTTATTTATCTCTGAAATCAAGCTCTCAACTTCAATAATGACATATTTTCAATGGCATAAACATGTGTCAAAAATTACTACTTAATTGACACTTCTTAAAATTATGTGAATCACTTATCGGATGTTGAAAAAAATACATTGATGCTTATAGCAATACTGAGTTTTAAAAATTTTTGAGCCCAAGATTGGAAAGTACCAAATTGTAATGATTTCGGGTGAGCAAGGTTTGACTTAATCAATATGCCCCATGAATTGTACCAAATTAAAATGGTAAAATAAAAGATAAAAACCTTTATTAACAAATACACATTAAATGAAAGTTTCTTGCTCTCTATTTGTTTATTATGTAATTAAAAGTCACTTCCTGTGATAATGATATATATATATAACATAACATAAATAATTAATGGTAAATGCAATATTATAATTTAAATTCTTTCGAAGTGATGACAAGGATTATTATGTAATCGAAAGTGCTTTGAAAGAATTTAAACTATAATATTGCCTTTACCTATAATTATTTATGTTTTATATATATATATATATATATATATTTATAATGGGTATTGTATATATATATATATTGTACCAATATTGTGTTGATACATAATAATTTGTTTAAAAAATTATTAGAAATAAAAATCTTTTGTAAAAGAAATAATAGGTAAAAGTTTAAGAGTTGAGTTTTATTGCAATTTGTTTTCGTAAAAATACGATTTAAAAGTCAAAGAGTTTTAAAACAAAAGTTGCAATTAATTAATTAGAAATGTCAAACTAAAAGTTTTGAGTTTAAAGAGTTTGTCATATTATTATTATTAGTTGAAATATAATTCAAAAGTCTAAAAATATAAATCTCCTTTCATTCGAGTTAAAGAAAAAAAGTAATCTTAAAAAACTAAATAATGAATTGATCTCAAGTTATATATGTGTGTGCAGTTGTAAATATAATATAAGCATATTAAATATTATAAATAAATGAAAGTTAAAAAAATAAAAAACACTTAGCAATGGCTACTAATTAAAAGTATAAAATAATGTCTGCGTAACAGCTTGGAAATCCTCTGTCAATGTTTAACTGTCTCCAGAAATAATACCAACTAATAATCATCAAATTTCCACAGGAAAACTTCAAATCTAACCGGTTAGAATATTTTATTAGAAGCAGCAAACAGCAAGAAGTCCACATTCAAAATCCTAGGTAAATAACATTTTTCTTATATTCCTCTCTAAAGTAGCTATCACATTCATATGAATCCTTCAAGAATCAAGGATATGAACTCTATATCATACATAAAATGAACTATTGATATGTGTATTTAAATTTCAAGTACTATTAATGCTTTATTATGTGATATTACAGTGTGTAAATTATAAATGTCCGTGTGTTATACTAGTTAAACAAGATATTTAAAATTAGGTTAATCAAGTGTAAATTATATATGTGTGTGTATGAAATTAGTAAATAAGATTGATAAAATATTTAAAATTAGTTTAATAATGTTAATTAAAATAAATTGTCTTTAAGCTTAAACTTTATTTGTCGGTCAATTCTTTTCACCACTAATTCAAATTATATTTCGTTATTGAATTAAAATAGAGTGAGTTAGTCTTGGGTGTAACTTAGGTATTGAGTTAGTGGCCATTGTTCAAAGTGCATTGTTTATTCTTTTGGATAAATAACTGGCACCCATGTTTATACAAAACAAAAAAGTGCCTTGAACTTGGTGTTGAATTCAACAGTCGAGAAGAAGTTATGTCCTGGAAATGTAACGCTAGTTATATATCTTATAGCTATCGTTTGGACATACATACTCTCTGGGTATGTTCTTCTCTGTCTAAGAGGCCGGTGTTTCGAACTTCTCATATTTTGACCCGGTACAATATATATATATATATATTGAACTGGATAGTATCTGTTTCAAAGGTCACTTCACAATAGTAGAACTAACATTTGGTTTTATTAAATTTAAAGCATAAAGCTATTTAAAAAAATTGTTTATAAGAGTACATGTATAAAACACATACTCATTTATATTTAAAACAGGTCATTTTTTTATAGAATTGATTTTAAAGTATTTTTCTTTTACTGGTTGTTGTTAATCAATTTGATTAAAAACAAGCAATCATTTCTAAATTTATTCTAAAAGTGAAGTTTTAATTTTGTGTTGTTGTTTTTGTTTAAAATAATCCCTGGTTAGAATTCCTAATTAGTTTGAGCAGGAGATTGAGATTTGCCCTGCCCTAAGGCATATAATTCGACAACAATAAAAGTTTATGCGGGAAATGTAGTGTGGGTATAAATAACTCCGCAAATTTTAGTCAATAGTTTTAGACTATTCTTGACTAACAAGCTGTTTCAAAGTGATAGATTCAATATTCATTTTACACTTTGATTCTAGTCTGTAGAGAGTTGTACCACATTGTTTGCAGTTCAGATGTTAATTTTTTTAAAGAAAAAAAATTGTACTTGTTACAATATTTGTTTTTTCAGGAGATCAAACCCCACTGCCTTACATATTCTAAACTCCAACATGTCTTACTAGCTTAACCAAAATGAAGGACCCATGCCTGACAACTGTTCTTCAGTCATGCTGTAAAGGTCTAAAATAAATCGGATCCCCAATGCCTCTACACTTGCTGCTGTAAAAAGATAAAACATTTGAAATATGAACTTAAATAAAAGTGCACCCTCCTTGAAACTACATGAACTTGGCTTTACCATAAGGTAAATATTTTCTTTTATTTTGCCAGGGTAAATTTTTTTAGTTAAATCTCTGTGCAATCTAATAAATTAGTAGTCTTTATAATTATTTAACTTTCTATTTGTTCACTGTATTTGCTTTTCATTGTATTAATAATGTGTCTTGGAATGTTAGTTTTAAGATTCCAAGTTTGCTTTCAATTTTATTTATCAGACAGTGTCTAATGAGTTTGTATGTTTATATGCTTAATATATCTCTAATTATATGCTTAACTTTTTATAAATGCTTTAGCAGTCTTGGGTAATTTTAAATTAGCTCACCTGTATTTATTTTATTGTCCAATAATTGATTTAAAATATTGTGTTTGTGCCTTTGCAAAGCACAAAATCTTTAGGCTGGTGGTTTATCATGTTTGTTGTTCTGGTGCTCTTTTCCTACAAGGCTGTATTTGTGTTTATATCTCTGAAATAGGAAACTGGAATTGTAGTTCTTTGTAATTTTATAAATCACCAGCAGGAAGATAATATTAATCTCCTTGTAAATTACAGGTGAAATAGAGTTTTTTTCTGCTAAAGTATTTAATGTCTTAATATTTTTTTTTACTCTTTTACACTCTCTGATAAACTAACTTATAAAAAAATCTATGTGAGCATTTATATTTGCTTGCTATATTTATTTTGTCTTTATGTGTAGCTTTACATTTTATCAGAGCATGCACTCAGAACTTGGTTTGTAAGTTTATTTGTAATTATAAGTATTACACTTTCTTGAAATGCTTGGGCAGATGTAACTGGTTTTCTAATTATTTATTTGTCTCCTACTGAGATGTCTAATTATTATTCTCACATTAGTTTTGGCCAATCATTTGATTGGGGATTTGCCAGTTTAAATGTCTGTTTTTCTTATATCATAGATTTAATATTTGATTAATTTAAAATCATTTACATCAGAGTACTTTTTAATTTTGTTTCATTAAATTGGAGATGTAAATTTCCTCCCTTTTATAATTTATATTCCAATGTATTAATAATATTTTTCTTTTGTTCTTGGGGTAAATCAATAATGTTTGCTTTAAACATAGTATAACATGCAGAGTTCTTTGGCAATATGATATTCTTGGTCCCGATGCATTTTCCAGGCAAAGAAATGCCCACTGGCACTGGTTTCATTGATTTATTTCAATAATGTATTATTTTTGTATCTGTGAATGGGAAAACCAGTGTTGTTGGAGAATTCTCAGCTGAAAGAGATTTGTTCCCTTTTTTTCTAATTCACTATTAGAAAATTAGTTCTGCCAGGTACATGCCTGTTATAATCTTATTTGTTATATTATAAACTTTTACTTTATAATTTATATTTCCCTCACAAATAAAATTTAAAAATTGTTTAAATTTAATTTGGCTGACGTTTGTCTTAGTGCTTTTATTTCTCAATTGTCTGAACAATATTTAAGATTTCTTGTTTTTCCCTGAATCTAGTTGACCTCTGTAATCAAAGATAGATTGAGTGTCTGGTACAATATATATATATATATATATATATATATATATATATATATATATATATATATATATATATATATATATATATATATATATATATATATATATATATATATATATATATATATATAATTTAAAGAGCATTCCAATTAGAGAATTTTGCATAAACAATTTAGAGAATATACTCATTACCTCTCATTCCAGATATATACTGATTTTGTTGGAGTATCAGTTTTATTATTTTCATGTTATTATAAATGGGCAGCAGAAAAACTGAACATTTCAATTTTGTTGTATCACTACAATTTGACAACAAAATCTTTGAGTTATAATAAAGATTATATCATTATCATCCTATGTTCCATTTCAATTTAGCTTTCATTTGAAGAATATTTGTTAATAAAGGTCATTGTCTTCTATATTTACCATTTGAATTTGGGCATGTTATGGGGTATAATGATTAAGTTGAATCTTGTCCACCCTGTATTATTACAATATATAATAAATTAAGCACTACATTTCATGGCAAAATTTGATGAAAAAATTATTTCTTGCTATACATATGTTTCTGACAATATAGTTGATACCATTAACCTCTCAGGAAATATGATACAATACAATTTCTATGAAAGTTATTTCACAGTACTCATTTTGAAATTAAATTTTGAACATGAAGTAAACTCTTTTTTATACCAGCTTAATTATGCTAGACAAGACACATCTCTTAATGAAACCCATTTAAAAATAAATTTGCTTTGAATATATATAAACTAATTAATTAAACTACATATTAATTTGTAATAATGTTACAGTTATGACTGTTCTGTATAGATATTTAGTTCAATTATGATTGAACTTATTTGTATTGCTATGTTTGATGACTTTTCAACTAGTTTATTGAAGTACTATTAATGTCAAGTTTATTAACAGAATCAAATATTGTTACTCAAAATATTATAAAAAATTCTATAGAGGACATTTGTGTGAAACATTTAATTAATTATTTTACATTTAAAATGTTTATGGAAAGCAAAAGTATTTAAAAATAAGTTTAATTAAAGTGTTTCTTTATCTAATAATATTAACCCTTCTTACACTGACAAATTTATTTGTTCTCACTAGATTTAAGCTTTCAAGATTCACTTTAATATCAAACTATTACTATTTATCAGAATATAATAAATTTAACTCTATTTATTAGATATTTTTGTTTAGAAATTAAATAAATTTTTAAAATATCACTTGATTTTTGGAATTATTTTAAAAATTAGAATTTATTCAAAACAAAGTGCTGTCATATCATTAAATTGCAGGTAGAGTAGATTCAATTTTCAAAATGAACAAAGTATTTTTTGTTTGATATTTATTTTAAAAATCTGAATTAATTATTTTTAGTATCTAGCAAATCTATCAATTTATGCTTTAAAAGTTTAAATTTTTTTTGTAATTTTTATGATATCACTAAATGTTATAATAGACTGTTGCAGTTTTGATATTTCTAGACAATTGTATTTCCCATGACCTTAATTTTTATGATAATATTACACAGAAAAATATATTCCTTTATATCTTAAAAGATTTCTGTAAAAATAAATATGTAATAATATATACTTTTCATTTTTAATAATTATTACACAATTATTATACAAAAATAATTATAAACTTTCCAAAAAATCAAGTTTTTAGACCATCATTATATTTTCTTGAAGTAACCTTGCAAAGTTTGAGATCATCAAATAAACAATGAATAGGCATCAACATGTGGTTTCAGAATCATTGAAAATTTCTACTCATTCAATTATCATGATATCTTTTGAAAATTTTGACATTAAAATAGAAAAAAATATACACATGAATTTTAAAGTTGTAAAAAAAATGTTAGCATAATTTCTCAATAGATAGCTAAAAACACAAATTTAATTTTTAGATTTTTCAGATGTCAGTCCATTGCTTGAATAAATGGGTTGGTTAAGCCAATATAAAGGAAGATTGTATTTAAATTATTGATAAATTCATGTTTAAACTTTGATATTAAAATTATTAAGCATTTTGAGTCAATTTGAATAGACATTGTATGGCTATGTCTGGTGGAGTCTCATCTAGTTTTCAGAGCTGCTGATGATGTCACATTTATTGATATAAACATGTGGCTAGCAAGAGATTGATTTTTTTTATAAAATATTGCCACTTGAAATATTGTAAAAATTTTGTACAGATGTGAGTATAATGTTAATATCATAAATGTATCGAAATAGTTATTTGCATATATTGATGATGTGGATATTTCTGAATTATAATTTTGTCATGAAATAAGCATAATAATATTAAAAATAAAAAAAAACTACTCACTCTAACCTTTAGGATTGAATAAATCTAAGCACTAATGAATATAATCCGAAAACACTTTTGGGGATATACCATGTTTTTATAACTAAGAAGAGTTACTAATATTTTTTTATAATTTACCCAAACTTAAGGCTGCTTTCTATATAAATGATTAATACAGATCAATACAACATCCTCAATTTATTTTATCTGCTAAATTAAGGATCAAATAAATTATTCAAAGATATAGAATTAGTATTCTGACCTGATAAATATGTACATAATAACAGAACACTGATTATGTTTAATAAATAGTAATAAACAAAATAATTTATTTTTTTCAGATTAGTGACTAAAGAATTTAATAGTACTTTACATATCCCTGTTTTAAAATTTCAACAAATATTATTTTATTAATTGACATTTTATATCAGGTTAAAATGAGTAATTTTAGTTATTCCTTTTTTGAAATATACAACAATAATTCACTTTTCATTTGATATTAAACCTATGGTTTTCAAATTTAAATTATATTCTTGTTTACATTAATAGATTTTGTTCAGACAATTACTTTTACAATTAGCAATAAATAATATATTTCTACATTATATTTTTATTTATGTTTTATACGTATATCTAGAAAATTAACATGGAACATAATTGTAGCATTCAGTTGTCATAGAAATGTTGAAAGTTTTAACATGATCAAAATCTATAAATATTACTTATATAAACCATAGCATTTATTATGTGATTAAGCATTGATTGGCATAAATAAATACCCAGTATTTTTAATGGTTTTTACTTAGTGTGTTTAGAATTTATTTGTTGTTATTATTTATCAAAATTATATTTATAAACAATAATAAAGTAAATTATAGCTATCATAAACTAAATATATTTATGATTGACAGTTATCATATTAATATTGGCTGCAGTAAAAGATGAAAGTTCTTATTATTAGAATTTATTTTTTTAAAATCAAAACTAAATGATTTTCTAAAGTAAAAATAGATAAAAAATATGTAACAAAATTGGAAGAAATTTTGTACAAATAATATAATTAATATTGGACAAAGAAGAATTTACTGCACTAGATTTGATAATGTTAAAGCTGTAAAAATAATTGTATGATGAGCTTCACATGAACTTGTAAAATTCAAGTAACAGAATATTAAGTTCAGTGTAATAATTTCAATTCCTTGATCATATTCTAAATTATTTTTTAACTGAAAGGTGATCCTAAAAAGTTCAACTTTTTAACCCATACTCCAAATCACTCTAAATAGTCAAGAAAAAAAACATAGAATATAACAAGTGTAAAACAATTGTTTGTAGAAACATTAACTCATTCTATTCCAGTCCAGAATAATGTATTATAAGCTAGAGTGATCAATATTTAAATTCAAGCTAATCATTATTATCAATGACTAAATTATACAACTATTATCTATTATTTATTAAATAATCAATCTTAAAATACACCTGGGTCTCTTTTTATGTGGACTTATTTAACATGATTTTGAAGTTATGCAATTCGTGTTTCACCGGAAGTCGAACTCTGATAATGCACTATTACTTTAAATAATAAATTTCACACACTTACATTATATTGAAAGTAATAGCACATTATTGGAATTCAACTTTCATCTTAGTAATTTCAATATTTTTAGTGCTTTATAATAGTAAGATTTTATGCAATAATGAAATTAAAATCATGATTTCCACATTTTATGTATACACACATTAAATTTTACAAGATTATAATGTAAATTTGTTCAAACATTGTGCATGTTAATTTTGCATTTTAAATCACATTCTGTTTTTGCTTTTTAAAAAAGAACATAATCAATTATTAATTATTTAGTGTCCACAAGTTTATTTTTAAAAGGTCAGTAATAGCAGTGGGCACAATTAAATTTGACAATTAAAAATTAAAATCTGATTTTTAATTGTAATTAACAATTTAAAAATTACTTACGGCGATTTGAAATTAATGTGATGTGAAATTTGATTTTTAAATGGAATTGAAAATTAAAGACAAAAATAAGAATTTAATTTTTAGTTGTTAGTTTCATAAACAATTAATAAAATCATCATCTCAAAGATTAATTACTAATTACGTTGTCACCAGAAAACCATTGACACAACATGAGTGTGAAGATGGCGCTAGTTGTTTGCAAGCGAACATGTTTTTCGGAAAATAGCTATAATAATTAAAATGTGTATAAAAATGTAAATTACTGTACTGTAAATTATGCATAAAAATATATTATTTTGAATAAAATTAAATATTATAGTTAAAAAAAGTTTGTCTTGTATCAATTTTTTTGTCAAATTTGAAAATTTTTATTAGTCATATTTTATTTCCTTATTTTTTTTTTTTGCATGAATTTTAAAGTAATTTTATGTTGGTGCTTTGCTTTTATGCAAATTTTGAAAAATCACAGACCACATTCCGCCTTTTTTAATGTAAGTTACGTCTATTTTTGCACGATTTCGTTTGCGCATATTTTCTGAGAAACCTATCTATTGCGTAAAATGAGACCCAGGTGTATATGACTCTGGAGTAACTAGAGATATCAATATAATATGAATAAAATAAATCTCATTCAATAGTAAAAATAATACATGTGTTATTTAAAAAAATTACTTAAAGTAGCACATAATGATTTACAAAGAAAGTAACATCATAGAAAGATAAACAAATTATAAAAGGGATTATGTCAGGGCCTTGCATTGGAATGCTATAAAAACAACTTTTAATAAAAAAATGTTATGCTATTTTGTTGAATTCTGACTTTAATTTTTAAAGAAAGATGTAGAATATTATTAAGAAAGTAGAAGAAAACTTGATTATAACAATAATAGCTAACATTAAAAAAAATTATTAATAAACTAATTTACTAAATAGATAAATTGCTGGTAGCCAGTAAAAAAAAAAATATGGAAAAAAATTGCCGATGAAATAAAAAAAAAAAAAGAGAAATTATAATGCTTTTATAAAACAGACAAAAATGAATTTAGTTAAAAAAAATATTGACATTTAAAATTTTTACATCAAGTTATTATTTTTAATATTATCTTTATTATTATATGTAATTTATCTTGAAAAATATATTTTGATTTAATTTATGCTTTTAGTTTTTTTAAGGCTTTATTGTTGTTGTTGTTGTTGTTACTCTTCTTCTTCTTCTTCTTCTTCTTCTTCTTCTTCTTCTTCTTCTTCTTCTTCTTCTTCTTCTTCTTCTTCTTCTTCTTCTTCTTCTTCTTCTTCTTCTTCTTCTTCTTCTTCTTCTTCTTCTTCTTCTTCTTCTTCTTCTTCTTCTTCTTCTTCTTCTTCTTCTTCTTCTTCTTCTTCTTCTTCTTCTTCTTCTTCTTCTTCTTCTTCTTCTTCTTCTTCTTCTTCTTCTTCTTCTTCTTCTTCTTCTTCTTCTTCTTCTTCTTCTTCTTCTTCTTCTTCTTCTTCTTCTTCTTCTTCTTCTTCCCCCCCCCCCCTTTTTTTTTTTTATTATTATTATTATTATTATTATTATTATTATTATTATTATTGAAGTAATATAATTTTCTACTTCTTCTTTTCCTATGTATTGATTTCTATTATAACATATCATACCATTTACACATTCTTTGACACTTTATCAATACTTTTATTTGTATTATTTGTATTACACTAACAGTTTAGACTGTCCTGCAGTCATCATCAGAGTTCTTGTTGATAGAATTTATTATTAGCGCAGTATCATTGAAAGTCCATGATTAATATTGTATTCATTTATAAGAAGAGACGATGTCGAAAACATTAAGTGAGTTTGACATACATACTTTAAGAAGTTTTTGAGTTAAATTTAAAATTATATTGGAAGCATTTAGCTGATAAGTTTAAGTGCAATGATTGTGATCTGTCATACTAAAAGCAATGCTCAGCGAGTTATTAATTAAATAAACTAAAATTTAGAAAGCAAAAAAAAATAGTTTGATTTTGTTAATTAACTTTATATTATATGTCGGTCTTATTTTATTATTATATCATTTTTCTATTTATATTATTTTTATTAAATATTTTTCATATTAATTATTAAAATAAATTTAAAAAACTTGTTTATGCGATATACATAAAATTGAGATTTACTTTGTTAATTAAATTTATAAATTTAAATTTTACAGTTTTTAAATTAAAAATGGTATTACGCTGTCTTTAAATTTAGTTTGTAAAGCTGTTCGATATATTTATATATACAGTACAAAATAAACAATATATGTAATATGTGTGTATGTTAAGTCTATCTAGCAGTGATTTTTTTTCCGCAATAAATGAATATGTGTATAGTAATATTAGAGATTAACTTACGCCCTAATCTGGGTTACCATTCTGCATAATGCTAAGACTAGCATGTATACAAATCTTTGGTTAAATCAAACAGCTATATTATGATGATTCTTAATCCTAGGTGGCTAAATTAAGTGAATAAATATATATAAGTACTTCATTAACTATTGTTTTAATAGACCCCATAATTATTTCACAAAGACATCACTACTATAAAAAATTTGACTAGCAATATATATGACAACAAAGTAAGTATTAAGCCACATTTATAAATGTTAAAATCATGATTACTGACTCTATTAAAAAACATAAGATCCAAGTTCAAAATGATAAAATCCAATATTTTGGGTCAAGAAACTATGAATATGAAGACCAAATTTAAACCAAAATAGCTCATAATATCAATACATATATGAATTGACTAATTACAAAGGATTTTACAAGACTTAGACTGTAATCCAATTACTAATTTTACTAAAATTAATTGAATAACACTTGCCTTTAAAATCAGGAATATTGAGTAAACCTATAAGAAAAAAATATTCTGTTTGTAATTGTTGAATTCAAATTATTAAAAACGATATATTATATTTCTTTTCTTTTGAAAAGAGAGGTGTTTATTAAAAATACTGAATTATTGGATTAAAAATGTAATTAGAAGTTTGATTAATTAAGATATAAGGTAATTTTGGAAGTAGACAGAAAGAACATATGTTGTAAAAAGCATTTTTCAAAAAACAGTGATGATGTTATAGAAGTGGCTTGGTAATTAATTTAGGTCAGAATGTACTTGTCTAGTGAAGTGAATTGAAGAAATTGTAGTAGATCTGTATACAGTAAAGGAAAGTATATCAGAATAATGGATGCATAGCCACAACTTTATGCATTAAAGTTAAATCCAGCTAATGATATTTGTAAGTAATGGAGAGTAATACTTTGAATATCATATAAATTATGAAAGGATTAAACAAATTAAGAGTTTATCCAAACCGCTTTAAACACTTTTTAGCAAAACTCTTTGTTTGTACATATATATACACCTACGTTTCGACTGAGTGTGATTTTGGTAATAAATTAAGAGTTTGCGATTCTTTAATATTAGTACCTAGTTTTGCTCTTCATCTTTGCTTATTTTTATTCTACTATACAGCATTGTAAGAAGAAGGAAAGTTACAAAGTTTTGCCCTATGGTTGAATATTAATTAATATATTTAATTGTTTTCAACCTTGTTTTTAGGCTCATTTACTATAATCTTTAAATGCTTAATATTTAAGTAGACCAATATCATGACTATTTTTGCTATAAAATTTAGTAAGAAATGGTTTGGTATTTATAAATAAAATAGTTTTTTACATTACAATGAATATTTATCAAAAGGCTTTACAATCAATTGGACAAGGGTATTACAAGTCACAAATACATTTTCTTAGAGAAATTATTTTCATATATATTTTGATGCAAATTAAGAGTAGTTAAATATGAATTTATTTTCCTAATGTGATTTAAACTTTGTTAAGAATAAAAATGTTTATATACTATTACCAGTTTAGTATTAGCACATTTGGTTTAATTTCAGTTTTCAAATATTTACCTAAAATTTAATATATATACTGTGATGATCGCACATACTGCGATCACACATGTACATATATATAATATTAAACAACATGAAATATTGTAGTTTTCTTTTCGAAATAGAAAAAAAAAATAATAATAAAAGAATTAAACTAACGAGGAAAAAAAATGTCATAATTAATTACCGTAATGAAATAAAAGAGAGGGAAATGGAATCGAACAAGATTCTTATCTTTTACCCTCCAAAGTTTATATTTTGAAAAATATAAGAAGTAAAGTTAGAAAATATTGAAGTCGTATATTTGGTTTAAAATCAAAAGTGAGAAAGGAAATATAAACAAAATAGGAACGTAAAAATGATTAATAAAAAAAAGGGTAAAAAATTGAGGAGTTTAAATTAAATTAGAAATAGAATTTAAAATGTGAGAAAAGATAAGGATCTATTCTAGAAAAGTACACATTTTGATGAATAAACGAAATGCATGTGCTAAAGTATGTATAAAGAGAGCAATGTTTAATGCATGCCAAATGAAAATAATTTTATATAAAAAAAAAAGAAAATAAATAATAAATAAATGTAAAATATTGCTACAAAATTGTATGATTTTTTTCAAATTTGTATAAGTTGGCTGTCTTAAAGTGAAAGGTGTGAAAGGAAAGCTACACTAACAACAAGATCAAGATAATGAAAGAATTTGGAAAAGGACATTAATAAAATTAATTCAAAAGAAGAAAAGTTCATGTAGAGACTTTGATGAGGACATCACTCTGATAAGAAGCAGATCAGAATATAGTAGAAGGCAGACATGAAAATTTAAATTTGCAAAAAAACCCCAGAAAGTTGATTAAAAGGACCTCGGCATAGAAGACTGAACACTGTATAAACATGAAAATAGTCGACAGCACAACTGAAGCTTCAAGGGATGTGTGGCTAAGGGCCATCATGATCACTGGTCAATTCAGACCCACCATGCTTGTACAGTCACCTTGCCATGTAACAACTTCTGGTGTAGTGCCTGCCTGATGATCTGCCTGCCATGCCCTTGATGTCCTAGTATGGAGATATCACTACGGATATAAGAAGAAATTCCACAAACCAAATCCAAGCCTAATAGCGGCCATCTCTGCTAAAGAAGTGGAGGAATTTTACAGTACAGTCAGCAGGACCTTAACTCATGTCAGAGATGATGAAAAGCCTATGTAAATTACATAACACTCCTATATAGAATACATGTACACATACTTTTGATTTAAAGCAATTGCAAATTTCAGAGATTAATGATATAGACAGTATAGTAATTATACTCTTTCTAATACTTGGAATGATGACTGTAAATGGATAATTTATTTTCATAGATTATAATCATTTATAGGATTTAACCCATACACTTAATTGTAGCATAATATCAAAATGATTTTTTTATTGTATGTAAATATTTCAATTGATTTCTTTTTTGTTATTATTTATTATATTAAATATTTCTTAATTATTTTGTCTGTTTTATCTCATTTCTTTGCCATTCCAAATAGTTAATATACCCAGAGGGGTTTGGGTTATAATTATTACTCCATTTCGAGTACTAAGTAACATGTGAGACTAGTGGTAAAGCATTTCTGATCCCATTAAATTTATAATTGATCCAAGCATTGTAATTATTTAATAATTACAGCAGTCAAGAGATGTTTGATTGGGAAAGATAATCTGGGGCCATATCCATATGGCCACAGGTTTGGTCAAGTATGGATATAGATTTGTTTATGACCATATGTTCTCTTTGCTTGCGGTAATGGAGGGTGGATGATTTTGAGTTTAAGAATCTGTATTATATATAAATAAAAAGGAATGTCATTCAATCATTAATAACCCATTTTTCTATTACAACATATATATATAATTTACATAATACTTTGGGAAGCAATTTGAAAATTATAATTGCCATTTGTAATGTTATAATTCACTATTTATTGGTCTGCATTCAGAATAGGTTATATTTATCTGTTTAAAAAAGTTTATTTAATTGTTTTTGTATCAATAATTGTAGTCTCTGTGATCAAAGTCGAATCTTTAGTGTCTATATAAATAAAATGGTCTTTTATTAAAGATGGGTTACCACCTTTATTGTTAAAAAAAGTTGATTGCCTTCACAATACTTAGAAATAGTTCATTGTTATTGACATATTGTAAGAGATGGATTACAACCAACCTTCAGATCTGTCCCAATTTCTTTTACAATGTTTGAATTCAGACCAAGTGGTAGGCAAATAAAATATTCTACATACCTGCTTATATACATGAAGTATATACATATATAAACATACATATAAAACTAATAGGTTTGTCTATTTGTAGAAATTAATTGTTTTTCTTTTATTCATTTAATATCATTAACTAAAATACTAATTGATTGAAATATAGAACAGACATAACCAAAGATCAAAATTATATAAGGTCAAAATTGTTGCTAAGTGACCGAATTTGGAGTAATAAAGATTAAAAAATAATAATAATAATAATAATGTTTTATAATTTGTTTTTTTTATTTATTAAGTTGTAACAATAGGTTTTAGCTTGCATGTGACAATAGTGTTTCTCTTGACTTGAAAACTAACAATAGAACCAACAGCAGATAAGTAAAGTTTTTCTTTCTTTTTTAAAAAAATAAAAATAAAAAACTGTCCAGCATCTAAAAAAATAGTAAAATTTTAATATCTGTAGTTTCAAGATAATATAAAATCATTATTTTGGATAGAAAGAAACTGGCAAATTTGAACTTCAATTTATAATTAGCAGGAATGAACTAATGACATAATTTATTCTGCAAACTGGAATTTATTATTATAGAAATAATAAAAAAAGAAATGTGAAAATACTAGAAATTAATTATTTCTTCAAGCCATTTTCATATATCTATTGGAGCTACAATATAATTAATAGTGATTGATAAAACAATCATTACAATGTGTGGGGTAAAGAAACCAGTACTGTGGAATGTTCCAAAGCTAGTTTCAATGTCATTATGAAATTCGGAAATTATGAAATTTTAAAAAGAAACATCAACATGTCTAGTTATAAAATGCTAGTGTACATCAATCTTTCATTGATTATATACATTCAGGAGAAATACTTTGTATGTGTTTGCTTTAACCAAGCAGCATGAAAGATACAAATATCAACAGAGTTGGTGAACAGAATGCTATACATGGAGATTGACATTTAAATTTATAAACTTTTAACTGTGGACAAGATGCTTACTTCCCTCAAGATAAATATATTTTGTTTGATTCACATGATTATTATTATTATTTTTGTTTTCTATTATTGCTATTTGAAAGTTTATGTATTGTAATTTTTTTATTGTGTATTCAAGATTCATTTTCAAATTCGATCACCTGCAATTTGAAGTGGAAGCAGTAGATAGATAAATATCATATGATGATGTACTTTTAAAAAAAGGAATCATAGTCAATTAATAAGTAATTTTTTTTAATAAAAGTAATTGATCCATCAAGGCGACCTCAAGTAATATTTATATATATATATAACATTGAGGGCAAACTTTAGAACAAACAAAACTATTATTTATTAATAAGTTTTTATAATATTTTCTTATAATCTTGTTTATTTCTGAGTGCACAATTAACCCACTTGAATAAATGTTTTTCTTTTTTGTATCTATCATTAATTTTACTATGACTTACACACATATATAGGTGGGAGTGGGGATATATATATATATAAGCTGAATCTGAGATTCAGATTGCGCTTCACAGCCCACCTCAAATCTTCCACTACCAAGCCAAATTCAAACCCTATTATTGCATATAACTTCAGAACCAATTAAAAGGACCTTTGATGAGAACTATAAGCAATTGAGATTAGAATCTAGAGGTACTCGTGATACTGCAAAAATTTTGAACACAGCCCTTGTCAAAGCTTTAGAAAATCATTTTAGGTATATGCTTAATGGCAACTGTTTTTGTAACTTAAAAATAAAATTTGAAGACCTTGTCCAAACTCCATATGAGTTCTTTAAATGCCATATCTTTGAGAGCTCTACCAAAAGTATTATTAAAATTAGTAGGTACTGTATGGTGTCAGGGAATCGAATTACCAATGGAGAAGACATGACAAATTTTCTTACATCAATGGACTACAGGCATCCTGATCTGGAGCCTGTCGAAAAGGTAAAAAGATCAGATGAACCTCCTGATCAGGGAAAATATTAAAAGTAAGACAACAATAAATCACAGATGGATAGATAAGGACTTTGAACCACACTCTTAAAGAAAGATATGAATTTACTTTACTTTAATAGTTTTGCATTCAGTGATAGGTAGGTAGGTAAAAAAAAATTTTTTTTAGCATATAGCAAAAAAAGAGGGGTGGCTAACATTAGTTTGATAATTTGTTTTTATGAATAAATCATGCACTCCTTTCAAAACAGATTGTTCTTTTGTCACCGGAACATCAAGTAAGATATTTTTTTACATTTTTTTTTGTTTATGAATTGTAAGTCCAGGGAAATGAAGTGGAATCTGAGATTCAGATTGTGCTTTACAGCCCACCTCAAATCTTCTGCTACCAAGCAAATTCAAACCCTAGTCTTGCATATATATTCTGCTCACTAACACATTTTTTTGTTCCTTTTCTTATCTTTAACTAAAAAATTTCTCAACGAAGATATATGCATAAATATCTGAATTTAAATACACACACAAAAATTAAAATTAATAAATATAGTATTTAAAAAGGGAACACATATATGCAATAGGTAAGGAAGAATTAATTGTAACAAACTTATAATATCAAAATATATTATATTTTCTGTATTTTTTATTTATAAAAGTTATAGTAATTATTTTATTAATTGCAGCTCAGATATCTATAGATATTGTAGAGACAAACGTACTGAGCAAATATTTATTAGAAAAGTTTGTTATATGTCGTTCTATAAAATTTTGTCTTTTAAATTATTTTTGCTATTATACTCTACTTTTCTTTTTAAATCCAAAATGGAAGATGCGATTGTAATTAGTCAAGATTAATTAAAGGTGAGAAACTTAATCTTGTTTAATCTTCTGAAGTAACTTTAATTAAAAGTTTCTCTAAAACTAAAATTAGAAACTAAACTAATTGATTTACTTTTGTCATAAACATTGGTTATCAAATTAATTTCGATTTGAATACTTATCTAACAATGGCATCTTCCAGCACAATGGGTAAAGATTGTGGAAAAATTCTTTTGAAAATGAGATTAGAGAAAATGATTAGCAGTGACCAATCAAGAAAGCATTCCACAAATACCAAAGCATAGAATAAAAATGGGCTAATTTGACCGAGAAAGAACTAACTAAAAACAGTCAATGAAAGCAGTTGCCAAATAAATCCAGGTTTGTTAAATTTTAATGTGTCATGAGTAAATTCACTTTACCTTTCTCGCCATTCGAGATGGCCTTCCCTGAAATTTGTGCCCAGTATCCCAATACTCATAAACTGTAACTATATGCCTGTTTGTTGAATGATGAACTTACTACCTGCCTGAATAACTATGCTCATCAAACTAGATCTAGTTCTCTGAGGGAAATCTGAATATCACCAAAAGAACAGCCAAGTTTGTTCAGAGGTAACAATTTCAAGTGCTGCTAGACTCTTAAATTTACATTGAATAATTTTTAAATTTCACCTATCTGTTTTTTTTTTTTTTTTGTAAAGCCTTTTTTTTTTCTAAAATTTAGTATTAATTATGAATTAATTTGTAAATTCTTACCTTGTTAGTCAAATGTATTTTGTTCTCTCTATATAACTTAGCAGTAATTTCTCCTACATTAAACCTCTCCTGAACATTTACATTTTCTTAATTTCATGTCTATGCGGCAATATTTTATTTTCATTATTATATTTTATATTTTCATATATTAAATTATGTGTCAATAATTTCCCCCTGAATTGCAAATGCTTACACTATCTCTTTTAATAAAAGAAAACCTTCCTTACTTTTCAGAGGGTGATTAATCTAGTTTTTTTAAACAAATTTGTTATTCTTATTATAGGAACACTTGCAAGTCTGGGGAAGTAAAATAAAAATCTGATAATTATTGTACAATGTTATTTTCGGAAAAACTAAGCAAAAATCTATTTTCTTAGAAATGTTTTTGTTTTATTATTAATTAAATAATAGCGCCAACTTCTTAAAACTTTAAATATATTTATATGAATTAAACCAATATTATTTTCTTGAAATCACTAACCACCACCGACTTTATATATATTTAATAATATGTAAAGTATTTATTTATTAAAGCACTCAAAACCAAAGATTTGTATTAGTTATACAGTGTGGGAAGTTTATGTGTAATTTAAAGTAATACAAAGGGGGGGGGGGTCCTCTAGTTCTATGAGCTATTATATTAGCATTAAGTGTAATTCTTCCATATCCACATAGTAAATCAAATCATACCGGTACGCTGGGTCTTTATCAATAAAGACAGGTGATAATTCTTTATTTCTTAGTTTTAAGTTTATATGTTTATATTAATTCAAGCATTACATATATACTGGCCTTTAGTTTTATATATATATATTGTAATGGCAACCTGATGATCGAAAGCTTAACTTCCCTTTTATTTATATATATATATAATGGGGAATTCTTATAATTCAAGATTGTCCACTTTCCGCTACTGCAAACAGAGAGAACATACAAACATAAATGACTCTATATCCATACTTGACCAAAGCTGTAACTATACGGGTATAGCCCCAGATTATTTTTCCCGGTCAACTGTCTCTCGACTGCTGCAAGATTTAACAGAGTTACAGCGCTCGGATATTTATAAATTTTAATGGGATCAGAATACTGCACCACTAGCTTCACATGTTAATTCAGTACTCAAAATGAATAATAATTATTTTCCCAACCCTAAGACTATATTACTTTTTGGAGTGGCGTAGAACAAGATGAAACACATTTAAATCAATAAAATATATTTAATACAATAAATTAAAATAAAAGAAAACACTCTAAATCATTTACAAACAATAAAAAACAGATTATCTGCGATAATGGTACAAGTAAAACAAAATAAAAAGATTCTATAAATGATTATACATTTATAATTATCATTCCATGTATATATAAAAAAGTTAAAGGATGTCTGTATCATTCAAAGGAAGAATTTGGCCATTATTTCAATAAAGGTATGTGCACATGGAAATATAAAATGTAGTATACATATTTACCTAGGTTTTTTAAGTCTCTGAATTAATTTGAAGTCTTGCTGACCATCACGTGGAATTTTTCCACTTCTTTAGCAGGGAATGGTCGCTCTTAGGTTTTTTGGTTGTGGGAACTCCTCAGTGTTTAGGGCATCAAGGACAAGGCAAAATGAACACTCCAGCAGGCGCTACATTGGCAGTTGTTACATCTAGACAAGAACCATTAGTACAGTGAGTATGGATCAGCAAGCAATCACGATGACCCTTAGCCAGCCATTCATGATGAGGCACCGATGTTATAAATCATGTTTTGTTAACTATGGCTGCTTATTATCAGAGCAGTGTTTTTACCAACATCTTGACAAGAAGTCTCTACCAATACTCATCATACTTTTAATACTTTTTTAATTAAAATTCCCCAGTTATTTGTCCTTTTGATCCTTTGTTTTCGCTGTTGTTCACACCTTTGCTTTTCTTAATGCACCTTCGGCCATTTATATAGATTTGTTTTTTGTATAATTTTGTAGCACTATGTACATTTTTTTTTAATTAAACAGATTTTAATAAATGTTTTTTTTTAATTTAATTTTGACAAGCATTAATTATTGCTGTCTTTATCATACTTCATACACACATTTCATTTTATCCTCAAATGTGTACTTTTATGACCCAGATCCTTATCTTTAAGTCATGTTTTAAATTTCTATTTTTGCTCTGTTTAAGGCTTTCAAACTTTACTTTTCTTATACATCGTATTTTAGTTTTTCTTTCATTTAGATTTCTTTATTACTATTAATTTTCTAATGTACAATTTCAATATTTCTAACTTATTTTTCATTTCACCAAATCTTAATTTTGGAGGGTAAAAGATAAGAATCTTTCCGATTCTAATTCCCTCTCTTTTCTTAATTAAAACATTTCTTTGTTTATAATTTTTTTTAAACTCACTTTTTAGTATTCCAAACACAATATTTAATATTCTTTAAATGTTAAATATCTATATGTGTGATTTCAGTATGTGTGATCATCACATTATACCGTTCCCCTCCTTTAAAATTTTTTCTTAAAAAATTTTAATTTACTGCATTGAAAGCTAGCTGCTCCTAACTACTGTTAGAACCATCTCATATCTATGTACTCCTATGACTTAGTGATGAGATTATTCCTAAAGAGGTGACCAGGCAAATTACATCCCTACTCTGACGACCCAACCAGTATTACTAAACCGATTTAATCTTGCTATACACAACACATGAGTTTTATTTCTGCCTCCTACTTGTATATACAGGTTCGAATCCACAGGATATCTCTGTGACTCGATTAAACCTGTTCATACCTCATATTTTACAAATGATAACCTTCTGAGTGACAACACTGGTCACTATCCCGAGGTGGGTTGGTAGGCTGGCATCTTTTTATCCAGCTCATCCATAAGCTCAGAATATTTTACTGATAGCTCGTATTTTTATAAAGGGGTTCTTTCCCCATACATTGGTTTCTAATCCATTGACTCACAATATTTGTCAAATATCTAACTGGAAATCTTAATCCAGTGAGTCATTATGAGAAGGGGATCTCTGTCCTTATCTTTTTTATCTAATAAGATCTGGTGACCACAGAACACCCATGAATGCATAACAGAGAAGGCTCACCATATACTGCTAAGATCATAATAAATATCTATACCTACACACCTTCAGCCTCTATCTACCATCTCACACTATTATCTATCTGATGATTTGTCTTAGTTTGGGTAAAGTCCTTTATACTGTTTGGCCATTTACTGGCTCATTCTTCCCTCACATTATCCTGTTCAATATTAAAGTCCATTCACCATTACTCGTGATCCAATTCATTTCGCCTCTTGTTCCAGTGAATCTGTCCTTTATTGGTTATTGCACTTAGGTTTTATCTGGTGGTTGTCTTTCTCTATTGACCTCACCTCTGCCTCCTCTGAGATGCAGATTTTGATCCCTACATCCTCGGTCTTCAGTTCTGTCATATGGACGCTTCAATTCTGTCTCCAATCTTTGTCGTCCATTTTCCTGCCTCTTTGGGTTCCACTCTGTAGAATATCTCTGGTCTTCTTTCCATCATCCTTTACTAGGATCTCATCGGTTTTTTATTGTCAGTGGTTCTTTTGGAGGTGGTCTAGGTTTATATTCATCCTCCTTCTGGTCGGCCCTGGTGGTATCCAATGCACTTAGCAACTTGGCCACATGGTCCACTGTCTTCCTCTCTGTACTGATTAGTGTCTGTTCTATCTCTTTTGGGAACCCATGCCTAGTTATATGGAGTATTTGCATCTCAGCTAATGGGTTTGCGGTCATCATCCATAACTTGGCTTTTTGACGGCGAAAGAATGTTGTAAACGATTCCCCAGTCTCCATTTCTCCTGTCTTATTCGATGCAGCATTTTTTCTTGGAGTTCCTCACTCCAATAACTGGCCCTCAACACTTTATGGCATCCTGCAAATGTTGTGGGCTTCTGGAACAGTAAGTTCCACCAGAATTGAGATTCGTCCTGCAAGTGACTGCAGGCAACTGTTATCTTGGCCTCCTCATTCATCCTACTAAACTTGAAATACCACTCCAGGCTTCCCAAGTGCTCCATCAGGTTTTCCCCAGGGTCTTCAGTGAAAACTTGTACTTTGAGAAATTGGTGGAAGCCGGTAGGATAATCCATGCGATTCTCATTGCTCATATCTGCACATTCTCCAGTGATTCTTGGTCCTATGCCCTTTACTTCAGTATTGGCACTGTTATTGGCTGTCCTACTTATCCTCTCTCCAAATTTTGCATCTAACCTTTTTACTGCCTTGACTATCTGGCTTATATCCCACTGCATGCTCATCAGCATCCTATTGTCTTCTACTCATCACTTCCACTTCTTTATCTAACTTTCTTATTCTCTTCTCTGGCCACCCTATGTCTTCCCTCAGATCAAACTCTGCTGACTCTCTATCTATACTCTCAGCCCTATCTAATTCGTCATACACACATAGCTCCATACTCTTTTGTTTATCCCACTTAATTTCTCTGTAAAATCCATTTCTTGTGTCCTTAGCCTCTGATTGCTGGATGACCTCATTTCTAATTTCTTTCATGGCTTCAGCAATTCTTTTCTGGTTATCTATTTGTATCTTTATCCACCATTCTTCCATCCTTCTCTCTTCTCTATCCATGCATTCTTTCATGAATTGCTGTTGCTCAACCCTCATTTGCATTATCATATTCATTATATCACTATAGTTTATTTTCTTTTTCACTTCTTCCTTCTTATCTTCATCCATTTCTCTTACTTCATTTACTTGAAGGTCCATTTTAGTTTGGGACCTTGTATGCATAGATATAAATTTTATTTAACCCTTTATCTGTGTATATTAGTATTATTTTACTGAACTCTTCTGGATAGATTTATATAAAAAAATTTCTTTCTACTGACTCTTTGCTTTTTATTTTGATTAGCTATTAAATTTCTTTGTTATCTGTTAGTTAGCATTTAGACCACTAGCCAACCCAAACATCCGCACTCTAGTTCACCATCTTGTTTGCCTGCCTTAGATTCGTTTGACTGCCTGTCCCACCTTGATGATTGTCCTATATTTTCCCTACTTATGCAACTCTTACTCACTATACTTAACTAAATGACGCACTTATATATATTTTTAAAATTAACTTACTTAAATACTATACTTTATTCTTCTCTGTTAACGATGTATATAAATAAATTCCTTCTATTTGACTGTATTTCCAACAGTACGCATTTCTGATATATACTTCTAATATTACGTTTATAATTTTCGATCACTTTAAGGTTACGGCTGTTTAAAAAAAAAAATCATACACATATATATTTCTTTTACATACTAACATCCTTCGTTACACACACTATGTTTGAACTTTATTGATCACTTTACCATTTTAAAATCATACATTTATATTTCCATCCATTTAACAGATATACTTCCTTGTACAGGCTATGTTAGTAATTTATTGATCAAGTTATCCTCACAATTATTTTTAAAATCATACATATATATTTTCATCAACTTAACTAATATACATGACTATTTATAATGAAAACTTTCCTGAAATTTTATTTTTAATTCTTTTTTTTTAAAAAAAAAAACTTAACTAGTTTATTTTTCATTAACAACAATTACATCTGGATAATCTATATTTGATCGCTATAATTATAGCTGAATACACTTTATTATTACGACTATGAAATCATACATACATTTATTTTTTTAACTTAACTGGAATATGCGACTATTATATCACACATATATATCTATTCAATTTAACTGAGATACGTGACTATTTTAAAATTATACATATATATTTTCTTCAATTCACGCGACTATTTTAGAATCATACATATTTTCTTCACTTTGACTGAGATACGCGACTATTCTAGAACCGTACATATATATTTCTTCAATTTGACTGAGATATGCGACTATTCTAGAACCATACATATATTTTTTTTTCAATTTCGCTTATATATGCAATTATTCTAGAGTCCTACATATATATTTCTTCACTTAACTTAGTTCCGCGACTATTTTATTATTTATCATTTATAATATTTTATATTTCGGCTTGACTGGGATTTATATTTCATTACAGCAATTAGATCGAGACAATCCATTTATTCGTTGCCATTATATTTGAATAACTTGTCTTTTTTTTTTATACATTACTACGAATTTCAAAGCCTTCTTAAATAAAATAAATTCCCCCCTCTTTCTATCCTTTGTACACATTTGATGTTGAAACACATATATAAAGCATTATAAAGCAAAATTTATCACCTTCGTCTTCACTTCTCACCACTCTGATTTACAATGCTAATTTTATATATTTTCAAAACACATATATTAATTTTTTTTTTTTTTTTTAGAAAATATTTATGTTACTTTCTAAAATTTATTCAACACATGATCACTGACTGCACAGCAATAGAAATCCTGGACTGGCCCCCAAAATTGTAATGGCAACCCGGCGATCAAAAGCTTTACTTCCCTTTTATTTATATATAATGGGGAATTCTTATAATTCAAGATCATCCACTTTCCGCTACCGCAAGCAGAGAGAACATACGGACATAAATGAGTCTATATCCGTACTTGACTGAACCTGTAACTATACGGGTATAGCCCCAGGTTATTTTTCCCAGTCTACCGTCTCTCGACTGCTGTAAGATTTAACAGAGTTACTTTGATATTTATAAATTTTAATGGGATCAAAATACTGCACCACTAGCTTCACATGTTAATTCAGTACTCAAAATGAATAATAATTATTTTCCCAACCCTAAGACAATATTACTTTTTGGAGTGGCGAAGAAAGAGACGAAACACATTTAAATCAATAAAAGATATTTAATACAATAAATTAAAATAAAAGAAAACACTCTAAATCATTTACAAACAACAAAAAAACAGATTATCTGCTATAATGCTATGAGTAAAACAAAATGAAAAGATTCTATAAATGATTATACATTTATAATTATCATTCCGTGTATATATAAAAAAGTTAAAGAATGTCTGTATCATTCAAAGGAAGAATTTGGCCATTGTTTCAATAAAGGTATGTGCACATGGAAATATAAAATGTAGTATACATATTTACCTAGGTTTTTTAAGTCTCTGAATTAATTTGAAGTGTTGCTGACCGCCACATGGAATTTTTCCACTTCTTTAGCAGGGAATGGTTGCTCTTAGGTTTTTTGGTTGTGGGAACACCTCAGTGTTTAGAGCATCAAGGACAAGGCAAAGTGAACACTCTGGCAAGTGCTACATTGGCAGTTGTTACATCTAGATGGGAGCCATTAGCACAGTGAGTATGGATCAGCAAGCGATCACGACGGCCCTTAGCCAGCCATTCTTGTTGAGGCACCAATGTTAGAAATCATGTTTTGTTAAGTATGGCTGCTTATTATTGGAGCAGTGTTTTTACCAACGTCTCGATAAGAAGTCTCTACCAATACTCATCATACTTTTAATACATTTTTAATTAAAATTCCCCAGTTCTTTGTCCTTTCGCTCCTTTGTTTTCACTGTTGTTCACACCTTTGCTTTTCTTAATGCGTCTTTGGCCATTTATATAGATTTGTTTTTTATATAATTTTGTAGCACTATGTACATTTATTTATTTATTTTAATTAAACAGATTTTAATAAATGTTTTTTTTTTTATTTTATTTTGACAAGCATTAATTATTGCTGTCTTTATCATACTTCATACACGCATTTCATTTTATCGTCAAATGTGTACTTTTATGACCCAGATCCTTATCTTTAGGTCATGTTTTAAATTTCTATTTTTGCTCTGTTTAAGGCTTTCATACATACATCATATTTTAGTTTTTCTTTCATTTAGATTTCTTTATTACTATTAAATTTTCTAATGTACAATTTCAATATTTCTAATTTATTTTCCATTTCACCAAATCTTAACTTTGGAGGATAAAAGATAAGAATCTTTCCAATTCTAATTCCCTCTCTTTTCTTAATTAAAACATTTCTTTGTTTATAATTTTTTTTAAACTCACTTTTTAGTATTCCAAACACAATATTTAATATTCTTTAAATGTTAAATATCTATATGTGTGATCGCAGTATGGGCGATCATCACAATATATATATATTTATGCTATATATATATATCATCACAATATATATATATTTGTGCTTCATTTATTTTTACTTCCAATTTCAAGGACAAAGTTTGTAAACTTCTTCAGAGCTAGATATTATCGCATAGGGTTCGCTCTGGCAAACGTCCAGCCTATGGCAAATCAATAAAGCACATTCTTCATTGTTTGTGACCTGACCCTGCCAATGTTTGCAGAGAGTCACCTTCTTTAGTCGTAAATTGAAGCACCTTCTTGGATCTCAGAATAGATCTTTCCATTGCCATCATGCATGTACCACTCTCTCATATTTCATTCTCACTAAAGCCTATCAATATTCCTAACTCATAGTGTTATGATTATGCTAAATGGATTGTCATTTTTATATTTTCATTCATAGATTCATATATGCTATTTCTGCCACAATTATTGTTTCCTAAATTAGCTTCCCACATACATTCTTATTTTGCAAATGTGAATACTATTTTATTAATTAAATATAATTACCATTGCCATCAAACTCAATAATCATATGTATTGGTTCGAGTGCTGTTGTGATATTAATGGTGGATTCAAATAACTTTAAATATCTGTAATTCAGTGCTATTAACAATCTTAGGTATGCCAAGTAGTCTGTTAATTATTGACATATAAATAGCCACATTAGAATAAAGCTATAAATTATTTGTTATTGCAGAATAAATATGCTCATTTTTATAGTATTGTAAGAGAGGTTAATGTTGTCTAAGGGAGATAAATACCCATTTTATTTGTAATTTGACACAAATAACATAATCAGTCATATATATATCTCATAAAACTTATATATATATATTTCTAAATATCAAAGTCATTGTTTCATTTATTGAATAGTAATAGCATTGATGTTATATAAAAGGTTTAATTTACTAAATGATCGAATCTCACTAACAATAATATTTTATACATGAATAAATTAAAATTAGAGTCTTTTTGTGTTACGGCTTTGCGATGCCGGCGGTGAGAAATAAATTAGATCGGTATCATTAGAATTGTTGCTCATAAGTTGGTAGATCTGGAAAATAGGCAAATAGGGCAGAGTTCATGAGTGTTCCTGACTTATGCATCTTGCGCATAATTGGACTCGAGGTACTTTTGCCTAGATGCTAGATCTTGTTATATGATCAGACAACACCAACTGGTACTATATATATATATTCAAAATAATACAATAATTAATACAGTAAAAAATATTTTAAGACAAATATATATATACCATAATTTAATAAAAGTAGATGTAGTCGTTATCAACTAGATTCAAATTGTATTAGAAAAAACCATTACAAATGTATTCAAAAAGAATTATGTCATACATCAATTTCCCCACAATTCATTAATTTTTATATTGGCAGTCTGTCTATTTATCAAATGTTGCTTTTCACTTTTTATTGACATAGCTTCTTTAATTTTGCATTTATTATTATTTCTTTCAATACACAAAATCTTAACTTTATTAAAATCAAAATCAAAACCATAATTACACGTTACATTATGATAAAAAAATACTAAAGGTGATACATCATCATTTCTAACATTCTCTTGTCTTGATTTTTGTACTCGTTTATATACCAACCAATGCTCCTTTGATCTTTTCTCCAATGTACACTGAGATTCACCTATACACGCCTTTCCACAAAAACACAGCCATTTATATATTGCACAACTGTGATTTAAAATACTACATCTATTTTTTGAATTATTTATCAATCTATTTAAATTAAGAGTAGTATAAAATGTGACTTGACATATATTTTTATATATCTGTTTTATAAATTTCACTTGTTCATTACAAATAAATGGTATTAATATCCAAGTATATTTCATTTTATCAATATCTATAGCACTTGAAATATTACTATTATTATTAAACTTAGTAACAATATTATAAATTAATTTATGATCATATCCAATATTTAATAAATCCATAGTAAATACATTTATGTTACTTATTTTTATCAACCTATGTATCATATTTTTTTTTATTTAGAATCCAGATTATTTATTTTCTTCTATTCTCTTCTTTCCCATCATGGCTACATCTTCTATACTTTACAATTTATATGAATATGATATATTTTTCGATTATATATATGCTTATGAAGAAATATTTAATTGTAATATTTTACACAATTTTATATCAAAGTAACAAAATTAATAAAATGTCAGTAATAATTATCAAAAATACATCCAAAATTACTGGGAAGGGGGGGGTCATGAAAAAGAATGAAACTGTATAATGCCCATCAAACATTAATGATAGCGATGCAATACTTCGTTTATAAAATGTAATAAATATTTTTCGATTTTTTGTTAAAGAAAGTTTAAATAAAGAACCACATATTTTTTTTGAAAAACCGTAAGTAAAATTTTAATTAATTAATTTTAAGCAGTATTTTTTCCTTTCATTGTGTTAATTAATTAATTTATAATAGCCTCTGGTGTCATTTTTTTTAATCATTTTTAAGTCTAAATCGTTTTCATTTTGATATTACTTTTTAAGAATTTAACTCATAAATATACATGTTTTTTATATTTTATTAAAAAAAGTCTACTTCTTTTTACATTTTTATGTTTTCATTCAAGTATAATAAAGTGAAGCTAAGTATTTGAAGATATGTACATTAGTATTAACATTTAATGCTTAACACGTTTCTGACTATCTCTTTATTTTGTAATATTTGTTGTCATACGAATTATTTTGTTCGAAAAAAATATTTTTGTTTATTTTTGAAAACTATTTCTAAATCTTTATAAAAGTTACAAATTTACAAGAGTTTTTAAAAAAATAAACTGTAAAAGTTTAGCATTTATTTTAAATTATTACAAAGTATTTCATCATTCATTGAAACCATACGACCGTATCAGTTATTAAAATGATTTATAGTGCAAAATAATTGTTTTGGAATAATTTTTAAAAAATAATTTCTTAATATCTGCAAATATCTCAAATAACACATTTAGAACTTATACACTTTTGAAGAATTTTTTTTTTTTAAATGTGAAACATTTATTATAAAATATAACAATAGTATGATACTAATTTTCATGAATATTAGGTACAAGTATTTTATATAAAGTGAGGATTATATTTTTTTAACATCTTCTGACATTAATTCAATAAAAAATTTTAATATACATTATTGCAGGACTTAGTTTCTGCTAAATCAATATTAATTGTATCAAAAAGCTTATTATGCAATATATATAAAAATATGCAAAATCATAAAACAATACAATACTAGATTAAATTTTAAAAATTTTACCAAAATCCTTACACAACCATGGTTTCATCTACTACAAATAGACCTTCTCAAGTGAAAATCAATCTAAAGGAAAACATATATATATATGTTTTCCTTTAGATTGATTAAGGGAAGGTGGAATTTGTAGTGAATTATGGGAAGGTTTGTTTGTATATATATATATATATATATATACAAACTATATACTAATATATATATATATATATATTAGTTTTCCTTTAGATTGATTTTCACTTGAGAAGGTCTATTTGTAGTAGATGAAACCATGGTTGTGTAAGGATTTTGGTAAAATTTTTAAAATTTAATCTAGTACTGTATTGTTTTATGGTTTTGCATTTTTATTTTTGCTAGTATAGTGTTAGACAGTTTTGGTTTTATATATATATATATATATATATATATTAATAATAACAAGTCAGATGTCACATGACTTATATATAGCTTGCACTTACAAATATGTAAAATTAAGAGCGTGCTAATAACTCTAAACAAGCTTTTTTTTTATTTATGATAAATGCATTTATCATAAATAAAAAAAAAGCTTGTTTAGAGTTATTAGCACGCTCTTAACTATATATATATATAGATACTGTAATAAGTTTTCTGTATAACTCACTGATAATTTGCCATGTGTCCAGAAAATTACTAATGTTAACCACAGACCCAATCCTATACAAATAAATCTGCCAATATATTTTTGTGGAATGAAATAATAAACAATTATAACACATAACTAAATGTCTTCTATTATATTACTAACAAAGTTTATTTAACTAATTGATAATGAAAAAAAAAACATAATAAAAAGAAAAATACTAAAATTACAAATACATTAATTAGCATTTGTTTCCTGAATAATATACATATAATAATAACGTAGATAAATAAATATAAGGAAGCAAAAGTAAAGTAAAGTATTAGCTAGTAATTTAATACATTTATTTCTAACACAATGTCAATATACTGTAACACCGTTAAAATAAATTTTATATTTATATAAGATAAAGCTATTAATAAGAATTGTATAATATATAGACACATTGCTGTGGATTTTGCTAGAATTTCTAAGCTTTCAGATATTTATCAGGCCATAGAGTCCATTGCATTACATTAAAGTCTTTTAATTTCAGAATCTATTTTTCAAGTAGAAAATATTCTCCTTGATGTATATTTGTTATAGAGTTTTAGTTTAGGATATGCAATGTTTTTTGATACATTTGTCATAAATTTTTATTTTAAATATTACTTTCCAAAATACACTGGTAAACAGTATATGATAAAATGAGGGTGTAACATGTACTATCTAGAAAGGTAAGACCATCTTCTTGTTTAGAGTAACATGGAGATCAAATTAACTGTACACATACAGAAATATACTTTTATATAACCACATTATTCTCCAATGATTAGATACCTTACAAGTTTTTCTAGAAGGGGATTTTGAAATTTTCTAAATGCCTTTCTTTTTAGCCATCCACACACATATCATTGCCTGACCAATCTTCTCTCTAAAACAAAATTATTAATGTTCTTACAAATAGTCTCTGTGGTGTCTGTATTTAATTATCATTGCAATTTAAAATTAAAACAATTATATTTTTAAAATGTTGCTAATTAAAGTCTACATTTCAGGCTAAAATTAAAATTATTATATTAATCATCATTCATTATCATGAATGATTACAAGAAATAAATCAACAGTCAATCTTGGGGACTGAATTTGAAATGGCCTACTATAGACTAGACTAATTATTTAGCAATTGCCAGCTTGGGGAGGATTATTTAAATCATAATTTGGATGCACAAACTTAAATGCTAGTCCATAAGAAGATAACAATAAAAATAATGTTACAATACAAAAATATGCTGATCATTATCAATGCTCTGACCACTTAGTACCATTAATGTACTGATCAAATATAAATTTAATTTTTAATAAATATCAAACTAAATAAAGTGTAGTGCATACAATTTAAAGGACATCTCCTTTGTGCCAATCCAAGATCATTGTGTACTGGATGTTCATAAACACTAAATATAAACCCCTCTTATATAACAGACCATTGTGCATGAATCTAGCTCAGGAAAAAAATCTCTATAATTGTTATTGTGAACAAGAGATATAAAACAATATATAATAATTTATAATATTTTAAATCTATTCAGGATTGAGAAAATTCACTGGAATAACTTTAACAATGAAATATCAATCTATTAATATATAACGTTCAACCAGAATATATTTGTAAAAACGTTAATATTTGTGTTAATATTAAGAATACACACACATATATAATTCGACTATATATAAATCAATCAATCAAATCAAATAAATAAATGACAAACTTTCATTGGTTTCTTCTAGTGCTTTCAAAGCTATAACCTTCATTTTCAAGAAGTACAATATTCCTTCATATTTATGAAGCAAATATGCAAAATAGAACAGATTAAATATGCAAATATGGATGAGAAAATTTAAACTTGCCATTTTTTAAATATTATGTAAAATGTCTCTTTTTTATTCATCGTGTGTTCATCCGATATATTATAGCACACCTCTTTTACTTTCCTGCACAAGTCATGCCGCTCTCTACACATAACCCGAGGCTTATCTGGCCTGCACTGGTGGCCCATAGCAACAGTGTGCTGTACAAAAACAGAGGGGTGGGATGGTTAACCAATGCCTTATTATATGCATATACATGCTGGGTCAGTCTTGTGTGGACAGATGCCCTCATTTCCCCATAATATGCTGCTGGGCAATTGTTATTACTACATGTGATCTTGTAAACTGCTTGCTGGTTGTGTAATGGGGGGATATAGTCCTTAGGGTTTAGAAATGAGCTTATAAATGCAAAATATAATAAAAAAAGTGATTGACAATATTATTAGGAAATTTAAACAAGGTCCTATTCATGAACTGAAACAGAGTAAACCCTGTATTTTGCTGCCATACATTAAAAATATTCATAGAGACTTGCATACAATCTTCAGCACCAAATTTTAATGTGGGTTACCTATTGCCTCCTAATTTCAACAGGAGCATAAATAACACTAAGAACTATATCCCCCAATACATGCCCAGTATGTGGTTTACAAGTTCACATGTAGCAATAACAATTGCCCAGCAGCATATTATGGGGAAACGAGGGCATCTCTCTACACAAGACTAACCCAGCATGTATACACATATAAGGCATCGGTTGACCCATACTACCCCTCTATTTTTGTACAGCATGCTGTTGCTATGGGCCACCAGTGCAGGTCAGATAAACCTCAGGTTATGTGTAGAGAGTGGCATGAATTGTGCAGGAAAGTAAAAGAGGTGTGCTATATTATATCGGATGAACATGCAATGAATAAAAAAGAGACATTTTATGCCATATCTAAGAAATGGCAAGTTTAAATTTTTCCATCCATATTTGCATATTTAATCTGTCCTATTTTGCATATTTGCACTTTATGAAAATGAAGGAATATTGTACTTTTTAAAAATGAAGGTTATACCTTTGAAAGCGCTAGAAGAAATCAATAAAAGTTTGTCATTTATTTATTTGATTTGATTGATTGATTTATATATAGTCGAATTATATATGCATGTGTATTCTTAATATTAACACATCTATTAATAATAATAAAATGAAATAAAGGTCTTCAGAATATGGCTATACATTTAAATTAAACCTTCAGATATTGATGAATACAAAAAGAAATCCTCTATTACATGGTAATTTACAAATAAGTTTCAATAGAGTTATATGAAACACACTTACATATAAGCATAAAGATGTGTAGTATAATAATTTATGAACCTATTTGAATTGGCATATAATAATAAAAATATGATTAATTTCATCATATATGTGTATACCTGATGTGCATCTATATAAGCACACAAATGTGCCATAACATATTCAATTTGTCATATAATAATAAAGTAAGTTATCACATTTTACTGATACATAAATAATGACTGTTTTTACATGTATATGTTGGTACCCATGGAAATGTGTGCACACACTGATATTTATATCATATGATATTTTAATTTGTCAAAATAATAAAATTATTAAAAATATGTTTTTCACAATTAATTTCATGTTGAAAGTATTCATAAAATTCACACATACATGTATATATATATATATAATACAAATCAATTATTAATTCATTCATTATCTAATTGTAAATGAATAAAAAGGATTTTCATTTTACTTTTTTTTTAAAAAAGTATTAATTCTTTGACAGTTCTTCATAAAAGTTTTCTTTTTCTTTATTTTTAAAGAAAAATATCACACCTTTGACAGGTAACTCTTGATTAATGAAAAACATTTAAAAAAAATTCTAGCAAGTCTTGTGTTTCCCAGTCTAAAAACATTTTGGGAGTTTTTTTTTTTTTAATAAAATAAAATTGTCTATAAACCAATCATTTGTTTTTTTAGACTTTTAATTCAAGCAAAAATTATTTACTTGTTTTATTTTTAAATTATAGATTGTAAATGTCATTTTCAATAAATTATTTAAAATAATATTGTTCTCAATATATACATATATATATATATATAATACATCTCACCAGCTTATCTGTACCTTTCTGCATATAAATAAAATGGTATCTTCAGCAAGCTGATGAATTCTCTGGAAAGACTGGCTTATTGTCACTCTTGAGAAAGATATAATCCAGTAAGTGTTGACATACATACAGTCAAGTCCATTTAGTGTAGAATTTGATAGACTTCAGACATACCATCTGTACACAATGTATGGGTTATGGAGAACACAGACTACAACCTTTTAGTGTAAATCCAAACTCTACTGTAATGAACTAGTAGCAACAGCTAAACTTGCACTCTCTCTTCTGTTATAACTTCATTGCAATCCTGTCATAATCTGTAAAACTTTTAAAAACTCTCCTCTAATGGTGTTTTCCAATCATTTATATTAAGGGTAGGGGGAAATACAATAATTAAAAATAAGTTTTCTTTATCTTGATTGAAAAAAGTTAATGATTTTTTTTTTCAATTCAACTTAATCCTCTAAAAACAATTTTATGGAATTTTATCAAAATATGTTATACAAGCATTAATTATAAAAAAATTGCTAATCAAAATAAATAGTGGAATTTTATAATTACCATTGTTTGTTTTAATTTAAAAATCAGAATTAATAAAATATTAATTACAACATTTTAAATATTTAATTTATAATAAAAAAATATTAAATTCAAAATTATTTAATCTCTAATTGCTATTCCAGTGTAATATAAAAAATGTCTACAAAAATTTTTGTCTTTGTTTATTTTTACTTTTCCTTTCAACTTTATATATATCTGGATACACACTACTATGTTGTATGCTATGAGACACATAATTATCTCATAACTAACATTACAGGGAAAAATTAAAAACTCATCTAACAATATTTTACATAACATACATACATAACTAAAACAGTGTTCATACCTCAAACTATTGTATTCATAATTTTTTTAGACAGGCATTTGATAGCTAACAGAATGAATGGTGACCAATAATTCTGAGATAGATAAAGAATTTTTGCCACTGGACTATAAGTACACAATGCATAATGAACATTAAAGGTTGATTGTAATGTAGACATTCTCAGCTATCATGACTCTTGATATAACATAAAAATGCAAAAACTCTTTGCAAAGCCCTGCTCTTTTTGACACAGGGGTTAAAATATGGAACTATGCCTTGCTAATTTTTTGGAGATATAGAGTCTGGGATCATGGCAGGACTACTTTAACTGAACCATGATAAACCAATACAATATCACAAAGTGAGATAGAACACACCTCAGAGTTGCGTAAAATATTGTATCCCCAAGCCAATGACAAACCTTTTTATACATTTTCAAAACAGAATGATCAGCTACACAAACTTCAATAGTCAAAAATCCAATCCATATCTCTAAAATCACCAACTTCTTAAATATACCATAAAATTACTAATATATAATTTATAATCCTCAATAATCTTGTCACATATTTTACAATATTTTTTTAAAATTAATTCTAAATACAATGCCTAGTTGTTTTCTTTTCCATATGTGATTATATCTGAGATCAAGCTGGATGGAAATTTTGTACTGATGACCACCAGTAAATGATTATCATCAATCCATAGTATAGAACTGGGGATGAATTTTACATAAAAAATCATCATCATCCCAAGTCAAAAAATTATAAAATTTACAAATAATATGATTAAATATAAGGAATGAGAAAACAGCACAACTAATTACAATTGAAGCAAAAATTATTTCTTTGTTTTACTTTTAAATTATAGATTTTAAATGTCATTTTCAAAAAAATATTTAAAATACTATCATTCTTAAAATATATAACCCTACTGACCAACTTTATTTTATATATATTGTGCAGTACTTTTGTCTGTTCCTTTCTGCATATAGATAAAATAGTATACACATACACTAATTTTTTGCAAACGGATGGACTTTCTGGATAAGGTGGTCCCTTGTAAACAATGAACTGGTTTTTTGCTGGACTTCTGGTACACAATATGTACACAATATATGTAATATGGAGAACACAAAAATGAGACACTTTACTTTCATGTGAATCTAAACTCTACCTTCATAAACTAGTAGCAGCAGCCAGACTTGCACAATTTTGCCTTCATTTATAACTTCATGGAAACCCTATCATAATCTGTAAAAGACTTTAAAACTCTGCTCTATACATTTCTTTCAACCTTTTATAGTCAGGATGGAGGAAGAATATACTAATTAAAAATAAGTTTTTCCTAACTTGATTGAAAAAAGTTAATGACACTTTTTTAATTCAACTTAATCTTTTGAAAAAGAACTTTGTGGAAATATTGTCAAAATATGTTATGCAAGCATGGATTATGAAGAAATTTGCTAATCAAAATAGATAGTGGAACTTTATAATTACCAGTATATCTATTGCAACATAAAACATGTTTGTTTTAATTTGAAAATCTGAATTAATAAAATATTAATTTGATCTTTTTAAATGCTTAATTTATAATAAAAACATTTAAATTCAAAATTATTTAATCCTTAATTGTTATTTCAATGTAATATCAAAATATTTACAAAAAACTTTTGTCTGTGTTTATTTGTACTTTTTTCAACATTATATATTGCACTGGTCTGCAACTTCTATTCTAGGTCTTATATGTTTTTGACCTACATGTGCACCAAGCATGAAGTGACATATATTATTAAGTGAAAGGTCAATAATTCCTCAAAAATATTGTTGACTAAATATAAAAAAATATTCCAAAAGATTAGAGGAAGGAGATTCAACCTAAATTAGAGCAATCAAAACCTTCCTTGTTCAATATCCCATTATTGTTTGATTATCTACAAGTTGGCCTTATTTGACTTTACACACTTTGAAAGTACTAAAATGTTCTGTATCCAGCCTTTAAATGCCACCCTTGATAAAGAAATGTATTATTGACTCCTTTTTTTCTTTTCTGAGAGGGAGTGTGCAAATATAGATGACCACTATCATATATCTTAATAGGTTAATAAGTACAGACATAAAAGTGAAACAATTAAACTCACTGGTAAGTTATCCCAATAACCATTTCATTATATGGTTTACTTTTCTCCTATCTCATGTTAATAAGTGGTTCAGTTCTTGGGTTCTATGACTATAATAGTTATATACTACAAGTAGATAATTTATCCAATTAAATAAATTATGCAGCAAACAATTTAAATATGAAATATAATGTTTATTTTTCCCATTTTACTCCAACAAGTACATATCCAAAAATAAATTTAAGATTGATATTATTTTAAACGATGGAAAATTTTATATTTATTCTTTCAGTTATATAAATTATAGCCTTTGACTTACATAATGTGAAATTGATTGATCAAATTGGATATTTATGTATAGAAAACACTAATATAAAAAAAAAAATTTCCCTTTTAAAAACATATTTTAAGATGATCACATAATAAGTGTGGTCTATACTCCCCTTCCCACTTTAAAAGTAACATACCAATAAATTAAATATATACAACAAATGTATTAAAAAAAAATAATTCAGGATTTATGCTCATATTTTAAAATAATTCAGGATTTATGCTCATATTTTATATGTGCCAAACATTTATGTCTCTTTATTTTGATGTATAAAGTGATGTATAAAGAATACGGACATAGGACACTCAATATGAGATGTTGCCATAGTGATTTAAATGATAAGCAAGTAGACAGATCCTGCACATGGCAGATGTAGGCTAGACACTCATGTAAGTAATATCTAATATTATACACATTCTAAAAGATTAAATAAAAAGAATTAACAGTTATAATAAGCAAAGACAAAAATAAATTATTTAGAGAAATATAAAATTAATATTGTAAAATATACACTCATCTGAGCTGACTTCATTTTGGGGTTGACATCCAAGCAGATCATGTAACCACTCAACAGGGCATATAGGGCTTCCTTTCACCAATACACATGGCAAAGTTCTTCTTCCATCAGAGTTTGCTGGATTCTCTTAAATCATTTCTGGGCTTCAGAGATGAATGGTCTGATGTATTGTAGTTAGTAGTCTACTCTATGATTGTTTGGTAAACTTGATAAAAATATTAAGGCCATTTCAATCTGGTATCTATTCTAGGGTGCTTGGCTATAGTTTTCATGTATGCATATTTCCCCAAGCAGATTTTACCATAGAAAATCAGCTTTAAATATAATTTTATCAAATTTCAAATTACGAATAGTAAGTTGGTCAAATACAGTTTAAAGGTTTCTACTATGATTTTCCAAGATAGAGAGACAGTTTGTTGACTATTTACAAGCTTTGTGAAAGTTTTGCTTCATGTCTAACAATAGCATCTTTTCTTTGGAGGTCCATCACTGTAGTTATGACATAAATGGTTATTTTCTCTTTTCTTGTTTTTAGTTTTGAGAAAGTTTTTCCAAGATTTCTTTAATAGTAATTACTGCATATGAACGATTAAGTTTCAACTATCATTTCATCTTACTTTATTCTCTCCAATGGCGATAGCAGGAACAAAATATAATAATCAATGAACTCTGCAAAAATAGACAGTCTGATTACTTGGACAAGCAAGCTCTTAACTGACCTCTCCACACCTGGTAGGTAGCTCATGTGGTCTTCTTATCAGCACAATTTCAATACCCTCCTATGAACTATTGCATCAGCCAATAACTCATTAATTATATTTTACATACATTTTTTTAATTTTATGTTTTAAAGTATACCTTTTTCTAATTTTGGAAATTATATAGTTTCCATCTTGGCTAATTAAAATCACTCATTATACCTTCATTCTCTAGATGAATACAACTTTTTTTTTATTTTATCTTTACAAATAAACAAAAAGAAAAAAAATTCTCTTAATACAAAAATATCTGTTCTTTTCCACTCTTTTTCCTTTTTTTAAAAAGCAAATTACAATTAACAAAGGTTTTTTTATAAATTAGATTAATTAGTTATGAATCCAAACTATAATGGATAAAAAATTTAAATTCTTTCTATTACAAAATATTTTTAGAAATAATAAAAAATATACATACACTTAGGCATAAGTGTATTTCAACATTACAATTAATATAATACAAAAAGTGTTTCAACATGTAAACAAATGTTACTACAATTTCATAAATAATAATATAACACAACTATATAGATTTGTTGTGTGCCTAAAAGTTTATTAATGCCTATAATATATACCATTGTTTTGTAGATGTGAATAGGAATATAGCATAGACCAACCTAGTTATTTATTCAACATATATAAATATTTACAATATATATCTCAATACAATCTATTTGATATATTAAAAATACCTAATTTTAATATTAGAAAGATTAGCTGTGCTGAATCCTCAGCTATAGCCATTTTGTGCAAGGGCATTATATACAGACTGGCACAATACCCCTTTCCCTGATGAGACTGTTAAAATGAGATCACTCTTTTTAATGTCTTATTTAATTATTTACATTTAGATGAATACTAATTTTGATTAAGTACTCTATTATAACCCAGTGAACACAATGCCAAATTGCCAGAATGCACCCCCCCCCATTCCCACAGAATTGATATGACAAGCTGAGACCACATTGTCTTCTCACATTCCAGGTTCAAAAGAATAAGACAGCCTAAAAATTGGCCCAAAGATCCCTACTTCATCAAGAACTCTATGACAGTACAAAGCAAGTAATGTACATAAAATATTCAATGCATGCATCCATGCTCATTCTTTTAGAGGCTTACAGGACCTTTTGCATCACCAGATAAATAGAAAAGAAACTCTCCATTTTTAAAGAGCCTTATGAATATAAAACCCTAGTAAATGAGCCCATGCTCATTCCTTTTTTGAGGCTTACAGGATCTTTTACATTACAAGTCAATCATCCCAGAGAGAAAAAAAATTGTTTCCAAAAATACCATAGTGCCTGCTTTTCTTTTGATGGAGTAGATACAATGTCATAAAGCTATAGAAATTCCAAACTACTTAAAGATCTCCATCCATTCCTCTGACACTCATCATCTCAACCCTAGAGTACAAGAAATGCTGCCACAGTCTGACCTACACACACAACACTGGGAAGCTATCAGTACTCATACCTAACTCTCAAGTGGAATGACCACCCAACCACAACTATTGTCCACTATAAATTTTTTTTTACTCCCCCTGGGTTAGGGAAAAACCCCCCTTATCCCCTCCCCTTTCCCAATTTTTTTTTTTTGGTTGTTGAATCTGCTTCCTGTGTACTTAATGTCCATTTCTGGACTTCAACTTCTAGGCCCTGCCTTACTATATCCTTCATTTTGATCATGACAACTTCCATCCCATACTACAGCACCAATGCACAGATTTTATCTAGCTTTATCTGGTGGTTTGTTTTGTTGGTTCATATCTAATGCATTCAATAATTCCACCATCTGTTCCATTGTGTTTAAATTTGTGGTCAGTATCATTTGTTTAGTTCTGAATGGGAATTTATATCAAATTATCCTAATGATTTGTCCCTCAGATGTATGGCACACATTTACATTTTTTAGTTTGGCCGCCTACCTATGGAAAAATTGGTAATAACTTTAATTTGCATTAGTTCAGTATTTTCATGTATTATTTGGTACATGATTGTCTCCTGATGCTCAGCACTCCAAAAATTTGTGATCATAGCATCTTTATATTCCTGGAACATTTTAGGGTGGTAGAACAAAGATGCCCACCAAGCTTGTGCATTATTGAAAAAATGAGCACATTCAATAGCCAATTGACTAAATTCATTTACTTGATTTACATGGAAATAATTTTGCAAACTTTTGATGTGTTCTATCAGAGCTTCTCCTGTTTTTCCTTTGAACACATGGGTTTTCAAAAATTGATTGATATTTTTCTGATGTGACTCATAACTTCCACCACCAGTTGTTTTACCTAAAGGAACATCCAGATTACTTCCTTCAATATTCATCATATGGGTATCTTGCTCTTGTCATTTTTTAAGCACTTCATTCATCACTTTTTGTCTGTCATTGACTTTTGTATCCTCCTTCATATCTTCTTGTCCTGACTTGGCTAACTGGTGATATATTTGATCCAAGTGGGACCCATCTATTTTTTATTTATTGCCATATTCTGGTTAGACATCTTGCTAAATAAACTATCCTGCCAGTCTAGTGTGGATGGACAGAAAACTTCTGTGGCCTAGCATTTTTGTAAGGAAAAAATCTTTACTATAGATTTACATTAGTTTTTGTTTGCTTTATAATTTCTTTTTTTTTTCATTTCACTCCCACTTGTAGTTTTAGTTTGTGCCCCATGTTGGTCACCATTTTTTTGTACTGATCTGCAACTTCTACTCTAGGTCTTATATGTTTTTGACCAACATACACATCAAGCATGAAGTGACATATGTTATTAAGTGAAAGGTTGATAATAATTCTTCAAAAATATTGTTGACTAAATATAAAAAATATTTTGAAATAATTAATACAGGAAGAAGATTCAACTTAAATTAGATCAATCGAAACCTTCCTTGTTAACTATCCCACTATTGTCTGATTATCTACATGTTGGTCACTTTTTTTGACTTTACACACCTTTGAAAGTACTGAAATATTCTGTATCCAGCCATTACATGCCACTCCTGATAAAGAAATTTATTATTGTTATGTTTTTTTCCCAAGAGAGTGTGCATCTTAGATGACCACTATCATATATATTAACAGGTTAATAATTTCAAACATAAAAGGGAAACAATTCAACTTCCCAGTAAGTTATCTCAATATCTAGCTCATTATATGGTTTACTTTTTCCTATCTCAGGTTAATAAGTGATTCAGTTCCTGGGTCCTATGTCTATAATAGTTATATACTACAAGTAGGTCATTTATCAAATTAAATAAATTATGCAGCAAATAATTTAAATATGAAATATAATGTTTATTTTTCCCATTTTACTCCACCAAATACATATATAAAAATAAATTTAATATTGTTAGTATTTTAAATGATGGGATATTTTATATTTATTTTATCAGTTATATAAATTATAGCCTTTGGCTTACATAATGTGACATTGATTAATGAAATTGGATATTTATTTATAGAAAACACACATATAAAAATATATTTTTTTCTTCTCTTTTAAAAAAAATATTTTAAGATAATCGCATAATGGGTGTGGTCTATACTCCCCTTCCCACTTTAAAAGTAGCAAACTAATAAATTAAATATATAAACACATGTATTAAAAATAATTCAAGGTTTACAAGTATGTCTAAAGTCTATTCCTTTGGTTTATAAACATTAATATTAGGGGCACATCAATATTCTCATGCTCATATTATATTTTACATGTGACAAACATCTATGTCTCTTTATTTTGGATCTATAATGTGATGTATAAAGAATATGGACATAGGACACTCAACATGAGGTGTCGCTGTAGTGATTTAAATGATTACGAGATAGATGAATCATACACATGGCAGATCTAAGCTAGACACACATGTAAGTACTATATTATATTATACACATTCTAAAAGATTAAATAAAAAGAATTAACAGTTATAATAAACAAAGACAAATATAAATTATTTAGAGAAATATAAAATTAATATTGTAAAATATACACTCATCTGAGCTGAATTCCCTTTGGGCTTGACCTCCAAGCAGACCATGTAACCACTCAACAGGGCAGATAGGGCTTCCTTTGACCAATACACATGGTAGAGTCCTTCTTCCATCAGGGTTTGCTGAATTCTTTTAAATCATTTCTGGGCTTCAGGGATGAATGGGCTGGTATATTGTAGCTGGCAGTCTACTCCATGATTGTTTGGTAAACTTGATAAAATATTAAGGCCATTTCAATTTGGTATCTATTCTAGGGTCCTTGGCTATAGTTTTCATGTATGCATATTTCTCCCAACAGACTTTACTGTAGAAAATCGGCTTTACTTATAATTTTATCAAATTTCAAATTACCAATAGTAAGTTGGTCAAATACAGCTTAAAGGTTTCTATTATGATTTTACAAGATTGAGGGATGGTTTGTTGACTAGGTTATGAGCTTTGTGAAACTTTTTCTTTATCTCTAACAATGGCATCACTCTGTTGGAGGTCCATAACTGTAGTTATGACAGAAATGGTTATTTTCTCTTTTCTTGTTTTTATATGATTTTTTTCAAGATTTCCTTAATAGCAATACACATATGAATGATCTAAGTTTCAACTAACATTTTATCTTTTTTTTGCTCTCCAATGGTGATAGCAGGAACAAAATATAATAATCAATGAACTTTCCCAAAAAATAAGCAATCTGATTATTTGAACACAAAGGTATCATCAACATACATCTGCCCATCAAAAACAAAAAAATGTATTAGATAAGCAACAGTCTTCAGTCAAATCAACAGCAAATTAGGTTATTGAATATTTTTTAAAACTTGAATAGCTTCATTTTCAGGTACATTTTTTACTTTTTTTTACTTTATTTGCTATGGTTTTGATTGAACATTGCTTATCAAATACATTTTTTGTTTTTGATGGGCAGATGGATGTACAAACATCAGGTCTAGCTATGGGTTCACCAATTTCTCTAGCATTAGCTTCTATTTTTATGGAGCATTTGGAAAATAAAATTTTGACTTCAGCAGTTGAAAAAACATCTACATGGCTGAGATATTTTGATGATACCTTTATTATTTGGCCTCATGGTAAGCATGCTCTTGATGACTTTTTAATTTTTTAAACTCTTTGTACAACAATATCAGATTTACTATGGAAATAAAAAATAATAACCAATTACCTTTTTTAGATGTTTTAACTAAAAGAAGGGAAGTTAGTTCTTTATCTCATGGTATATATAAAAAAACCAACACACACTGGGAGGTATCTACATTTTTCTTCTCATCACCATCTGCACAACTATTTTCAATGGCAAATACATTGTTGAATAGAACTAAGAAACTTTCTGATAGCCATTTTCTCCAGGGTTTCTACTACTAAAAAATGCTTCTTGATAATGGTTTTAATTACAGCATTATTAATAGGGCTTATAAAAGAAAACAAGATTTTAATACATCAGAAATTAAGATAATTTTGACATATATAAAAGGAGTAACTGATAAAATTGGTAACATTTTAAAGAATAATAATATTCACACAGTTTACACTACTTTTAAAAAACATAATGAAACATTTCCACTTTTTAAAGATAAAATTTTGGTGTATATGAAATTCCATGTAGGATCTTTTCACATGCATAGATTGGACAGACTAAGCATAAAACAAATATTAGAAAGGAAGAACACATTTTGGCAGTCAGAGAAAAATCCAATTCATCAGCTATTTATTCTAATATAAAACTAACTAATCATGATATCAATTTTGATAAAACAATTATTCTAGCAAAAATTGAACAATATGACCAGAAATTACTAAGAGAAGTTATAGAGATTTTTAAAAGGCCCAAGAGAATAAATAAAAGGTGTGAATTAAAGAAGATTAACAACATTTGGAAAAAGCTATTGGAATACAAAATAAATTTTAAAACTTCTCAACCAATAGAATTTAAGTATGAGGAGAAACAAAAAAATAAAAACGACTTTAAATCTCACATGCATTTCTATGATTTGAGAAAGAGGACACTCTGAGGAAGGTCCTTGTTATTGTATTGAAATGTCAAGCTATTTAGCTATTTTACTACACGGAATATCTCTAAAATAATGATATGAAGTCATATATATATATATTGAAATTAAGGGGCTATTTTTAAAATAGAAGACTGTGAATATTTATTATTGATTTAATTTATTTATTCAAATTGTATATGAAATAAATTATAGAATTATTCTGGGAGTGTATGTGTCTATGTGAAATTCTATAAATGAATATTTTAAGTAAAAGCCTCCTTTAGTAAGTGTAATAATCATAATTCTTATTGGAACATATCTTTTTTTATTGATTTATTTAAAAAAGATTAAAAAAAATATTTATTCAAAGTACAACCCTTTATTTTTAGATACATGCATTAATTACATTCATCTACAATCTGTAAAGAGACTGGACATCTTTTAATGTATTTTCTAAATTTTATTTGAATATATTTTTATTGTATTATATTTTTTAATATTCTTAAATTATATAAAATGACAAAATAAAAATAGCTTTCTATTCTAGTACCATGTGCATTCTGTTTGAGTAATCACTTATTATAGATGGTAGTGTAATTATAATTTCTGTTCTCAGAATAGTTATGCGATTTCGTTTTTATTAATGGAGCTTGAAATTCAAAACTTGAAGTAATGCAGTTGCGCATCTAACAACTCATCTTCTACTCTATTTTACTCCTTAAATAAAAGCCTGAATGAAAAAGATCCTAAGATTGATCTCAAACCAAAATTCTTAAAATTGCTATAAACATCCCATTTTAATATCTTCAATTTTTTATTAACTGAAAAAGTCTGTCTTTCTTGCTAGAAAAATTAACAGTAACAAAAATCAATTGTTTATCTCAGCTTACTCTGCATCAAGTCTTAGAAATCAGTGATTACTAGATTTTAGTGTGCTTAATTTGCATGTCTTGATAAAATTTAAAATGGTTGCTAAAGCATCATTACATTGTTTCTAGCTTTGAATCTCAAGTCTTTCTGATTAAGATTAAAGCCAAAATTCTGATTTGTTATTGTTATTAAATCTATAAAGAAAACTTAAATTACAGATAAATAAAAATTATGACTAAGTAAGCCTAAAAGTGGAATTTTGTTTTTCTCTATTATATGCATTGTGTTTAATGGATATAAAACAATAAAATAAAAGCATGATTTCTTTTATAATTTAGGAATTATTAGTAAATAATATTGTTCAGCAAAAAATGTGTTTACATTTTTTTTAAAAGTTATAGCTGATTTGAATCCAGCTGATTAATTAGAATTAAATTAACACTAGCTCCTACAATAATTCTAGTTAACAATTTTATGTTACAATATTTAAAAGCTGATGTATGCTAAATTATAATGTTTGTTATATATATAATCTGAGGTTCAAATCTGGGCTGGATTTATCATGGCTTTTTTAGGTAACAAATGATTTTCAATTTTTTTTTTTACATAGATATTGTCATAGAATAATGATAAGTGCATGAGTACTACTTACATTAACTATAGATAAGGATCCAAAAGGGTATCAATGCATTGTAAAAATAAAATAATACATTTGCTATATGGGCAAATGATATATTGCCATAAATGCTAAGCCAATACCTATGTTTATTTACTATTACATATACGACCATACTACATAAAAATTCTGTAATCTATTAGAATGATGTATAAAAATATTGTAATTAAGAATACATACTTACGAGTACATACTATATTGCTTTTTTTTTTGTTATTATTTAATTTTTTTTCATTGATTCTTTTTAGTATTAATTTTTTTTTTTGACAAATATTTTTACTATTGTGAGAATATAGAAATATATTTTTAATTTAAGTACATATTTATTTTTTTTGTTTGGAGGGAATGTAGATTAAAAGAGAAAATTATATATATATATTGCTCACTTATCGTTTATATTTTATTATCAAACATCGAATTATGTTTTGTCAGCTTTTCATTATTATTTTTAAGTATATTTTGAAGGCTTTTTAATCATAAAATGCCCTATTTAATTTTAATATTTTTATATCCCGATAAAACATCTTATAACTTTCTCTGCTTACATTCAAGTAAATTTTTCAGAATAGTAATTAACAGTATTTAATCGAGGAAATAACTATTGGTGGATTATTTGGAAAATGGTCTTTATAGTAAATTATCTGGGGCTTTTAAATATCAGTTGATTATTTTTGATAGCTTCTCGATTGTTCTTGCATAAATAAAGTGAATTCATGGTCTTAAAACTTACATACATATTTTTATTTGTTATTACTATATAACAAACATGACTATGAATCATACACCACATTAAATGAATCTAACAGATTTTATTTAACAGTCTTGTTTTTATTTCAGGGTAAGCTTGTCCTTTTTTAAGAAAAAATATCATCTGCTTTATTGCCTGTACAATTTATCAAAGTATAGGGTGTTTGAATTGAAAGATGTATTTTTCCACTGTCCTGCAGTTATATGATCACCTAAAAGCTAACCATTTAATTATTTACTTATATTAGTTTTAATGTAATATAGGAGATTTGAACACAGACTTTCAAGATCTTTTAGCTACCCATTTTATCTCATAGGACCAATGCACATACACACGGACATTATCTCCAATAAATGTATTTCATACTAAACTCGCACTCATCAGTTAGTCTAAATCATAATCTAGACACACACACACACACACACACATATATATATATATATATATATATATATATATATATATATATATATAAGAGATCAGTTTATATTAAGATAGAAAATCAAACTTTAATGGACAGACTTTGTTCTACTTCACCCTCCAACTCTTCAGTTGTCTACACCATTGAAAATCTGATGATGGTATACCCAATTTTCTTGTTGATGCCAATATTATTGTCATGCTCATGTTGAATGTAAGTCACTCTGATCCCTTATTTATAGGACCTTGTCCATTCAAATACACAGAAGAAGGATGGTCAGAATACAGGCTGAATCTGCATATTTTTGAAATGCAACCATAATTCATATACTTGGAGTTTGAATGTAATATAGGATATTTGAATACATACTTTCAAGTTCCCTTCAGCTATCCACTCTATCTCATATAACCAATACACATGATTAGGTAAACATGGGTATAGCAATAATATTGATATCAACAAAAATTTGGGTGTACCATCATCAGATTTTCAATGGTGTGTATGACTGAAGAATTGGAGGTTGGAATAAATTGAAGCCTGCCCATTAAAGTTTGAAGATTTGGTATCTTAATATAAACCAAGTACTGATTATATATATTGTAACAGAAATTAAATTAGAGCAATAGATAACTATTTGTAACAGACAATAAGAATAAAAATAGACGTAATTATTACGATATGTTTAAAATATTGTTTATAATCTATGTCATTTGTCATAGTAAGAAAACTTTGTAACAGCATACAAATTAATGTAATAATGAAAAAAGGCTGTTATTTTGTAACCGATTATAAATATATAGATGAGTGATAAAATGATAGTTGCTATAATTCAATCACTAAACATGATATATAATATGCTCTAGTGATTCATCATTTGTAACCGAGTAAATTAAATGAGAAATGAATTCACTGTGTTAGCTAAAATACAATTTATAATTAAATAAGGATGCCGCTAACATATAAACAAGAATATATGCATATCATGCTCTATTTGGGTGTTTATTTCTAATTAATTAAATATAACATTATAGCCCATTTGCAACTATCCTAAACATTAATTCTGTCACGCTAATAATGAAATAAATAAATTATCTCATTTTTCCATATAAAATAACCAAATGAAAATTAAAACTGTCATCATTAAAGATTTAAAATATTTAGATATTGGGGAAGTCATTTGAACGATGAAACATACTGGCCATTGTCATCAAATAAAATAATATTAAATATAGCCACTGAATAAAATTATCCACTGTGAGATTTCTGGAGTGCCTTATGCTCAACTCCAATAATAAGTTCTTTTAGCTGAGAATCCTTCTCAATCCTCTTTCCATGTATATACGACCATTCATAATCACATGCACACACTGGTGCTGTTTATAACAACTTATAAAAAAATATCATATAAAATTAATATTATGAAGTTGGAAAGGGATTAAATCACTCTTTATTCAGTTTAGCTAAGTACATGTGTTTTCCCATGAGTGCCACTAGATTGTTTTAAATCTAGATAAATATCTATTTAGAGTGTACTGAGTTCAAACTCATTCGGTACGTTTTTACTACACATGACTTGGATGACTAATGAACAAAAAAAATAACATTCTTATATTTTATCTATGTCAATAAAATTACAAGATCCCTATATCACCAAAATTTATATAGATCAAAGACTCTTATAGATATTACCAGCTCATTTTATGTATATTGATGAACAGACAATTATACTCTTATTAATGGCTTCCAAACAAGCATCGTGAAGACCATTGCTGATATAGATGGCCATTTAACTTAATTATTTATCACAATATAAAGATAATAATGATGATGATAATAATAGTGATGATGATGACACCAGCCATAGCTTTATAATAAACTCACAACAATAAATTTATCTTTATAAACTCATAAGCACTTTTAAAAAATCATCTCTTGTCAAAATGGGATTTAAATATTACATTCACTAGCATTTAGAGGTTTATGGTTATTTACTAAAATACTTTTATAGTTAAAACTAGGATTCAATAATACTAGTGATGATGACTGATCATCACGAATCTCTATGCATGATATTCAACTTTCTACAAACCCTTATTTACTAAATATATTAATTATGTTAAACATTAGATTTAATGCTTATAATTTATTTAATCAATGATGATGTCGATCATAACTCTTATATAGTATTATTTGAAACAGGGTTCCAATCAATAATACGATATTCATCTTTGATGGTTCAAAGCTCATGGGCATAACATAATTTTAGCTTTCTATTATTATACACCTATAATTATTAAAACTTGGTTATTATCAAGCCCAATCCCCAAATACCTAAATGTAAATCAATATTCTAGCTTGCTTAACATTTGCAAGTGTTTGCTTAAATATTTGTGAGTACTGATGATTCTTAATATCTGCGAGCGATGATGATGATAATTTAAAACAATAGAATCAAGGCAAGAAAAATATAACAATATTTTTAATAATAACTCGGAAACCAATTAAGATATATAATTATATTTTATTAATACTACTCTTCTTTCTTTTTTATTTTATTTTTTATCAAATTTACTAATTAGATAACTGGCTTATTACATTAATTAAATATAGAACTAATACAAAAATTTATATATGCATAACCAAATAAATTTAATATACAAGTTTGTCATTTTTGGATAGTTCAAAATAAGGTGGCTTAAAATGACATTAAAAAATATATATTTCATTGAATGCTTACTCAAGACTTTCCTAACTTATTATATCATAAAAATAAATTTCATATGCAACTTGTGTGTTTTATTTCACTTCCATTCAAATGTAAAGACCTGCTTTTAATTTACCATATTTAAATAAACTATGCATACCCTATTCTTTTGACATGTTTGTATAAGCAGTTACACATGCACACACACCGTGTGATATGTCAACATATATTTTTAAAATGTGTTCCTTTATATTAGAGATTAATACATAAATCACATATATAAAAAAATATTCTTGCAATCTTGAGCAAAAGAAAATAAAATACATTATATCAATTTTAATATGCAACGAGATAAATAAAAACAACCCATTATAAATGCATATATTTATAGGTTGCTCATTATCATAACAAATGAAGAACAGTAAAAAAAAACATTTCAAGATTACAATATATAATAGAAGAAAATAATAAAAAATAATGAAAATTTAAGTTTAAAGATTTAAACTGTGTTTGTGTTATGTTTTGTGATATTGAGAATAACTATCGATAAACAAGCCTTTAATGTTTCTGTATCAAAATAAAAAAAAATGCTTTAACCAATAAATTAAGGTTTACTTTTAATAAGTAAGAATAAAAGATCTGTTAATGAAAGTTCATAGTTATCTGATTATTTTCACTTCTTATAAATGTCTCAAGTTTGAATTTTCAGACTGCTTGTCTCACATATAGCTTCACTAAATTGATTTGCTCCATTTAAAAATGAAAAGTTCTTGCAGATACTTTTAAGATAAACATGAATTAATTGACTAGCTTATTTCCACAATTTTACAATTATTTATTGTTGATACTCTTGATAACGCTGAATTCATTGACTGGCTTGCTTCTACCATTTCAAAAAGAGTTATTAAAAATACTTTTAGATAAGTATGAACTGGTGGATTTGCTTGTCTCTTCCATTTAAAAAAAATTATTGTAGACACTTTAGATGACTATGAGGAAAACTTTAACAAAAATTTGATTGATAGCTTCATCAAATTTGGCTATATATGGTTTTTATTCATCTTTTCTTTCTTCTTCTCTTGTCAAAGATAATTATTAGATGATGTTTGTGGCTGGTGTTAAATTTGTCCATTCTTTTGGTTACTATGGACCAGTATATGAGTCCATAGTAGATTAGTGATTTTAACCCATTCTGTCAGATTCCAGGAAGCAGAAGAAGTGGCTTTAGCAATGCAAATTCATTGTATTATACACAGCAAAATATATTAATATCATTTTATAGAATTGTAAATAACTTTTTCCAAGAAATTCAATTTTTTCTTTCTCTTTCTTAATATTGCTGGGAATTACTTATATATATGCACATCTTCGTCTATACTGACTTTAAAACAAGAATCATTTTTTTCCTTCCTCAATTTTTAAAGAGTGAAAAAAAGTATCAATCGCTCACTCTCTTTTGAAAAAAATATGCGAACTGTCCATTTCCTTTGGTTTTCACGAAATCCATCACTACATCTCTTCCCAATAATATTAAAAAAAAACTGACCGCTACATCTTTTCTTTTAATAATCTTGAAACAAACCAACTTAGTAATATTAATGATCGACTTTCTTTTAAAACTACATATTGTTAGATCACTCTCCTCCAAACACAAATTGAACTGACCTCTAAACATTGTTTCATTCCTTTATATTGCAAATCTTTGATCAAAGAAAAGAACCACCTGGAAATCTTATCTTGAGATAAAAGATCAAAGCTTCACAAGTTTGATGGTCTGTCACAATTAATAAAAAACTTAGGATTAATTGTTACTTTTATTACATCCAAACATCACTTCCCTCTCTAGATATCTACAATCTAGATAATACAAAAACAACAAAGCTTGCAATCCCAGTCATTAAAGATTTGTGTAAAAATGTTTATGTTTAAAATATTCATACTCACACATGTACATTTTCACATCCTAATCTACTAATTACACAATTGTTTCTTTTTTTACACCTTCCTTTCTTAATGTTTTATTTTACAGAAATAAAACTAAATAACTGAATATATTAATTATTTAATAAAAAAAATAATATATTAAAATATCATTTCTTATTACATTATATTCATTCATTACTTATTAATTTATCAACTATAAATTATACATATAATATACGTACACATAAATCTCTATATAAAAGAAGAATTTTTTTTTTTCTAATTAATGACTATATATGTGAGAAATGAGAACACACACACACACATATATATATATGTGTGTAGAAGATGAAGATCTGGATGAACTGATGACTGATGGTTCAGGATGAAATATGTATATTGGAGATTATTTGTTTTTCATATGTGTTTGGTCATGTGTACTGGTTATATGAGATACAGTATATAGCTGAATGGAGTTTGAAAGTTTGTGTTCAAATTCCTATATTACATTCAAATTACAAGTATATGAAATATGTTTGTATTTTAAAAATATTACAGATTCAGTATGTATCTTGCCCATCCTACTTCTGTGTATTTGAATGGACAATGTCCTGTACATGGGCATGGTGATACTATCAGCATCAACAAAGGATTTTAGTGTGCCATCATCAGATTCTCAAAGGTATGAATGGCTGAAGAGGTGGAGTAGATTGAAGCTGTCCATTAAAGTTTGAATATTTTCTGTCTTAATATAAAGCAAGCACTGATTATATATATATATATATGTGTGTGTGTGTGATGATTATCTGAACCAAATGATTGCTGGTTCAGCGCGAAATACGTATATTGGACATCACTTATCTTTTTTACATGTGAGTGGTCATGTGTATTGGATATATGACATAGAGTGGATAGTTGAATGGAACTTAAAAGTCGGTGTTCAAACCCTGTATATTACATTCAAACTCCAAGTATATTAATTATGCTTGTATTTTAAAAATATCTTATTAGTTTTATTAAAAAGTAAATTTTTCTATATAAAATATCAACATTATTTATTTCAAATACTATTTTTTTTTTATGAAACAAACATTAGACATTTTGTAAACTATAAATTTATTGAAATTTTATTTTATTTTTTAAAAAGTAAACAAACAGTGCAAATCTTAGTTAAACTTTTAATCTTTAATGATAAACTTTAACATTGTAAACATCAATTTATAAAGCCCAATATTAAATTTATAATGGTATTATCTACTAATGGATACTTCTTTCTATTAAAGATAAAATAATTTATAAATCGAAAAACAATATTTTACTCTCTGATGATAAGTTAAATCTGGGGGATATATTTTATATAATCATTTATTTATTTAAGTATATATATATATTAGTATTTTCAGTTTTACAACTTTTAGATAATAAATAAAATTAATGGTAAGAAACTCTAAAATTTGAAACAAAATAATTACACTTTAAGCAATAATTTTTTTTTTTTTAAAAAAAAAAAAACTTCTTAAAATAATTTATTTATTATAAAGGCATTTAATTATCTGGAAGTTAAATAGTGTTTGAGCTTAATAGTGACATTAAAGCACACAACTTATTCAATTGACCAATTTGAGATGTTTTTTTATTTCTTCAGCAAAAAATTGAGAACTTTTTTTTTTATCTCTTGAAATGAATCAGTTTTTCTATTTGAATTAACCTCACAAGATCTTTATTATATTTTCTTTCATTTGATTGGAGGTTTGGACATTGGTAAAGTGATAGACTCATGGCCTCAAGATTCATAAATGTTGGTCTAGCTTTATCATTTCCAAATCGTATGAATTCCCAATCAATAAAACATTTGATTTATGTTTGTTTTCTTATTTCTCGAATTTCAAATACAATAATGTTTGCAATACCATATTGGCTAAAATGAAAAGTTTTAATTATTATGTTTTAAACTAATGTCTAGACTTTTTTGTCTTTTTTTATTCATAAGTATTTTATTAGGCACATCTGTGGTTTTAGATAGACTCAGTCTTGACTTCAAAAAGAGTTACACTGATTCCTTAAATTGCAGTTCAAATTAGTAGCATTACAAAGCTGCACTGTCAAAAATGTTTGATAAGGGAAAAAAAATCTTAAAGATTAATAAATGTATAATCGTAATTGATTTAGTATATGCATAACTTAAGTATTCTGGTTTGTGAAATTCAAAAAAGGAGCCTATAAATTTCATAATATTATTAAATATTTTTATCAAAAATTCATATGATGTAAAATTACAAACAATAAAATTATACTCATATTATGTAAAGAAAAAAGAAGAAATTAGTTTTAGTGCATGCAAAATAATATAAATTGTATACTTGGAGAAAATTTATAGTGTTTTGTAACCCTTTCAAATTTGACTACTGGATAGGGTTTTAATGAAATAATTTGCTTTTTCATATTGTAAATTAAATGGAAAATTCTAAATATATTTTTGACAATTATGAAGTATTAAATAAAGAAACTTATAGAGCAATTTTTAATAGTTGGTCATGTTTTTTCTGTATTTCTATCATATCTGTAGATAAAGATAAAAGTTATTTGTTAAGTCATTTATAACATAATTATATAATGTACAAATATACATAAAAGTATTTGTTTCACAACATGTTGTAAAATAAGCATTTATTTTTATATTTAGATGTTGATAGAGATGCGTTTTTGATAATCATATTAAAGATATTTTTTGGAAAACAACTTTGATTACATAGTTTATGTTAAAGAAAAAATTGAAAAAAAAATTGGGCAATATAAATAGGTTTAACAATAAAAACAACATAGTTGAATCTAATCTGATCTAACATCTATTCTGAATCTTAACTCAAGAAGCAATGCAGAGTGATTCTACGGCAATAAGAGAAAAAAACTGGTTTCACTGCATAGTTTGGAATATTTTGGAAAGCTGTATTTTTCTAACTTGCTTCAAAATATTTTTCAATACTCATTTCATCACAGTGAGTAGGATTGCATTATCTAGCATAAGATTATCTACAATGTGTGACTAGAAAACCAAAAACTCATACAGCCAAAATACTTAGGAATAATGCATTCAAATCCAGATATGAAGATTGAAGTTGCATAAAATGTGACATTGCCTTCAGTAATAAAGAAAACAATGCCATAAAGAATAATGTAGTCTCTGCCATAAGACCTACCAAATATTACTGTAAACATTATCTATCATCACTAATATTCAGAGAGAGCAAACATCATAAAGAATTATTATTACTTATTTTTATATATAGTAAAAGTATTATATCTGCAGAAAGCCATAATTTAAAACATTACAGATTTAAGATAGTTCATAAAATCTTATATTCAAAATTATTATTTTTTTCATTATATTTATTATATTAATTGTAAATACATTTTGTTTATTTATTATTATTGACTAATTTATAAAGTTTATGTTTGCTTTTCAAATCTGATTTCAAACATACACTATTAATAACCATGAATCCTGAGAAATCAGATAATTTACTGGAGAACATGCAGGGATAACAGTAATAATAAAGATTTACAAATGTAGACTCCTATTTTAAAAAATGATATGTTAAAATTCATTTTAAATTGACACTAGAAAAACAAATTAAAAATACTTTTGGAATAATTTAATTTAACTTAACCTTAACTTTTAAGGTCATATTATTATCATCCATCATTATCAGAATAGTGGTTACATTAAAATGTATATATTGTAATAGTTAGCACTTGATGTGAATTAAAAAAATAAAATAAATAGCAATCTTTAAAATAATATTTTTTTTCCTTTTATTGTATATAGTTACAATCAAAATTATCACTTTATAAATAGAGATCTATTTGTTTTGTCTGTAAAGTTGTTTTCATTTTAAATTGTTTACTTTTTGACAGTTGTTGAGATTCAAATCTTTCACTCACATTTAAATGAAAAGATTTAAAAAAAAAAAAAAAGAGCGATTGAAATATAATAGTAAATTATTCTAATTTTAATATTTGTTTAAAAATATTTGTATGCTGATATGTATTTTCAAAAACAAGGGACATATAAAAATTAAATTTAATAAAATTATATAAAAATTAATTATTTAAATTATATTTTTATTATTTTTTGTTAATATTAAAGCTATTTTTAGAAATAGTTGAAATCAAGATATTCAAACACAAATATTCAAGGTTTGTATGCAGTTATGTAAAGCAGACAGTGGAAAATTTTATCATTCCATGGTTTCTAAGAGGTACCCATAGTAATTTTAGACATCATTAAATTTGCAGTAATGATGGTTGTTTACCCATATCAAAAAACTAGGTACTTGATAAAAAACTTTCAGTCCAATTTGATAGTCTTCTTTTAATATTTTCTTAAAAATGACAACAATAATAAAGTTGTTAGCCATAGTAGTCAGTTAAATAAGATAGTACAATGGGTCATGTGATGCCCCTGTTCCAGTTGCCTACATTACTGCTGAGTCTCCATGGCATAAAGTTAAAATAAAACAAAAGTGTGAAATAAAATACAAAACTATCTAATAGAAAAATAAATTATCTTTTCTAAATTTCAGCTTTGAATAAGTTACATTTTAAAGATATCTGGAGGGATAATGTTATTACATGAATCAATTTATATGTTTATCAATACTTTCAAGAATTCTAAAATTTTAATCCATCTGTAGTTGTCTAAGCAAGTTTTGGAAACAAGAGCCTTTTTATCTAGAACTTTTAAAAATTTAACCAAGATGAACTTTTTTTAATAACTTTCCCTTCTTTTTTATCAAAAAGTGTCACCCAGAAAACCTGCTGAAGATTGGATTGAATATGAAATTTGAATTTAGGACTTCAGATTAAAAAAGAAATAAAGACATTATTTCAATTAATAATAATTTTATGTTGAATTGTTGCTATGCATTTTTGTTTTTCTTAGATCTCTACCATAAGTGTTCTTTTAAAATAGCAAAGATAATATTTTAACATATTATTTTTGCTTTATATGTAATACATGTTTGCAAACATCCCATTTAATATTTTTGGTGTGAATGGTTATACTTATCAAGGGTTATTTAATGATGATTAAAATTTATATAACTGTGGATTGGTAAGGAAAACTAGAAAAGAGAATAACAATTGAGATATGTAAAACAACATCTAAACATTGAAAGAAAAGTTATTTTAGTGATAAGAAAAAGAGATGGAAGTATTATAAAAAATAACAAAATCAAATAAAATATGTAGAAAAATTCTACAAAGAATTATATAGTAATAAAAAAAAACAAAACAAAACAAAAGCCACTGCAAATACTGCATCTTCTGAATTTTCCAATATATTTAAAAGAAGAGATAAAACATTTATTGAAATCTATAAAGAAAGGAAAAGCTTTACAAATGATGAAATTATTACTGATATTTTAAAAAAGCAGATAAAGAAATAGAAAACAAAATGGCACATTTACCTACCAAATATTTACATGATAAACAAGCTAGATGATTGGAAGATAATAATAATTTATCATCATTTTCAACTATTATCAATCCATTGTAGAATGAAATATTTCTCCAAGTTCAATCCATCTTCTCCAATTTCTAGCCTTTCTTTTTTAAATACACAAATACATTTCTTATTTTATTAATCCATCTTACATGGAGTCTCTTTCTAGATCTTTTACAATCTCTTGGATTACTGTCCAAGATTTTAACTGTCAATCAATTATCATCCCTTCTAGAAATATGTTTAGTGAAACTTCACTTAAATCTCTTAATTCTTTCAATGATAATCAGTAACACCTGTTTGTTATCTCATCCATGTATTCCATTTTTGATCTCTTCTTGTTACTTTTAACATATAACTTTCTATATTTCTTTGAGTGGTCTGAAGTATTTTATTGCTCTTATATTAAGTTTCCAGGTCTCAGATCTGTATGTAAGGACTGGTAACATACAATTAGTAAAATTCTTTTCAAACACATAAACCTATTTCCTTTTTTTTTTTTAGAAAAAGCTCTTCAACCTAGGTTAATTCTATGATTAATGTTATCTGCTACATTGCAACCTGTAGCAATAATCTGACCAGGATATTTGTAGTTCTTAACTTCTCCTAACTCTTCATTATCAATGTTTACTTTCTTTTTTTGAGAAAATTCATTGAAAATTACTTGTCTATTTAACATATACCTTTAATCCCACTTTCTTCTTTTCAACTACTAATCTTACAACATTTCCTGAAACTCTAAAACATTACCTGCAAAAACAAAAACATCATCTGCAAAACCTAGATAATTTAAATAATCTCCATTTATCTTTATTTTCTTAGCCTCCCATTTTAAACTACAAAATACTTATTCCAAAACTGCTATAAAAAGTTTTGGAGATATGGAATCACCCTGACATAAACCCTTCTCAATGTTAATCTTTTTACCATCATTATATAATCTAATTGTTGTATTTTTATAAATATTTGTCAGAATGTGACAATATTCTCCATCTATATCTTGATGATCCAATGCTTTAATGGCAGAAGAAATGCTTACAGTTTCAAATGCCTTTTCATAATTACAAATCAAAGCATAATGGCAATTCATATTCATTTGTCTTTTTCATAACTTATTTCAATGCCTCTATATAAAGACCACTTCTAAATACAGCTTGTACTTTTGGTTAGTTAAAATCCAAAGTTCATTGTAAATAAGTTGCAATTATTTTGGTAAAAAATTGTATCAAACTAGTATCTTCTTTATCATCTTTTTAAAATATTAATCTTCATACTGGATTCATCCAATTATCTGATACATCTATATCATTTAGATATATGGCATATAACTTCACCAAAAATTTTATATTTCTTTACCTATTTCCTCTAAAATATTGATTAAAATATTATCATTATCTGGAGCCTTTCCCTTCTTTATAAATTTAATTGCACATCACACGTCTTCATTTAAAATCCTGGGCAATTCAAAACATAGAATAGTTGTAAGAGGTACTTTTCATTGATCTTTATTGCTATATAGTTCTTGATATAATTCTTTTACAAATTTCATGATGTCATCTATCTTTTTATAATAATTTCATCTTCTTATTATTATCAAAATGGTGTTTTACACTCTTGAGACATTTTTTCTCTTCTATAACTTTTCTTACTAGTTCACAATTATATTTTCTTGTATCATTATCAATTTTTTTGCACTATTTTACAATATTTGAGGTATTCAATTTTTCTTAATGCATTATTTTTATATAGTTTCACATTCCTTTTTTCTCCATAAATTATCTCATCTCAGTAGAAATTTCACTGGTCAACTGCTGGTTTTTTATACCAGCTACCTTTGTTGCAATTTTTATAAGTGTATCAATTATCTTCTTATCTTCCTATTGATTTCATTCAAATCCGAATCATGTTCAAAATCTACTAATACTTGAAAACGAATTGCAAGTTCTAATTTAAATTCATTGAATGTTTCTGAAGATTAAAAATATCAATTGTAAATATTGTTCATTAATAGTTTTTATTTTTTTTTTTAGTTTTATTTAACATGTATCTTACATTTCAGTAATTGTAATTATAAATTTTATTAAACGCACATTATTATATTAAGTAATATTTACTAAGGTTGTACCTTAGGAATAAGCGTCTGAAAAATCCGAAGGTAGGGACATCTACAGGTCTTAAACACAAGCTTATGCTACTTCCCATGTTGAATTTATTAAAAACATTCAAATCTTGAAATACATATTTCCTGTTAGTCAAAATGTAATCCAAATCTGCTATATCTTTATTTTGATGCTTCCATGCTCATTTTCCTTTAACATTTTTTTTCAAAAAAAGAATTCATAATATAAAGTTTCTCTTTTTCTGCAAACTCCATAAGTTATGTCTTCTCTCATATCTATTATCATGACAAAATTTCTTTACAACACTCTCATCTTTCAATTGTTTACCAATTCTAGCATTAAAGTCTTCCACGATAATTTAAAAATGTTGTTTGGTCTAATCAAAACCCTTTTGTGCACACATAAAAATTGTTTACTTTTTCATCATAATGAGAACTTGTTGGACAATAAATTTGAATCATCTATATTTGATATCTGCTATTAAGTTGAATAATTAATCTTGACATTCTGTTGGGTACATCACCAACCTAAATAATGTTGTTCTTCTTCTTTTTATTTACAATGACTTTTGTGCCACTTGTATTTCCAATGTTTGTGCCAATGTGGTATAGTACATATCCACTTTTTAAATCAATTGTCTCTTCATCTTTTCTTCTAATTTCACAAAGTCAAATAGTATCTCATTTAATACTATATTTTTTTTCCCATTTCTTTCTAGCTTTATTTAATTGAAAGTGAACTGTATGAAGTACCTAAATAAAAGGTTATCATCAAATAGCAGCCCGAATTTGCAATCAGAATATTCATAGTACCCTTCATCTTTGGCCACAAGCCATTGTCTTGACTAGTTACTTTATAATCTCTTGGGAATAAGAGTCACAATTTATTTTTGTCTGTGATAAATTGTAAATATCTATTAGAAAAAAAAAAATCATTCACATACAGTCATTCTGCATTCCAGAAAAAAAAACTGATAATTCAGTTATCAGCTATAAGGCAACTGAAAAGAAAGACCATCATAAACTCAGAGATAAAAAGCCAGAAAATTCACTAGGCTGATTAATTATAAATTTATTTAAATGCATATTAATATATTAAATAATATTTACTAAGGCTTTAACCTTGATAATATGCATCTGAAAAATGTGAATGTAGGGACCTCTACAGGTATTAACCACAAGCTTTTTTTCACAGCATAAGCTTGTGGTTAAGACCTGTAGAGGTCCCTACATTCACATTTTTCAGATGCATATTATCGAGGTTAAAGCCTTAGGCTGATTAATGTATGTTGGTGATGTCTATTTATGTCCATATACTGTATAAATAATCATATAGTAATAACAGTTGCAATGACAAGAATGTATAGAATTACCATTAGGAAATTTTCTGATGGGCTCCTTTAAGTTATTCAAGACAAATTAAATGATCTTATTTCAGTTAACTACAAAGTCCTTTACTCATATTTAAAAAAGTAGTAGAGAAGGTACTAGAAATTACATACTCATTAGATCTTTATCATGATAATTACATATCTTTTACAATAAACTTTGGATTCTAACCAACCAAAAAACCAATCTGGATATAAAAGCTGTTTAATAATCAAAAAAGCAAGTCATATATAATGTGACATTACTTTTATGAGCTTGTATTTACAAAAATGTAATACAGAGAGCATACCAATAGCTCTAACAAGCTCTTAATTGATAAGTGCAGTATGAGAAAATATTTAAAATCTCTATCTAGAACCTTCCCATCTCCAGATCAATTGGTTTTGAGCTTATGGCTCACATTAGTGGAGAGCTAGAATATTCGGACACTAGATATAAAATATCAACTCAAAACCCAGCACTTATTTCATATGTAATATTTAAGTAGAAACTCTGAAATTAAATAGCTATATGGGACTGAACTAAATTCAAATCTACCATATTTTAATAGCCTCAGAATAGCCAAAGCCTTAACGATAAAATCATAATAATCAAAAGAGCAAGTCATATATAACATGACATTACTTTTATAAGCTTGTATTTGCAAAAATGTAATACAGAGAGCATACCAATAGCTCAAACAAGCTCTTAATTGATAAGTTGTTTAAGTGTAATGTATGACATTAGAATATTAAGATAATTTTTTTTAAAAAGGTAAGTGAAAATGAGTTGCTATTATGTTTTGGATTTTTAAATTATGAAAGAGATGCATGATTCTAATATATTCTCACAGTGATTTCTGCTTTGACCATGAATAATATTCATCAGAATATAAAAAATAGTTATTACATTATACCATGGTAAGTGTACAACAGGTATGTTTTTGTAGTCAAGCATTGGTGGCTGAGAGGTCAGCACAGCTGTCTTACAAGCAGTTATCCTTGGTAATGGGTTCACTTTCCGGCCAATGTTATGACACATGAAAAAAAAACAACATTTTATAACAGATTTTACAGTAAATATTTTGTGAATTAAAATGTGTGGCTAAAGAAATAACAATACATGGGGATTATTTAAGTCATTTACATTTTGTAGATGATGGAATAGATTTTGCAAATAATGCTTCAGAGCATCAAGAAATACTGCAAGAATTATCATATAAAATTTAAAAAGTAGGACTAATGATAAATACTAAAAATGGATTTTCTCATAAATTAAACATGTGATTACTATTAATTAGAAAAAGTTAATAACAATAAATATCTTGATTAAATTATTAATACATATGGAAACAGTGGATACAATTAATAATAGAATTAAAATTAGATAGAGTGTTTTATGTAGAAATAATTTAGTATTAAAAGGAAATATTTCTATGTGTTTGAAAAGAAAGATTTTAATAAGTGTGTTTTCTTTTTTTATTTAAGAGTGTGATATGTGTACAATTAATAGAAAGAAGATCAGAGAGACTTAAATCTATCAAAGAAGTATGGTAATTTGTTTGATGGGAGCAACAGAAAGGGTTTAAATGTGAATACTTTGGTGACAAATTAGATATCATTGAACTCATTGAAACAAATAAGAGACTAAAATTAAGCTGGGATGAACAGATTTCTAAAAGAACTTATTATATATGGGCAGTTAAAGTTATAAATTGAATCCTAAAAGCTTTAGAAATTTACAAAAAAAATACATAGAGATTAAAGTGTTGTGCACAAACCATTCAAATATTTTTTAAAACTATTACAAATTATAATAGTTGTTATAAATTATCTCAAATAATATATGAGCATGTAAATATTAATAAATAAGACAACTGGCTTACTATAAAAATTAAACTAGAATTTTTTTTAAATACTAAACAACTATATAACTGAATATTTAGCTTTACAGACAAAGGTGAAGTCATAATACATATATACAAGTTAATATTTTAAATGGAAGTTAAACTTTTGTAAAAATATCATTTATAAATAATTGGTTTATATATTTTATACTTGTTAAAGTTATTCTGAAAAATCATTAAAGATTTATTTGTTAGTACTATCAATCATATGTATTAAAAATATCTTCAGATATTATTAAAAAAAAAAAAGGCAACAAAGATATAAATAATCAATGATCATCTTACATCTTCTCCTGAGAGAATAACTACCGATAAAAATATAATCAGCTAATGCTTTGAAAAAAAATCTGAAAACAAACATATACTGTTATATTTTTATTAATACTGTATCCCAAGACTACATTACAAACAGAGAGACATACACATACAAATATTTAAATATAATCAATTTGATGTATTTTTTTATCTATATTTTTATAAAATTTTTAGCTATGATGTAATAGAGCAAAATACCAATTAAAATAGGCATTATAAAAGCGAATTCGCTTTTAACATGATATCTAAGTCTATATAATGATCATAGCTAAAAAATATCTCTAATAATATATAGAAAAGTCTCTCTTTTTTTTTAATTGTATAAACATGTGAAAAGTTAATTTAACTGATCACCCGTAATTTTCCGTTAACTGTAAGACATTGCCTCTTTAATAGCTCTCCAAGACATTACTACCAAAAATAAACAAACTATTAGATTAAGGCATTATTAAGTAACTTTTATTGTTCTTTAGCTTCTATCAGTCATATATTAATATTATGACAAAGAATGGATGATGTAGCTAAGATTCCTGTACACATACATTCCTATACACATACAAATTTTAACAATACACTTATAAAATATAAATTTTTTTTAAGTTAATAAAAAAATTCTGATAAAAATGATTGAAAGTTTGATAAAAAAATATTTTTTTAGCTCATGGTATTTTGCAAAAACAAAATCCCTTTAAAACTAAAAAAAAAAAACATTTGTTCAAAAGAGAATTAAATGCAGGATTGATTTTGAAAGAAAAAAATTTAAAGTTTCATATGGACAAATATAAAAAATGAATTAATATATGAATATGAGGGGTGAGTTGGGGGACGTTTTCAAGTGAAAAAATAATTTTAATGTATATCAGTCATAATATTTAACCCTTATATATTATATATATATTAACAGTACCAATTTAATTGCTGATCGAGTTAGTTATATTACAAAGCTGTGTGTTTAAGAAATCTTAATAAAACACTGATAGATTGATTAAAATTTTTATATTGTTACGTGTGGATGAGCATATTTAATATACATAATTAATATACATGTAAAACTCAAAATTTTACTGATTTAAAAAATTGAAAGAAAATCACTCTATAACGTTAATCATACTATTCAATATTTAATAAAATAACGAATTTTTTAAAATTATAATTAATAATATGATAACTTATGTAATGAAAGAAAAGATAAATTAGATAATTCATTAATAATTTTAGGTAGAGAAAAGATTTTGAATTGTTTAGTTTAACCATTTCAGATTTGCCTGATAAATGGAAATTTAAAACAAAATACCTTTATGTCGTAATAAATTAATTAAAAATGTTATGAAAAATATAAAGTAGTAAAATTGGGAAAATTAAAGAACAAATTTCAGAATTGGGGCAAGTTTTTCTTTTCTTTCTTTTTAGCTAATAATAAAAAAATTGGTTCATAGTCATTTATAAAATAATTGCATGAATGTAAAAAGAATTTATGAAAAAAAAAAACGTGAAAAAATATATTAAATCAGATCACTACTTCTTGATAAAGATATTTAAAAACATCCTGATACAAATTAATGCACATATAATTACAGGTTGTTTCTAAATTTTTACTTCGCTTTTCATCAAATAATGTAATTCATATAAATTCGTTATAATCGAGTATTATGAAAGAGGCATCTTTCTAACAGCTAAACTTTAAACAGCACTATAATTCTGGCAGTAATCTATCTGCCAAAAGCATGCTTGGTGCATTATAAAACTTTAGAACTTTAATTGTTATCTTTTCATAATCCTGGATTATAATAAGTTTATAAAAATTATGTTAAGTATTTAAAAGCATGTTATAAGATATAAATAAGTCTGGAAAGAAAGTGATAGTAGTCAAGTTTGCACTTGAGAAGAAAGTAGTGCAGATTGATTCTGGAACTCTGCAGTTATACTCAATGTGAATGTTGATGTGGTGTAAAATGCTACATTACCTGCTTTGAAAAAGAAAAAAAAACATGTGGTAAGAAAATAAGAGGACTTAGCATATATCACTTTGTAGTGATATTAATCTACATTGGTACTGCCACCAATACCAGAAGATAATAATAACAATCAGGGCTGTATTGATAAAGATTATAGTTATAGATATGTGAATATACATAGATTAAGTTTATGTTCCCTAATAAAGTTATAGTTTAAACATTTTTATTATCTGGAAAGACAACTTTTTATATTTAACTATGAGGCCTTATGTTTAAAGTTTATGTGAATTTATTTCAATAATTTGTATTTTCTTCTATTCATTTTTTTATATGGTGGTAATTGTGAATATATGAACAATGATCTCATATTTTATTCATTTTCTGCAAAAAAATTATGTTTTTTTTTTAACAAGTTGTTTGCTTTTCAATCTTATTTCAAAATAACTTTTAATATACCACTAATTTTACAAAGCCATGCAATCCACTAAGAAACAGGCAGAGATAATGAAATATTAAAATGATGATGATCAGTAAATGTAAAATATTCAAAAGTAATCTTTGAATTTAAGAGATATTGTAATCAACAAATTAACTTTAAAGTGAATGTAAAAAAAAAAATTAAAAATACTATTGTAATTGTTATACTTAACCTTTAGTGTTAAGATTATTTTGATCATTATCATCAGAGCATGGATTATTAAATATATAATTTCGATTATTCTAACCAATTTTTATTTGAATTTATATTAGTCTCAACTTTTTTACCACTGCAATATATATGTATATGACAATAGATGGCGTTATACCAAAAACACCTTCAAGCGTTTGCTTATATAAACGTCAGAGCGAGTATTTCACTATCTCTAACTTAATTTCCACCTTCATATCATGATTTCAAGCTATTTGCTATCATCAGTGAAGGACAGGATTAAGAAACTAGATCTAAAACACAAACTCTGAGCGTTTAAGAAACAGTTTTTATTCAGCTTGCAAGCGTGAATCTTTTAGACACGTAATGTCTTCAAACTCAGCATAGCATGCCAGATAGCTACATGGGTATGATATCAGTTCAGCATCACCACATAGTAGAAGCCTCTGCAATATATATCATTGCAAAAAAGACCTCAAAGGTACATTTATGAAAAACAAAAAACACAAGTTAAAAACTTGCATACACTTGTATTTATGACAATAGATGGCGTTATACCAAAAACACCTTCAAGCGTTTGTTTACATAAACGTCAGAGAGAGTATTTCACTATCTCTAACTTAATTTATATATTTATATATATAAACTATAATCTGTTTGCATCAGTGTGGGGTCAAGAAAATTGGTTGAGACAATGACTATCCCTCATTTAACTTATACTTTAATATATGTACAAGTTTTATATTTCAGTATAAGCTAAAAATATTCTATATTTTAATAATAGATTCTAATTTAATAAAATAAATAAATTTACCAGGGTTATTCAATAATGGTACATGTATTTTTAATCTTACTATATTTTAATGAATAATCTTTTGCAAATATAATGTTTCTTACTATAAGAACTAATCAAGAGTAACTTAATCTGTGTTTTAAAACTGAGGCTAGCAATTTTAAACAAAGTGTTGATCAATGATTTATCTCAGGGTTTTATGAAGTAAGAAAATAAATACATGGACGTAAAGAGTATTTATTCATTTTAGGATATGATAACGTCAAAGGGATTTTATGCACACCATCTTACCCAATAGCTTTATATTTCAGAAAGTATTAATACAATAATGGTTTATTTAATCCAAATGGATTTTATGTGTAATCTAATATCTCAGTTATAACCTTTATTTCCTAAATATGCAGTGAAGTTTTTTATAATGAAAAAGAAGAGTATACATTACCACATAATATAAAATAAATAATAAAAACAAATAATAACAATAAGAAATTTATATAAAATCTCTAATAAATAGTAATACATGTTTTCTAAATCTAATATGAACTTGGAATATAAAAAGATTATTGTCAGATAGTCTGGAAAAACATTAACATTAAATAGGAACAAGTTGTTTATTATTTCAAAAAATAATCCTCAATTCAAATTATTGGAGGATAAGGATCAATGATAAATGCTTTATGTGGTCCTTAATTAGATTGTTTCACTAACTACTAAAAAATTAATCAACATCCACTAAATAATGTTGGAGAAGCTTTCACTCATAAGATAAGTAAGTGCAATTATTGCTTAGCATATCTAAATAATATTTATGCAAAGAGCTTACTTATTTCAACTTATGATCCATTACTGGATTCATTTGCAGAGTCAATTAAGTGATACTGTACTAACAAAATGTATGACTAGAATATTAGGATGCCTTGCTAATATAACAATTAAAATATTAATACTAACATATAAGAAAGATGCATTAAATATTTCTTACAGATCTACTTATCTAAATAAAAATAATTAACTCCATTTAAATTTAAGGTTGAAATTTAAGAACCCCATAAAACATTTAATAATGCATTATATAGCACAGTTTGGTATAAGTTTATACAACCTAAACTTATGAAATATCACATTTTATCCCATTCAATATCACCAATAATAATATTGAATAAAAATATTACCTGTACATTAGCACAGTAATATCTGAAGAAATGACTATATTCTTTAATTACCTTAATAGTAATAAGAATAACAATAACAATAATAATAACAACAACAATTATAATAATAACCTATTTGAACGGTAAGCAACTTAAAATATATTATCTTAAACTCATTAATCACTGTTAGAGTTTGAAAAGACAAAGTAAAATTTATGATGGTAATCAATTTAAGATAAAACTATCAGTATATATATATATATATATATATATATATATATATATATATATATATATATATATATATATATATATATATATATATATATATATTGTGCCATTAGAATTTAGTCATTAGCTAAATTTGTAGTAATATGTATGAAAGAAAATGTGGAACAAAAATCATCTTCACATTTTCATATAGTAAAGAAAGTTGTAGGGCACCCCAAGTTTAAACCCTACAAGATCAAGTTCTAAAAGCCTAGGACAAAAAGAGAGTGGGGGAAACAGTTATGTTCTTTATTTGTTTGTATGTTGATAAAAACTCAAAAAGAGTAGTACACACTTATTCAATAGTTAATTTATTTTTTGTTGTTAAAAATAAAGTTATAACACATATATGGGCAGTGTGAGTGTGTGTGTTAGTTAGTTATCATTTTATATTTCAAATATTAAACTTTCTTCAAAACTAACCTACATTTACTAATATTTTATTCTATTTCTATTTTTGTTTTTCTATGATTATAGTTTGGGGTTTGAAAGTTAAGGATTTAATTTTAGATATTAAAATTATAATTTCTAAAAAGCATTCAGATTGTTTTAATGGTCCAGTTTTTATAAATGGTTTGGATGGTAAAGTGTGTGTGTACATTACATAAACAAATCTACATATTGAAAAAGAAAAAGAAGAAAATCTGTTAAATTATTTTTTTTAATTAACAATTTTGGGTTATAAAGATTGTTTGTTTTTCTGTTAAAGCTCAGACAGTTGTGATGGATACGTGAAAAAAATGATTAAAACAATGTTACTTCAAAACAGGATTAATCTAAGAAATCAAGATAGTGTGATTTTTAATATGTTTCTGGAGAAAGTTACACTAGGAGTATAATTAAAGGATTTGCTGAAAACAGAGGAAAAAGTAAAGTATAAAAACCAGTCTGGAATTTCAGTTAAAAAAGAGATTTTGAAATATTGAAACTAAGGAAAGACAAGCATTTTAATTCTGCCTGAAATCCATTTAAAATCATTTTTTTAATATAAAGTTTTTTGAAAATTGAAAATATAAGGATGGTGGGCTGAAAACCTATATAGTCTCATCTGTTTACCAGACCATCATCCAGCACATCATATAAAAACAAAGAAAAAATGTATTGTCTGAAATTAAATATTTTACATCTGATGACTGATTGAAAGAAATGTGATATTTTCAGTAAAAGAAAACATTCATCTGCATTTGAAAGCTGAAGGAAATGATTAATCAACTGATAAGTATTAAATCATCTAGTACAGTTATTCCAGTGACTGAATTTAAACCCAAGAAAATTATAAATGGGAGAACAACTGATATAGTCCATTTATTAGAAGAATTATGCCTAACAAGGAAGGGTTGAAAAAGTTACAGTGCCAAATAGGATCCACTGAAGCAAATAATATCACCATCATCATCACCATTAAATAATTGTAAGCCTCAGGAAAAGAAACTGTTCCAGTGGACTGCAGAAATTGTTTGCTGCCAAGGACATTCACAAGCTAAGTTTGAACTCTTAGGAGCATCCACAGAATAAAAAGGATCTGGTAATATGAATTTTCATTATCTATTTTCTTTTTATGATATCAAAGACTATTCATAACATTTTAGAGATGAAGTTTTATATATTTTTTTATAACTTTAAAACAACCATAATCAATTGAAACCAAAATTTTCTTCAATAATAATAACTGTAACCTAGAATAATAATTTTATGTATGCTAAAACTATTATACCCTGCTTATTAATGAAGTTTATTCTCTAAAGAGTATTATTGTATACTAATCTAAAATTATGAAATGTTTGTTAAAATGTAAAATATTTTTTTTTTGTTTGTATTATTATTTTGTTTTTAAATAATATTTAGTTATAAGGGGATAACACACACATACACAGTAATATATTAAGTTGTTACACATATATAGTGGTGGGTGAATGTGAGAATAATAGACATATATAGCAGTAGCAATATTGGATTATTTTACTTGGAGTTAAGGAATAGCGATTTTAGGAGTAGCTTCAATGGAAAAGGGGGGAGAAGTAATTTAAAAACTTGTTTCTGGAAATCTTTTTTTTTCGATGTAACTAACACTTTTTCTACTTCATCATTCTACTTTATATGTTAAGTTTAGATGTATAAAGATCCAAAGTCTGTGTGCCAAAAGAGTGTTTATTTTTTAAATATGAAATATTTTCTTGTAAATTGAAAATCTTAGCAAATTTGGTATCCAATTTTATATACATTATATCTTCAATGGGAAGGGGGGCCAAAATTAAAATTAATATTATGATTTCAAAATAGTCAGTTATTGTTATTATCATTATTATTCATATAAATTCTTAGTTTTATCTTTAAATTGTTTGTATATGTTAGTAATGGGTTAATAAATGATAATTTGTTTTATTAAACGAGGCATATGTTTTCATTAAGGTATTTTTTATTAGTTGTGATCATTCATCATCAATGGTGAATGTTAATTGTTTAAGTTCTAATTAAATATACTAAGATTAACCAGTAGTTATGAATTTCTTTGGAACTAAATTTTATGCTAGACTTGGTTCTGAAGCTGTGATTGAAACCATTATCATTATCATTATTATTATCATCATCATCATCATCATCACATTTTAATTAATGAGATAGATAAATGTTTAGAGGCCATAAATAAATAATGATCTCATGGTATTTAGTTGACATTCATGAATAATTATAATAATCACCATTCTCTCATCTACATCATGCAAGGATGTGTGAATTGCCATCCTAAATTAATAGTATAATCTGAGCTAGTAAAACTTATAAAGATATTGAAACACATTTATTATGTTAAGATCTAGGAAATGATTTCTGTCTGATGAATTTTTATACAACACTTTAGTTTAAGGATGTCTTATGTTTACCTAAATGTTAATGCATACAGTGATATGGGTCTAAAAGTAAAATCCTCCATTTTTGTTAGAAATAAAGTACCAAAAAGGGATTCAAATCTGGTACATGTGAAAAGGTTATAAGATATAACTGTGTCTAGGTTCAGATAATCTAGTGGTGCCCTGCTAGACCATATTCACTTGTTGATTACTTAAATATGCACTTGACATTAAACCAAGAGATGAAAGTGGGTAAAATCTACTGTTGGATATTGAGAAGATAGTTTATTGAGTTACCAGTGTACTCACCCACTTGATGTTATTTTCTGAGTTGTAATAATTGTCCGTAATAATTTTTTTATAGTTTCTCCTTGTTTATTGATGATACAATGGTTGCCCAACTAGGGTTTGAAATAGGCCAGACACCTGAAATGACTAGTCTCCAAGCATTATTGTTTCTAATTATTGATATTATGATATTTTTCCATATTTTAATTAAGTTACAATGCAATTCTTTCTTTTCATAGTTAATTTAAGTTACTATATATATATATATAGTTTTTTACTTTGAAATTGATTTATTGTTTAAATTATCATTTTAAAATTAATAGATTGATCAATGATAAAAAGAAAGTAAAATGGTAATCAGTCAATTATATGATTCAGTGATAATATTAACAATTCGATTATGTCAAATTCAAAATCGATCACAACTTATACAGAAATTACTAGTAATCAACAAAAATAATCATCAACAAAGTGCTAATGACAAAATCAATATTTTTTTCAGTTTCTTCTAAAACTAATAAATGCAGATGATATTGTACTGAAGAAAAATCAGATACTTTTCCCAGCTAACTAGACTAGTAAAATACTTAAAATTACTAATAAAAAGTTTAATAATTCAGTACCTTGGGGTTTTATATACACCATTTAGAAGATTTTTCCTTCCAGGTCTATTGTGATATCTGTTTCAAACAATAATATATCTTTGCTTTGTTTCCCACATCAATTGTTATATGAAACAATAAGTATAATAGCTTCTCATTCAAGTGTGTCATACACTTTGTTAATTTTGTATAATAAGTATAGATGTGGAGCTTCCATACAAAGTATTACTGAGCATCCAAATCCTAGATATCTGGCAATCCAATTTTTTGAAAATTTGCAAAAACACAGATTTCAAACACAAGTCAAAAGCATTGAGTGAGTTTGCACTTGTAGCAGCTGATAAAAATAATCAAAGTTGCATCACATGAGTGCTTAAAAACATTTTCTTTGGATATTCACTTAATGACTTCCAAAAACGATGCAGCCATTTGGAAAAGTTAACCTATTTAAATAAATCTATCTAAAGGATACACCAATACTAGTAGCAACTAACAGTTTTGAATTCAGAATAAAATTTCATTCAAACATTGAACCTAACAATATTTCCACAAAGATTCTAAATAAAAAAAGGAACAATATGTTTATATATTGAAGGCTTAAAATCACAACGTTATGCCTGCAGTAATTGAGAACATATTGCCAGCCAATGCTTATAAGCAAAAAAATAACAACAAACATATCTGATAAGAAATTAGACTTGTAATATGAATAATTGAATGCTGACCTTAACAGCAGTATCAACAATCAAAATCAACTGTCTTATACAACAACTACTAATCAAGAAGTCCTTTTTAATGACTCAAACCATGGTTCTTCAAAACAAGCTTATCTAGATGACTACACTCAAACAACTTCTCATTCACAAGACTTATCCCACTATATTAATAGGTGACTGGAATCTTCAATATATTGAATTTTCATCCAAATGGCTTCAACAGCTTGTCACATTCCTTATGTGGGCACAGGGTTTTCTACCCAATAATGCAGTTACCTTTCATAATAAATTATATGCCACCCTCATTGTCTTGGATTTCTATTCACCAATGGTCCATAATATTATTGTCCTTAATATTAATCCCTACTCTGCACTCTGATCACTTGGTACAAACCATCACAATTAACTTAAATCACCTTCACATCATGAATATACAACTTTTTTAAAACTAACTATCACAATTACCTTAAATCATCTACACATAAGCAATATACAACTATTTTAAAACTAAATAAATTATTTTTCCATCAACCACCACTGAATTTTTGTTTTTGAATATATATATATATATATATATATATATATATATATATATAATGCTACATAAATTGGAAAGATTAACTATTTACCCAAATCAAAAATTTCTTGCATTTGTAAATATAATTTTCTTAACATTCATCATACTACATAACAATCTTATCTATCCTCTCATTTTCTTGCAATGGATAATGAAACAGACAGATCGAAGAACCGATCTTCGTTTCATGTGTTTTAGGTACGGTAATTCGAACCACTATCTGCCCGCAGTGAGATTTGTCTATTTTCAGTCATAATAAAAAAATTAGTTATATATTTTATGTTTTGTAAATCAATAGGTAAGATTCCGTATATAAATGTCACAAACCATGAGATAATATTCGTGTGTGCGTGGTTTGTGGATTTATATCAATTTAATTTAAAGTTTATTGCGGGCGTATTTGTTTGAATTTTAGTTTTTTTTTTTTAAAATTGTACAAAGTCGTTTAAAAATACTGATCAAAAGTCACATTCCTTTGATCAGTGTTTTTTAATTAAAATCTAAATTACACAAATGTACAGAGTAATTAAATTGTATTCGAAATTAGATAAGAAATGTAGATTTGTAATTACCGTGTCAATTTAAAAATTGCGTATTAAAGTAAAAGGACAATGGGGGATAATTAATGTTGTATGGTCAAGCTGGATGGCTGGAAGCTAGAGAAAGTAGGAGGAGCTTAAACACAAAAACCAGGCGGAAAGGTCAATCGTGGCCATCTTAGAGAGAAAACGGATTCTAACTTTTGACGTGGTTGAGAGAGGTAGTCTTAAGACAAGACTGCAGCTGCTAGAGTAATTCCTAGAACTTTGTTAAGAAGCTCACCTGTAAACCGCAATGTTGATGGGCTAAGTGCCAGGAGCTGATCTCTGCCCTGCCAAATTGAATCTTCGTGCCGCTGACTGATCATGTTGTTTGTGCTTCATAGTTTCCAGCTTCCAATCTCCAAATTGACAATGCCTTGCAAATAACTTTCAATATGCGCGCCTACGTTCGTCGGAAATATCAATCAGGAAAAGCCAAGCCGGATGAAGAAAGAAGAGTAACTGTGTTACACGAACTTTTAACTTTCTCCCGAGCCTAATGTTATCAATCAAATAAAGTACATGTAAGTTTTTATGTTGTTTATAATGCTATTGTTTAACCTGTCAGTAAATTTTCTTTTCTTTTAATCCTCCGCTCTAGTCTTTAGAAATAATTTATAAAAATTGTAATTAAGAGTAATAATAATTTAAATGAATGCATTTATATTTTCTTTGTGTTGCATATTCCATAAACAAACGATGCCAATAGTAATATTTCCCAACTCTGTGTAAAACTAGTGTACAATAATGATCAAGTTATTTAAAAGTAAATTTCGATTTCTGAATTAAATATTCTTTTATATTTCGAGTTGGTAAATGTTAAAGCCCTTTATTATTCTATTTTAAGTGGTCATATAATTGCAATCTAAGGTTCAATGTTAAATATATATATTGGTTTTAAAGTGTTATATTAATGTCATGTATGATATGAGAAATAACTCATTGTATAATTTAATACTATCGCTACCGCCTGTCAACCTGGAGGGTTAAGGGTTTCAGAGTAAATTTAATTAATTATTGTTCTCGCGGTCAGTTTAATTCTGCTATATTTTATTGGGATAAGGATCTCAGCCTGTGGCGTAGAAATAGACGAATAGATTCCATGTTTTATATAATTTCTTGTAAAAATCCACTTCAAGTACTCGTCCTGGATGTCTGTGGCAATGCCTTCCCTTCGCTGAAGTTAGCGTCTCGCCATTCTACCATTGGGGATTGAAAGCAGTTTCTTTCCCAGGTAATCTCTTGGATCACCGGGTTCGAAATGATCCCGGTTGGTTGTCGTGTCCCGGAGCTATATGGGGGCACTAAGCCTTGTCAAAGTACAAGCCGCCCGGTATTCCGTTAATGCACCGCAAGTGATTACTGTAGGGCTCTTGAATATAGGCAACCACCAGTACATCTATCTTCCATGCCGTATTTATATAAAACCACTTCCAACTGTCCATCTACGTAACGGCTCGAGTCTATTCGAATAAAATAAGTTAATAAAACCCCTTTTGATAAATATCTTTTCAATGCTCAAATACTCTGATTCTCTTAGCCTCGTCAATCATTTAACTACACAGCTATTGGCATGAGTTTGTTCACGAGATAAAATGATTGTTAAAGACTAGTAGCTAAATACAAGAGGATTCATGGAAGTCTTACCGTACTGTTGAACGCTATATTTATATGTTTTCTAATTTTCTTATTAAACACTTTATTTAATCTACTTTTTGTGTCCTCCACCTTATTACTCTATAAGTCTAGGTAGCCACTTACTGTCTGTATTGGCAACTTAAATATATACGTTACATGAATGACCGTTCCAATATCTAGAGTATAATAAATATATATATCATTAACTGTAAGAATTTGTCTATGTTCTGAGCTGAGCTAGAAAAGGGATAACCCCGTGCTGTTATAAAGTCATCATCGGTTGGTCATACCGGGGTTTGGGTTTGAATGCAGTTGGCGTTGTGGAATTTATTCTTAAACGCGGACTGGGTTTGAATTCGGGTACTGGGTATGAGTAAGCATGGTGGATTTATACCGGTACAATAAATAGCTGTGGAAAATACTATAAGCCATATTTATCCACAGATATACAAGCTTATACATACATTATACCTTGTCAACAGCTTCAAAAGTATCTTGCAACCAACAAAAGCAAAACTCTGTCTCAATCAACAACAACATGGACTCAGGAATACATTAGATAGGCACTACCCCTCCAAGATGAAATTTCCAATGGCACTACAAATTGAAAAGGCTACCTATGCTGATCACAACATTATCCATCCTATTTGCCAACATTTTCACAAAAAAACTATAGACAAATCCTGCTTTCAATCCAGCTACAGGCTATGTTGGACATCCTGAAATGCTTGATCCATTCTTTATTGATCAGTTTAATGATAAGCTGTAACCATATTACAAAGCATGTCATCCAGGAACTCATGTAGTACCCAATTTTATATTTTCTCATCTTAGTCAATTTACTAAGATATACCTCTGTAGACTTGCTATCTTTTACAGAAAATGTATCCAATTAAAAATCTATAAGTTCCATTCATCAAAAATCCAACATCACTAATAAAAATCTTGGGAAAAAAATCATAAAAGACCAATCAGATGTATGCTTGCTTCTCCTGATTTCACCAATACAGTTTTTTAAAAATGGGTTAATTGACTGCACAAGCTGCACTGATATTTAAAACAATTCAAAATGATGTGCAAAAAAAAAAAAAAATTAAACTATGGTTACACAGGTTGACATTGAAGCAGCCTTTGATTCAGTTCACATTAAAATTAATATTAATGCTTGCTGAAACTACAAGACCAAATACATTACAATATCTAATCACTGACTTAATACTAATCTGTGAGATACACATTTCTCTTATTGGATGAAATTCAAATTTATTCCTCCTACTCAATCTATTTTTCAAGGATCATTGCTAAGTTCACTACTCTTCACTTATTATATCAATCCTCTTCTAATACAAATTCAGCAGAAAATTACTGGTATTTCTTACACCCCCCCCACAATTGTTTTGCATATATGTATTACATAATGAAGCGGAATCTGTTGCACACATTCAGCTTCACTCTCTAATAATGTTTGAAACCTCCAAACATGGATTCAAACCTAACCATTTAATTATAGATCACCGGGATATGAAGGTATACCAATGCGCGTGATTGTTTATGTATTTGTAAACTTTAAATTCATTTAACATTAGTATGCATAAAAACAATTGTATATTTTCATTACGGTAAACAATCATGCGTATGTGTGTGTAACAGATCAACTTTAATAATTTAAAGCGTTGCATAATGTATATTTTATTCATACATATATTTTCATAGAGAGAAAGTTCGAGAGGGGAACGTAAAATTAGTAAAGAAAAGACTTACCATCTTCCAAATTATAAAAGAAATTTGTTTTATTGTAATATAGATTTATTTAAGCGTCATGATTAGTTAACGTTGATTTCGCAGGTCTATTTTCAGCTTAAAGTAGACCAAAACCAACTCTCGAACTTGATCTCGTTTGTAGTCCAAAATATGCTGTATCATTGTAGTTGTTAAAACATCCGGGAATTAGATAAAAACTAACTCTCGAACTTAATCTCGTTTGTAGTCCAAAATATGCTGTATCACTGTAGTTATTAAAACATCCGGGAATTACCCAGCGGCGGTGATAACAAGTATAAATGCAACCACATTTTCTAACTAAAGGAGGAGACATGTCATTTTTCTAACGCATTGCTAAGGGGAAGTCACGCCCCTCTGAACGGCAACATGAAGGGCTAATAAAAACATAGATTGACTTCCCCGGATCTCTCCAAAAATCTAACCGATGCCTAAATATTCGGAAACCATCGTTCATCAATTGCTGCCAAAATGAACTTAATATTGAATAAAGAATGGACCAAAACCTTAATTTCGTCAATTTGTAATTCCTTTATCAAACATGGAACCAACACGTGCGCACCCGGCTGGAAATTCATCAGAAAGAAAGGTAATTCCTTGCCGTATAAACGAACTTTCATCTTAATAACCTTTTTCTATTGTAAAATATAAATGTAATATTTTTAGTTCTGAAATTTCTCCTAATATAAAAATGTAATTACTTATTTTGTGATAGGTAGTGCTAAGCCGATTAATTGCCTAAATAATGACCTCTTTTCTTTGTTTTATTATTTCTGTTCGTTGTATATTTCAACTGTAATTCTCACTTTCTAAACTCAATTACTAGGTTCTCACTCTCCTTGTATTTTTATTTTAATGCGGCAATGTTTATTTAATATTATGCAAATCATATCAATTTTTAGTATGCTAATAACTCAATCTGGCGAATCAATCCTATTTATTTTTGCTATTCTGCCATTGTGGAATATTTAATCGTAAACGTAAGTGTATTCACATTATAAAATTCGCCCGATCGAGAGATTTTCCTAAATTATGTTTTAATAATGAATATTATGCTTTTCACTAATATTTAAAATAAATGATTTACTATTGCTCCACGCTATTGATTAACATGATGAAAATTGATTATTACATAACTTTAATTCAGATCCTTATGTCTAGATGATTCATTTTATAAATCACCCTGCCATCTAACGATAATTTAAGTCACTTAGTTCTCGGGTGGGTTAATATGCGTTTAGCGAAGGAATTTTAATGTTTTAATATTTATCCTTAAGATATTGAATATACTCTTTAAGTAAGTTGTATGCCCCGTTTGGGACTGCTTTTAGATCATTATTTCATTACGTTAGACTTAATTAGTATTTTAAGGCTGTATAAATCAGGGTAAATCAAACCTGACAGCTTTCGTAACGTGTCCCGGTGATAACATTCCTAATTCAGAAATGATGTTGTCATGCGTTTTCTCGATAATGGAAGACTTATATAAGCACAATTCTCGACAGAGTGTGGAGGCCCCAGCTCTTACAGATTGTCTTAGGTTAGGTAAGCACTGCTATAGGTTAACATCCTATGAGTTGGAACCATAGTATCCTGCCAACCAATTCCCAATGATATCCGTCACAAATGCGGATAAGATTAATTTTCTTCGCTCCCAAATAAATGAAGCTCATCGTCCACTCAGGCCTTGTCATGCGGTTCACACGTTATCATTCTTATCCTTCCATATGGTTCAAATGTCTATACGCCGTAATGATATAATTTCCCTAAGTCATCCCAAAACTCTCGTTATAGTTTAAATTTAATTAACTTTAGTGTATATACATTATCGCTTATTAGCACTACCCATCCTTCGTTCAGTCGCTATTAATACATCATTAATTAACTATTGAGAAAATCTATAAGTGTAGACTCGCACGATAATTTCAAAATGATCATTTTTCCCTATTTCTCTTCATAGATAAGAAATAAATGAGTCATCTCATAGGGTTCCGCAACAATTGATTTATAATTAATGCACCTTCCATGAAATCCAAATGTAATCATATGTTGAATAAAACAAACCTTCGTACCATTATTAAGTTTGATCATATTCTGTGTAATTTAAAATCTTATAAGCATTCATTCTAAAAGTTATTGTCATGGGTTATTTTCCTTAACTGAGAAATATCATAGCGTGAGCAATATCAACCCATTAAATCACATTAGCATATTAAGCCGCAGATTTCAAATAATTAATTTATCATTATGTATATCTCTTGGTGCATATCCATCAAACCTTGTTATGTTATCCGGTTTGACATCGAATGCCCAAGCGACAATAAGTGAAACCTAAATCGAGTGTTCAAGATATATATGTTCTAATTCATTGTAAATCTCCATATCTAGTGATTCACATGATTAATCAATTATTATTAATATTACATTTAATAAATTCACATTTAATAAGCTATTTTTTGGATATTTTTGTTGGTTTGTGCGTGCACGTCTATCATTACTTTGCGTTATCAATTAGTTAAGCCGTAGGTCTCTTGTATCTTTGCTGAACCTTCCTGGGCCGGAGTAAATTGAAGGGTAGGCTGCTATCATCAGAAATGTTGTTTGTAATGTGATAGACTTGGGAAGTGGGCAATAGGGCGGAGTTCATGAGTATCCCTGACCTGTGTATCTTGTATATGATTGAACTCTAGGTACTTTTGCTTAGGTCCTAATTCTTGTTAGACGAACATACAATTCTGACCGGTACAATACCTGTCTTTTTCCCTTCATATAAACAACTGGCAATGCTTCAAAAATGCTTAAAAACTACACATTCACTTACTAAATAAAGTGCAATCTTAACAGAACTGCTGTATTATTACTGTATAATAATAAATCACATAAAAAACCTTTAAAGAAAAAGCCACCATGTGTCTTGGCTTTCTATTTTATTTGGGGACACATGGAATGAGGCAAAACATACAAAACAAACTTAAGGATCACACACTAAAATTACTACTTTCTTATTCAAAGTGCATCTTCCCATCTATTCAAAAATTCATCTGTTAAATATACCTGTTCTAACAATGATAAATTATTACACATCAATAATTAAATTCACAAAAGTATTTACATATAATATTTCCTCTCTTTGCAATAAGCTTCTGTGGAGAAGGAAGGTAGTTTCCATATCTTGTAAACAGCTTAGTCAACTATCTACTCAAAATGGATTGGGACTTCATAACCTTGAAATCTTCAGAATTCAGATAACAGTTAATCCACTTGCATTTACTCTTAGTGGTTTCATAAAATTTCAATAAAACTTCAATGTCTAATTCCCATAACATCTACTGACAAGCCCACACCAATATCTGTATATCTCATATCTTTTATTATATCAGTACAAAGTATATACATTCAAATACCTCTATATCCAGTTGGAAAATATACCAATGGCAAATTCACACTTTCTATACCCCAACACTCATTCAGTTTTAAATTTCCCCATGTTAGTGATCAACAATAAGCAACTATTATGCAAATTCCAGAGATGGTCACTGAGCCAAAATTTGTGATTTTCTAATCTGACTTAACCTGCAAGCCTTGCCTACCTTATACTTTATCAGATATTGACAGTTGTACAAACAGACTGATCCATATTGTGAACCGTGACTTGCAACTGAAGAAACACAACAACATATTTTTTTACTCATATCAAGCCTTAAACAAAATTTGTAATCTCATTTTAAATACATATAATCAACCAAAATTTTCAATTCAGCAAATAAAAAGTTCATATCAAAAGTTTACCACACCCACAACCTGAACTAATGCATTTATTTATACTACTTGTATTTTGGTGTACCATATGACATCCATCAACAGTTATATGGAAACTTAAGCAACTTAAAAATAGGGATTCCAGAATTGTTCCTTCAAGACATACATGTGGAAACTTGGTCCCTTCTCAATCAACCAAAAACATTCTAATTTAAATCAGTATAAACAATTACTAAACAGTAGTGTTGTCAGATTTTATATATTGAATTATATTTTAGCAATCTGAAGATAGAACTTAAGTTTTTTGCAGATATATTAATAATTTAGAAACTTTGATACTTAAATATAAATAACAAATGGTTGATGTAACTCTAAATAATGAACAATTTAAACCCAATAAAAAGATTGTCACTGTAACCCTTATAATTAAACCTGTGTAATTTTGTAAGAAAAGTTTAATAAAATTATTGTTGAAACATTCTCATCATAATAATAATAAGAAGAAGAAGAAAAGAAGAACAACAATAAGAACAACAACAGCTAATTAAGAAAGAAGCAATTATGATAAATTGGATTAAGTAATCCTCCAATGGTTATGATGATTTTAAATTTATCAGAATGAAATATTCATATTTGTGAAATATTCCAATGTTCTTTGGCATTTAGAAGCATTTTTAAAATAACAGTATCAAAGATGATGTAAAGCACAATTATTTTCATTTTGTAATACAATCATTTCTGGAGCACAATATCAAGATTAGTAACTTCATTTAGCATGTTTATTAATCCAAGGTAAATTGGATTTAAGACATTAATCTATTTTAAGATTGCTCATAACTTCAATGTTTATCATATTTAATATTTGCTTTGATAATTCATAATTCAGGAATGGCTTTTAAATATTTAACTTTTCATAATCCATTATCTATTTAATGGTATTTAAAAATTAAGCACTGATAAGCCATAATTAATCATTGATAAACCATAATGCATTTCCTTAAGCACTGGATACAAATTCATAGTTTGTTATATGCAGCAATTTAATTCATTTGAATTGATGTTATAATTTTATCCAATGGATTTTCATTCATTAATTCTTTAATTTGAGATATATAATTAATCTATCCATTTATAGATTTTTAATCCATGTTGCTATTAGTTCTGATCATTTATCTGATCAGAAGAAGAATTTATTATCCATAACAAAATGATTCTCATTAAATTTTGAATCAAAGTTCATCATTTCTCCAAGTGACAAATTTATGAAGGTATATTTGAGTTGAAAAACTATTATTTAAAGTTTTCCCTTACATAATTAAAGATGAGATAAATTCACAATATTGAGATGTATATGCACATTTTTTTTGAAGTAATAAAAACAACAATTATCATAATTTGAAGATCAGCAACTTATTTGAAGTTAATAAATATGATTTTCCAATTTTGTCAGCTCTTTACTACTATTATTTCCAATCGAAAAAATCTAGCGATTTATAATTGAAATTGTGAGACAATATTCTATAAGTCAAATTATTCTTTTTTTCCACTAACAGTTGACTGTCATAAATGAGGTTTTTTTTTGTAAAAATTAATTAATTAATCAATGATGGTTTCTGATTTATTTGTTATTATTCATCCTTTTCTTAGTTCTATGAGAAGAAGTCAGTTTTAATCAGCAAATGCAAAATGCTAGCTGTTTAATCTAGCCGATTATCATGTAAATGGTAAAGAAAATTGGGCCTGTTTAGGTCCTGAATGCAATAAAAATTTGTGAAGACTGTTTGATTTTCCAAAAGTCAGTTTTTATACCCATTTGATCACCTGATGTCTGATTCAATATATTTCCTATTATGTATTGGTGTTTCTTGGTTTCTATGGGAAAGGTTTGAAGAGTTTGGCATGGTTATTGATGGGAAAAATGATAAACACTAGGATTTTTGAATCAGCATGGTAAAATTTTATAAACATCATTCTAAAATGGAAAATAAAACAATTTTCAATCTTTGTCAATTGCTTCACTTTTATTTTCATGTTTACAAATATTTATATAAGATAAATAAATCATAAAACTATAATGAAGTATTGAGTACTAAACCTGCAACATGGAACATGTATTAGACCTTAATACATGCTCCATGTTGCAGGACTAAAAATAAGTGAATAATAATAAGATAAGTGAATAATAAAAATGTGATATAGTTTAAATATATACTAAATGAACAATATTATATATATATATATTATAACGATCCAGAATAAAGTGACTTAACATAACTGCACTATAAGGGCACCATCTAGGCATTTGAACCTAGACAAATTTATGTAGTAGGCAGATATGTAAGTTTAAAAAAACTTATATTGGTTGATTCCAGTCATTATAACTGGCGCCCAATGTGGGGCGCGAGTTATAACGATCTGGATGTAGGGCCTTTAACGTAATCTGCACTACAAGGGTGCCATCTAGGCATTTGAACCTAGGAAAATTTACATAGTAGGCAGATACATAAGATAAAAAAATTATATTGGTTGATTCTAGTCATTAGCCCATTGTCACTAGCTCAATGGAACAGCAGAGATTTATATTTTTACAATAAATTCTTATCTAAGAATATTATAAAAAAAGAATAAAATAAGCCACTGCCAGTAATTAACATACAAACATTTATTTATGCATATATATATATATATATAATTTAACATTATTCTTTTAGTATGTTTACTTTAACATTTAACATTATTTTTAACTTTTATTTTAGATTTTAATTTACATTTTAATTTTTATAAGTTTGCGTTTTAATTTTTATAAGTTTGCACAGATGGATTTATAAACGTTTGTTTTATAAATGTTGAGTATAGATCGGTTACATAGATTACATGGTCAAAAACATTTCAAAATAAACATAAATGATCAAAATATAAAGTCATTGATGGAAATGCAGAGGGAAATTTATAAGAAACCCAATGGCATTCATCATAAGATGCCGCAAGACACCAATAACTTAAAAGACATCCAACATAAATACATCTTAGATACTCACCATAAGGTA